>JAQBSW010000023.1:0-388780 GCA_029291075.1 Eudiplozoon nipponicum | reverse complement strand
TAATTAATGGGTCAGGTGTTTATATCGAGATCGCAACCGCGATTATAACAATAATTATGTCATATATTGTCGATAAAGAAATAATTTAACCGGGCTATTATGTACTTAATTAATTACAACACTTTATGCAGATGTAATCCGAAAACAGTTTTCCAACCTTAGCCGTTAAAGTTAGCCTGACTCTTAGGAAAAAACTAAAAACTTTTTTAAAGCACAAACATGCACATAAGTTTGAAAAAATGAAAATTGTACTAATTATCCCTTTCATCTTAACTAATTTGAAAAATGCCGCTAATTCCATTTCCAAATAATGATATTAATATATTTGCCTTCATACTGGTTAGACGTAAAACGAAATCAATTTTTTTGGATTCGAAGATTGTAAATAAATTTATAGCATGAAAACTTTCTCTCATACCAATTATTAAGAAGATTGACATCGGTAATTTAAGAAAGAACATTCAATACCAACTCAATAGGAATTAATTTAAATGTTAGCTTTTTCTAAAACTAACTTTAATTTCCACAAATGTCAATCAAAAACAAGGTGTAGACAAATGAACTCCGCTATTTTTGTTCTAGTAATAAAGAAACAATCCAATCTTAACACAATATTAGTTTGGAAAGACAAACTACATAAACATCTACATTTACATCTGCGAAGCTCTTGCAGGTTTTCAATTGAGATGACAAAACAACACACGTTGTGGTTCGTTTAAGGAGCATAAATTTCATTTTCCAAAAATTATTATGGTTGCTATTTTAGGTTTTAATATTGCTATGAATGTGCATAGGGCAACAAAATACGAACCAACATCGTAAGTAGGCGAAAGATATTATTATATTTTATAGGTGTTGATTCATAAAACATGAGCTATTCATTGCGCAGGGCATTAATGGAATACCCTAATACAGCCATGGGACATACAAATTTCTTTGGTGTTCAAAAGCTATAAATTAGCCATTTTCGTCTTTAAAATATTTGGATATATTAGTGTACCTGAGGGTTTGTTTGCATTGCACAACGAAGACGCACAAATTGACAGTGTTTACTAATTTTCACTGACTTAATTAACTTTTGAATTTCTGTTTGATCGAACACTGTGCAGTATAATTCAATAATCATCGATTGCAATATATTATTCGGTGCTAAGCAGTGTTTGTTAGAATAAAGTTTGTCATGTATCTACAGATAATAGAAAATGTGACATTTAAGAAAACTTCAATTGTGTATTAGGTGTTGCGCATCTAGAAACAAGTTAGTTCTGGTGTTATTTGACCTAACTTGTTACTTGGGGCACAACATCAAATACACGACTGCATATCTATTAGTTCACTGTGAATAACAGTATCCAACTATTATACATTTAATTGAATGATGTCATTTTTACCGCAAAAATGTGTAACTGATATCGATCGAAGTCAGAGCGTACAAATTTTCTGAAGTAACCGGTGTTTAACATATTTTGAAACCCACTGTGTTGGCACCGTATATCGACTGGGTAACAGAAGTGTTGGTACTATGTACAAACTCGGCTACCATAATGTTAAACTATGTACCATCTAGGCTTGGTATATATAATGTATGGTGAGTTGGCTTTGAACTCGCATTGTAAAAGTATTTGTATGAAGATAAATTCACTATTGCTGGCAACAAAATATCGTCTAGGAGATTGTTCCGTCCAATTTTCTCACATTTCTCACACAAACATGTAGTGTTTAAAGAGCGTAAACCGGCGCCCACTGATGAGTCGCCAAACAGCAGAAAATGAATTTGCACATGAGATTATAATTTTAGTTCATGCTAACATCGGTTTTTCCTTGTTAATAGGTGTTCAACACCTAATACACAATTGCATATATATTAGCTCATTGCAAAAAAAAACATTATCTAACTGTTATATATTTAAGGAAACTTTTTAAAAAATATAAATAATGGCAAGGAAACAAAACTGGCTGATTGGCGCACTTTCAAAATCCATTAGATAAATTTTCTTCTGTTTTGCCTATTTCACAAAAAATATTTTTTTATGTGCAACTTTATTCAATAGTGGAAATCAAGTTGTTATGCTAAAATTGCTAATTGTCGCTAGTGTGTATCGTTTCATGTTCGATTCTGTGCTACATGCTATCAATATTGCGATGAATGTTCTATTTACGTTCCTTTTTTTAAATTATTGTGGAATCGTTGCAAATTTATAAAATAAATACATTAAATATAATCAACAAGAATGAAACATATTAACACGAACTGAATATAAGCGATCTAAACACAGGTACTGCAATTAAATAATGTAATATCAAAAACATTTTCGATCCCAAATTAATAGGATTGATGAAAAGATCATTAAACTTTTACCGTGGCATAAATTCAACTTATAAATTTCAAATTTAGTGCTTAGCTTTAATAACATTTACGAGAAATTTTCTTTGAAATCATTTCACTGGCAGACAATGAAATTGTCATTTCTATGAATTTAAGAATAAACAGCAATTATCTCATTGCCTGGGACTAATGCTACACTTGCAAGAGAAAAGCAGAATACGTTTAACTGACATTAACACTTAATGCAAAAAAATACTGGCCTTTGCATACGTACGGTGTTTTTGTAAAAGGTCCACATTCAGCAAGTATTCAAGAATTAGATGAATTTCAAACTAACGGATTTATCGTGTGTCATTTAAGAGAGTTTAGATAATGTCATTTTTAAATTATATTGCATTTTTATTACTCCGTAAGAAAATGCCGTTTAAAAAAATTTAATTGGGAATTAATATTTTTCACAATGTCGCAAACCGAAATAAACCTAACTTTATCGTAATGATTTGATTTTTTAACGTTGACTATCTTCGCGATGCAAAAGAATGCCGACATAAGTTAAAACTTAAAAATGCTTCAGAAAAGACGTTAATCATAAGGAAAATTAAAAATTATTTATTCATCCGTTATGTATTTGTTACCCTCGAACAGACAAAAGGATGTGTAATGATATTGCACGAAGAAAACCATTATTTTGTCGGACGCAAAATAAAAGGTAACTTCCGTTTTTAAAACAATCTAACTCATTTTATTATTCCTGCAATCGTTTGAGTCCATTTGAAAATGAACAAAATTTGGCAGCACTTGGTAGTATAAGGCATGACTAAATGGTATTAATTGAGCTTTTACTGTTTATAGGTGTCTTAAAAAATATTTATGCAATGACAAACATATAACATGAAATACAAATCAAATTTAAAATGCGCGTTTGTTTCTATTCTCTACCTCTTCCGTATATATATATATATATATATATATATATATATATATATCTATATATCGATTTAAGTATTAAAAAATGATCTTTTTGGTATTTATATTGCAAAACAAATTCAATATTGCCTTATGTACTATAACCAATTCATCCAGTAGACCAATTTCGTTCTTATTTAGACTTTTCAAGTACTCTCCACAATTTACGGCCGACAGGATAAAAATATTTGCAAATTTGCCTCGGAGCCCTTGCCTCTATCTATTCCGATATCCATGCTTCATAATACTCGCTAGTGGATTTCATGGACACCTCATAACTTTTTGTTCATCATGGACACCTAATAACTTTTTGTTCATCTTTTTTCTAGGAAGAAACCGTTTTGGAATATTTAAATACAAGAAGCTCTTACTAACCACCAATGATCTGTCATTAAGCAGCAGCCAATAATCAAATTGGTGTAACTTAATTGAAGTAAAGTCTAATCGCCTAATTTTGATTATATTTATATTGTCAGTATAAACTAATTATTGAATCAAGTAGCAAATGAATATCATCCAGTAAACTAGTTCCGTACTTATTTCGAAAATTTCAAGTAATGTCGAGAGGTGGCCCTTGGCAGGCTTCAAAATAGATTCCACATAAGATAAAGGTTAATCAAAAGAATATTTGTTGGTATATCGTAGTCGTTACTTCGTGCAGTACGCGAAATGAGTGGCATGTTGGATAAAGTCGCAGAATCTAAAGCAAATTTGTCACGCTCGTGTCCCGAACGCGCCAAATATTAGACAGTATTTGTCGAGCTCGAAATAAGAACAAAAGCCTCCAACTAGATTAGTATACTTTGCGCCTGCTGCTGTGTGAATTTTATACTGACAAAGGCTAAAACAGTATATTCTTAATGTCATATATATATATATTTAGTGTATACTATATGCCTTATATATGAATAGACAAGAGAAATCTAGACTGATTTTGAATTTCTTTGTATTTACTTAGGCAATCAAACAAATATTTTGTGGCTACTTTAAATATTTCTACTACAAAATATTTACTTTAAAAAAAATATTCTATACATTATTATATTAAGCTGTGATATTTGTTTTGAAATGAAGTGTTTATCTCATCGCTGTTAAAAGTATCAACAATATTTCGTGCTGTAATATATCGTTTATTCAAATTATAAATATTACTTGTTCCTGTTTATGATTAATATTTTAGATTAGCCATTTATTTAAAGGCAATATTTTCACATAAATGAATTTTTTAACAATTCTTTTCTCTTTCCACTTTAATTCATTGGCTTTTCTTGCTATTTCGAAGACTGAACATTCATGGTTTAATATACAAAAGCATAAATAGTGAATGACATTTTTCAACAATTTTTGAAAAATTGCTTTGTCTATTTTCTGATAGAAAATAAAATTTTATTTCATAAATCTATATAAAATGAAATCTGTGTGAAATATGCAATGTTGCTGATACAAAAATTTAGTTTATTTATATATAGTTTAAATTATCACTGAGAGAATTATGTTCGCACAGGTATCGTATAAAAAACTTCAAACATTTTGAAAAGAACAACATAACTTAGGCATTGAACCATTCCCTTTTACAAACATAAAATATTCTTTTCCTTAACATATGAGGAATGGTATTATAAATTTTATTTATGTTCACATTCCACATGAGCTAGTTGCTCAGTTTTAATATCAGCGTTTCTATAACTACTAATATTTCCTTCAATTTGTAGTAAATAAGTTAAAATATATTTGTTTATTTGATAAATGCTATATTGTGTAATGATATTTTTTCTCTCAGCAAAATTTACAGGCTGGGTCAATAGATTGGAACATTAAAACTCCTTATTCATTACAAAGCCCTTGAAATTAGAAAATTTACCGTCGTTAGAACATTGATAAATGTTTGACACTAAAATGAAACTGTATTACCCTACATAAGTTTAATTTAATGGCATGTGCATTTGATAATTTATTCAGTTGCGTAGGGATAGTTCATATTTCATGAGCCAAATATGCAACACTTATTAATTCACTGATATATTTAATTTAATGACAGTGTGTGAAAATTATTTTTATAATTTAGGTATGTGATAAGATAAAAGGAAAAAAATAAGCTTCATTTAATTTTCTATTTTGCGTTAAGCATTTAAATCATTCATATTTATTATATAAAAGATGTGTTAATTTTCATGAACTCATTAAAAATATAACCGTTTAAATACAATTGGAATGTTTTTCTAATAATGAAAAATATTTCCTCAATGCCTATCTCAAAAACTTGATATATGTGCATATGTTTTTGTGTCAGATGTCAGGATTTTAAACCATAAACTTCCTTGCCTATATAATGTTCAATTTGAAAGAATACTAAACTTTCACAAAAAAATGAACATAATCTCAATCCATAATTTTTCTCTTCATTATATTTAAATTTATTGTTAATGTTGTTAAAAGCTTTTTTTCTCAAAATAATACAAAATCAGACATAATACTAGAAATAATTTTAATATCTTTCAAAATAAAAACAATTTTCTGCCAGCTAAATTCCTGTTTATTTATAAAGAGACAAAATTTTCAATAAAAAAGCTGTTTGACACAGAACATTTATTAGTCTCTGGAAATTGTGTATTATCTTCAGAATAACTGAAGATTATGATAAAAATAAAAATGATGTTGTCTAGCAAGAGAATGTAAAATGGAATGATAAATTGTCAAGTGCTAAGAATCGTAAAACTACCACAAGTCCCTCGTACTATTGTGTTTCGACATTCCCTGTTTATCCTCAGAGCACGTTGGTAGAAAGACTTAAAAGAATCAAACCCCAATGCATACAAAATATATGGAAATTCAGATAAGCGGCTCTAACTCCATGGAGTCTTGCCTAAATTTGCCATAAATTGAAACGTTTGTTGCATAATTGTTCCTCATTTTCAAGCGTTGTTTGCGCAGGCAGTGAAACGAATGATTTGAATAAATGTCCCGTGCATGAGATAAACGCCTACACAATGGCATGTACATGCTAATACATTAGGCGTACGAAAAAGGCACGTATGAAAGGAAAATTTACAACCGAAAATTTAGCTTACGTTCAGAATTAAAGGCTCAAAATGCCGAATTGACATCGATTTATTTCTGCATCCCTAGTCAAAGGCGAATATTGGTGAATGCAACCGGTTTTCCAGAAATTATTGTATAATTGCTATAGCACGAGCAAGGTTCCTACAGTTTGAATGATCGCTTGTTAGGCATGGCAAAGTTTTGGAATAGGCTAGTGACGCAGAAGCGCTGTTAGAGATCCTCAGAACCGCCAGACCAATTTATAAAAGTCAGATTAAAGCAGTTTAGGCACACTAAGAAGAATAGTGAGCCAGTTTCCACATTACGTCCACACAAACAATTAATTGCATTTTTATCAAACATTGCTAGGTCACATTGCTATAAAAGTGTCATGCTGTGAAGTAGCAGTGATTGTTGTAGAAGTATTAATAGTCTTGGTGGATGAAGTAGTAACAGAGACAGTATTATTAGCAGTAAGATAGTAGTAGAACTGATAATAATAGTTTAAGTACTTCTACTTCTAATTCCAATATTAGTAGTAGTAGTATTATTGGTAGTAATATTAGTAATATAAGTAGTAGTTATAGTAGTTTTATAATTAATAGTATTTGTAGTAATAACTTTTTAATAATTATTATTTTTAGTAATCATATTAGTATTAGTTTCAGCAGCAGTAGTATTAGGAGATTTGACAGTAGCGGAAAAAGAAGTGGGAGTTTTATTAGTAGAAGTAGTAGTAGTAGTAGTAGTAGTAGTAGTAGTAGTAGTAGTAATAGTAGTATTAGTAGTAGTAGTAATAGTAGTAGTAGTAGCAGAATTATCAATAATATTATTGGTCATATTAGTCGTAGTAGTAGTATAAATAGTAGTGATAATATTATTAGTAGATGTAGTGGTAGTAGTAATACAAGTAGTAGTACTAGTAGAATTTATAGCAGTAGTAAGATAGTGGTGGTTGTAATAGTATTTTAATTTAAAATGCATGCTTTGTTGTCATAATATGGATTTTAATGTTCTCCTTCATAGAAGAAATTATCGGCTGCTACATTATTATATCAGAACTCCAAAATTCTGGCAGATTACACAATTTTGTTTTACATAGCCACCTCCGCTAACTAATAATGACTTAAAATGACTGCATTGAGGCTATTTATATAATATATAATAAAATATATAAATGAAATTTACGATTTCTTAAAATTTTCTCTTTCTTCCGTAAATAATATACATATATTTTATCTATCATTAAGAGAATTTAATACGTTAGATAAATGGCGCATGTCGAAGTTAAACACGCATTGTATTGAATATATTGCAATACATATTTGATTTCTGATTGTATTATCTAATCACGTACAACAAATGGAATAGTTTTGAGAGAATGTGCAGAATATGTTTTTTTTAAAGGAAGAACCCATTTTTTTTTTTTTTTTTTTTTTTTTTTTTTTTTTTTTTTTTTTTTTTTTTTTTTTTTTTTTTTTTTTTTTTTTTTTTTTTTTTTTTTTTTTTTTTTTTTTATCGTTAACAATGGGAAAGGTTTTCCAATAACATGAGCGGTCAACATTGCAGTCTGCACATCAGGTGAACAAAATGAAACTTACGAACAATGCGATACGAAAGATAACATCAGAGGAAAAAACATTCTAACATGCATTATGCTAGAAAGTGAAAGTTTGGTCAAAACTCAGTCCACCAAAATAAGAATAAACAAATTACACCCATCAATTTGTAATACGGTTAGAATGACATCTATACGCAGACAAGCACGCACACATGAACATAACGCAAAAGCACTCAAAAATCAACCCACAATAAACTACCAACAAAAAAATAAGTGAAACTGAAAATCAGGCGCTTTCTCACTCCCTTTATCAGATGGAAACAGAATTTATATACCTGTATCAATGTATTGGTCAGTTGATTATTCCCGAATTGAATCGGCCTTAAAAAATATACAATTTGTTAATAATCGTGTATTCCTGTGCTGATATATACGCATGTAATATTAAAAGGTTGTAGGCATTAAAATATGCATATTTATATATTTTGTAAGATGTTAAAGAGTATTTTTCTACATCGTCTTCTGTTTCCTCATCAGCTCACTTGTTAGTTTTAGCGAAATATGCTGCAAAACGGATTTGAACTCCACGGATTTTTGTTCAGATTGATTAAACTTATCTGATACGCTACCAAAGCCACAAATAGGGTGAGACTTATATATATATATGCTCTCTTTATCTTATATAATGTCTATTTTTATTAAGAGGATTACGATAATGTATATTTCTAAGTAGGAATAAATATATTTCAAAACACATTAAATATTTTACAGAAGCGAATTTGTTCCGTCTAATTAATTGATATTTAGTAGAAAGGAAACATAATATATCATTTAGTTAAATTACTGAATCATTTTACCACATAATTTGTACAAATGAAATATGTATTTCAGTAAAAACTTCAAGTTAAAAAATCATCAATAAACATAATTTAGCATCGGGATAAATAAGTACCTTTTTAATGCCAGTGCACACACACCATTTTTTCTCTTACGTAGTTATGGTCAGCTTATATTTCTTGCATTGGCCTCCAAAACGAGTAGCATTCTCGCGCACGTTGTCTTAATTAGAAAAGAAGATATTTATGTTTGCATATTGCAATTTAAGTATGGAAACAACATATTTAGATTTAAATGCCTGAACAGGAAAATTTGCCAAATTCGAAACGGAATGAAGCGCACTTGGAAAGTTTCCTTTATTGTCTTTGTTATTGTAACTTCGGTTTCAATGGACAAATACACAGACGTAAAGATGATCAAGACAAGTATTCGGCCGTGGCCAATATCATCGACGATATATCTATTCGCATATTGGAATGAAAGCCGTCTGAACTAACAAATTAAGAGGTAAAATATGTCCATTAATTCTAAAATTTAAAAAAGATTGAATAATGATTGATTGCGTAGACAGTGATAATGATTCTTCAATTTAAAATTACAAACCTCAGATTCACACCAATCGAATCATATCTTATCGAGTGCAAACTTAGTCAAACCTCCGTTAGTCGCACTTACTGACCCGTTTGGAACTTCTATGAATATTTAAAAAAAAATAAAGTCTGCGAGATTGAAGTAAACACCTATCGTATTTTATTCAACCAGTCGTCGTACAACATAGCAAAACTAGCGTCATTCATATGTACTGACACGTTTCAACCTTCTACGATCATCATCAGAGCACGACGTCACACTGACTAGGGAGGAACAAACCGAAATCCATGTATATGTAAAGAAAAATTATAGACGCGACTCTCATTTCTAGTAGTCTCGCAAAAATTTTACTTAACTTGAAATTTCAGCTGCTAATTATCCATGAATTTCATGAATATTATCATAGTCCTAACGGGTAATAAATCTAAATTAATAATATAGTAAAGACACTATAAAATTGGGTATTGCATATCGTCTAACTTTTATTCGATGGAATTTGATCGTGAGTGTAATCCTAGCATTATTAAAGATTACCAACTATATAAGTATACATCAAACGATATAATAAAACCGCATGTGAATGTTTGTTCAGTTGATAAGAAACCGGTGAAAATTCACTTAGAGTATAAAGGTAAGAATGTAAAGTTTTTGATTATTTTCTTTTATGATGTTCGCATATTTTTTAGATGATTTAAAAGAGAAAATATTCTTCCTACTATGAAAGAAATAATTCAACAAAAATATGTACCTCACGTTATCTACAATGGAAATTTGTAATGTAGGCAGTCATATACGGGCAATTACAGTAGATAATCAAGTTCACGCATGTTGGAACATGTACCAACTTAATGCATGTAAAATATGAGTGTCGTTGTGCATACGTCTAAAAACAAACACCTTTGATCCTGAGAAAAATGCGACGTGAAAAAAACCGTTTGTATTTTAATTAAAGTTCGGTGTAATTATAAGCTACCCTATTCAGACGCTAAAAAAATAAAGTTTCATTGACCATAATTGTGTGCGACCATTAACATGGGGTATTCGAAGCCTCGTGCTAAAATCAATATAGTATTTTTTTGTGCTCTTTGGAACTGGACTAATATAGGAATCGTTTTACTTTTCATGTGGATTTAATTGATATACATTAGCAAAACTATCCATTATATGTTTTTCTCTAGTAAATCAGTTTATAAGATGCAGTAAAGCGCTTCTGTACAATAATTAAATTGTTTTTAACTTTATTTTGTGCAAAAACATTGTTTTTGAATTTGAAGTCTAACAACACTACAAGCATTTTCGATGAATATTATAAAATATTTAAATATACATATTTTCTATATATATATATATATATATATATATATATATATATATATTTCTAATTAGGAAGAGAGACATGGAATGACAAAAGTGGATAAAGGCCATTTATTTCTGTGAATACTAATCATCGCTATACAATCATACATTTATATACATTTTGGGTTTTCAATTGATTATGATAGTGGTAACAAATCTGACTCGTTTATACTTCTGTTTCTTGTATTGGCTGGTTGGTGAGTGTGTATGCGTTTGGGTTTGTGTGTGTGCGTGTTTGCATGTAAAGGTCATTCTCGCAGTATTACAAAGTGATGTCTGAGATCTGGTCATTATTGTTTTGATGGCTTGAGAATTAACCATTTGTGCGCATTGTTCACTGTTACATGTACGAGTGCTATTTTTCCCAGTGTAGTTGATCGTTTCACCTTGTTGCGCAAATTTGTATTTTGCATACGGTAACAGCGGCAGTGTGGATTCCAGTGTTGAACGCTCATATTGTTTGGAAACTTCTGTCCTCGTATGCGCCACTGTTATTTCAACTTCAGGTTGTTGCCAATCCGATTGTATGTTTGTTGATTCTAGTCGAGGGCCTGTTTGGTCTTGACTGGATACTAGTAGATTGTTGTTGAATTTTGTTATTTTATGTTATTATATTATATATTATATATATATATAATATAATCTATAATATATATATATATATATATATTCAGTGTGGGAAGTAAATATTGAATTTTATTTTAAATCAAACTTGCGAGGCAGATAAAAATATCTATCCCAGTATCTAAACATTTGTCTGTATAATGGGATTTTTGTTTATATCTAGCTTTCAACCCTGAATTACAGTATTGTTATTATCGCTCGCGTAAACATTGATCATTTAATAGAATATTACAGTAATTAAAATTGTAAAATATAAAATTGTACTTCCAGGAAATCCAGCGGCCAGGGACTCAATCAAAGCCCATTTGCTTCGGAGTATTGTAACAGATAAATCGTGATTCCAGAGCTAATCACTATTTTATGTTCTCCGTTTTTATAACAGATTAAATGCTGAATATTATTTGCTGCGGAGATCTAATATATATGCAATTATAAATTAGGTTTTGCGAACCTAGTATCAAATTAGTTCAGTTGTGAACAGAAGGATAGACCAAAGGCATGAACTAAAAGTATAATCTCATGGACATTCGTTAAGTGCTTACTGGCGACTCATCAGTAGGAGCCGGTATTGCGCCCTTTAACCACCATATATTTTGGTGAGGAATGTGTGATAACGTCCAATTAACCCACATTCCTCTCCGAAATATATAGTGGTTAAAGGGCTTAACCCCGGCTCCTACTGCTGAGACGCCAGTAAGCACGAAATGAAATGTTGGTTGCATTTTAGCTGAGTGTTCAATTTAATCTGATCCATAATATCTAGTTGCCAGCAACTGCATTGACTTTTTAAATGTGTACATTATTCTTCGTCTCTGTACCTTTATATTTTCATTAACATTCGTTATAAAATAAATTATATTATAATGCATTTAATTTTTATATTTACCACGCATTTACGCTTACTCAATTTTATTTGAAAAAACTTATGCAGAATTTTTTATTAAATAACAGTGATTCGATAAATAAATCAGGTTTCGTGTAAATAAAAAAGTTAAAATTTGTTTTCACAATTACATTTCTTTTGTTCAGTTCCGAACTATAAATAAAATGAAAAGGAAAATATAAATTAGTCTTTTAGCAGACTTGGATTGTTTCTATTTCGCAGTATAAATTAAACAGTGCTAAGTATCAAAGGCAAATTATTCAGTACGTGGACTGGGTCATGTAAACTTATGAAATAATGTCCTAAATTTAACGTGAGGGCGCCTGAATCGGGGTACATAGGCATCGGAATATTAAACTCTATCCACAGTGCTATCATTTCCGCATACTACACGAAATTTATTGACCTATACCAAATTATGTTTTTGAACCTACTTGAAATTGCTTTGGCCGAAAGCTATAAAATGTATATGATAATTTTCAAATATATTTTTTCGACAGAAAACAAAAGCTTTGATTATTGTGACAATTTGGATTTCTTAATTTTGAGCAACTGAGCCACGAATGTTCATTTAAGGGTTTGGAATTATGCTGCAGAATTGGTTTAGGGAAACAAGGAAGTCTAAATACAAAAATGATGATAAATTATATAAGAAGACAATAGACAATTTACGGAGTTTTTATCATTTTCGGACATATTTTTTTATTAAAAATTATTAATTCGCTCTTTTTTAGAAAATTTGATTGACATGCACTAGATGTTTGTAAGTTTAATATTCTGCCTAAAAAATTTAAGTAATAACAGACGTATCGATTAAGGCTACGCATATTTCACGCTTTTTCGATCTTACCAAACGGAACACAGACATCATCAATGAAAATTAGGCATAAAAATATGTGAAATTAATAGATTAGCTATCTGCATATGTGCTCTGACGAGTGAATTATTTTGGTGCGATGTATTATGCTTTAACGTAAATTCATATAGAATTTATCAGTCTTTGTCAAAATGGATAGCCTGAAATTTTTAAATTTGAAAATTATTCTAGTATGCATTTCAATATCTAAATGTTTAAAAGGATTTTTTAAACGGGTTGTTAATTACGCATCGATATGCTAGATTTCGTAAAAAATAAAGCATTTTAAAAGAGCAATATTTTGGTACACTTGTTCTATTTATGATCAAATCTATTAAATAAACTTCAATTTATACATGTCGTGTTTAGGCTAGACAAAATTTTTCTATAATTTCTAACAAATAAAAATTAATTTTGATATTTTTGTAGTTAGTGATGATCTAACACGCGGCCGGGTTTCCATTAGAATCATACTTTATACACATGCCTGTAACTACATCAAAGGATATTTAATTTTATTGATAAATCGTCATATAAAATAGTCGAAGATACTAAAACTATAAAATTTTTGGCTGTAAAAACTGTTGAAAAATAATCTTCTTTGGTTATCTAAAATTATTTATCCGTAACTAATGAATCTTTCAGGATTTCAGATATTATTATGAAACGCGATTTAATCTTTCATTATTATGAGTATTACTTTCCTATTCAATTTAACTTCAATAAATTTTAGCGTTGCGTATTCGTTAGTGATAAACTTTATGAGCAACGAACCTAATATAATGACAATGAAATGCCGGATTTTGTCCAATTTAAACAAAATTTACATATATATACCTTATTCAAACGAAATTTCAAGCAAAGTATGATGTTATTCCCCTGCTTATATTGACAAAAATTAAAGAATCCAATGTAGCCTTTCATTAATTACATTTATTTTGCCCGAGATTTTGATAAGTCGCCAATATATACTAAACTTTTACTCTATTTCACCTTGAACATGCCTATTTAATTTAGATAATAAATTATCCTGTATTAAAATCATAATTGTAGACGGGAAAAAATCCTAGAAAGAGTTCGAAACGATGTCTCATTATTTGTTTAAGTTTGCCTGGGGGACTCTGGCTTGTCTAATAATAATACTATTCTGTCGGTCAGTCCACTAATTTTCCTCCTAAGAGAACACTGACGCCAACATATTGACAATATGAAGAATATAGTTCATACAACCATATAAAAAAATTAAATAAAATAAGAGAAAAGGAATAAGTAAGGCGGATAGCACTTCAGGTAGAAATCATTTTAATAAATCATTGTGGGCTCTATAACGGCCAGATTTATACTCTTAAGAGCTCGGATAATAATTGAAGGCATAATTTAAATACCATTTCTTATTGAATATTGAATAGATCGTTGTGATAAATTCAGTAATGTTCACACAAAAATATTGAAAAGACGATTATTGTTAGGAAAACATAGGCATGACTCTGTTCTAGTGCTTGTTAAAAAGTATAAATATAATATTCACAATCTCATTCTGATTGACATCTGGCATTTATTTTAAGCACGACATTTAAGCGGAAGCTGAGACCGCAAAAGGTATTCCATGTGAATAGCTTAAGTACGAATGAGTTTAAGACTGTTCAAAAGTTTTTTTTTTTTTTTTTTTTTTTTTTTTTTTTTTTTTTTTTTTTTTTTTTTTTTTTTTTTTTTTTTTTTTTTTTTTTTTTTTTTTTTTTTTTTTTTTTTTGAAACCGGTCTACTGGATGAATTGCCTTTTCTACACTATACAATTCTTAGTTTATACTGATATATGTAAGTAATTAATGAGTCAGGTGCTTATATCAAGATTGCAAACTTGATTATAATAATTGTTATCACCGCCCGCGCAACCAATGTTCGTTTAATTATTATATTTTTTTGTTGTTTGAACCTAATTGTCAAACCTAGTTCAGAATTATGCTCAATGGCTGATTTATTTTGTTGTTTGTGATTGAAAAACTTGATAAACGTGAAAAGCTTATATACCACGGCTAACGAAACTTCTTCTTAGTTGGCAGACAAAGGAAATGTTAAATCAGCCTATTGCGAATCCATAAATCATGCGTTGTTGTTGCACTGAATAATTTTTGAAAAATCATATAAATCACGGAGGTTATTTTGATTAACCATCTTTTATTGCAAATAATTCGATAAATACTCAATATATTTCTGTATATCTTTAATGTATATAAAAACAGCGTAGAAAGCCAATTAATTTTGAATACAACCTGTGGTATTTGGTAGCCTTTATAGAATTTAAAATAGATTTTCAAAAAATAAAATTTTACGTTTACATTGAACACCCACTAGAAACAGGAAGCAACTCTGGAAGATGCTCGTGTGCGTGTAAAAATTTGATCAAATAATATTCAGTTTATACGGTTATTCACATTTGAACGAGTACTTATAAATTTAACATCTTTCGCTGCTCGCATTAATTTGCAATTTTGAATTCAAAATGAAGAAAATGAAATAGCAATATTTGTGTGTTGCATTAGGCTTTGTGTGATTAAATTGGCAAAGAAACATTTTAATGACGTAAACATTTAGTTTAACCCAGTTTCTGAATAGTTGAAAAATGTCGCAAATTTTTTTCGTGTTTAAATTTGACTAAAATTGACCCATTTTGATAAGTTTGTGTAAGCATAATATAACTATCAAATAATGCCATAAGATACGGGAAGCACCCGAATTATAATCACAGAAAATAATTATTTATGTAATGTAAAATGTGATTGGACGCAACCTGAGAGTCAACAGAGTAGTTATTTCTATGATTATCTTTTGGGTCAAATAACAAACGGATACTCAGCCAGTATTCAGACTGTTACTAACAAGCCCTAAAATTATAATAAATACTCTTCCAAAAATCTCCGTCTGATCCATGCTTTAATAATAAAAGAGTTTTTATCTCAAGGGCAATACGTATATCTAAAGACTATTAATTTCACCGCACTGTGTTATAATAAGGCATTATTTTCTCATTACTGTACTTTTATATTTCACAATGGGGGGTATTATTAGTAATTATTTTCGCTTTTACTTGGAATATAAAGGCCATATTGTCGTCTTGAAATTAAAATTTTAATTTAAAATGCCGAAAGTATAGGTTGATTCCGACATTGTATTCCATTTTTTACAATTGAATAGGTTTTATTAAGTAGGATTGTCCTTGTTAAGCTGGTCGATTGAACTTTAAAGTATTAAAGTCAAGGCTTTCATGATTAACTTATTGGTCTTATTGTTAAGTTAATAAAGGTGAAGTACTATTTTCAATATTTTAATGTCTACTGTTTAAATTTTAGTATATATTTTAGGCATTTATCGGCAGTCGGAAATAGACAGCTTAAAGAATATATAATATTAAAAATATATCTTTATTAGATATACTTTGAGTTACATTAAGCAATTTTAAATAAAGGTAAAATAAAGCTTCTTTATTTCCAATTAGTTACCGTAAATAAATTGATTTTCATTCAGCTTAGTCGAATATTCAGCTAGTACAACTTTGAGCAATGCATTTCTATCAAGAAAAATACACCATTTCATTTGAATTAAATTTTACTGGCAACCAGTTTAAATAATATGAGACATAATTTTTAATGGAAAGAATTTCCTCTATTTTGAGTTTGCCAAGTACGACATTGATATCAGTGAGGAAATTTGTCATATATAGTATTAATTTAGACGATATAGCTATGTTTTACTATTTAGGATAAAAAGCACAATAAAAAATCGTACACTAAATTAAAATCACTAAATACATGTTGGCCCCGCTCCTTCGTTGTTTTCAATGGAGAAATTCGATCAATGACGATCTAACACAATTCTAGATAAGCACAATGTCGCTTTTAATATTTTAGTCCAGTTAATAAGGATTTTGAATGAAATGTCGGTTGCAATATTTCAGCAAATTACGGTGCAGAAGATATTTCAGAATGGAAAATGTTCCTAAGTTAAAATTAGTTAATTAATACGCGCGTAGTTGCTAAATTATTTCACTTAATGATTAAGAAACGTCATTGAAAATCCAATAAAATACCATTGATTTAGCGGGTTGTGGCACCAATTCTTTAAATCAAGTTTGCGAGCTTGAAATAAACACCAATCCCATTGTATTTAATCAGTCCTCAAACAACAACAACTGGTGGTAATTTTGATATGTTATTCGACGACTGGTTAAACACAATGGGATTGTTGTTTACATTAAACCCGCAAATTTAACTGATACTCATTTGATATATCAAAATTGAAATAAAATATTAATCTTGGTTATAGTTAAGCATTACCAACTTGATATAAACACTGTTACCACTCCTTTTACATTAGTTTAATTGAATTTAAACAAGTATATTTTCTACAATATACTCACACATATTTAAAGATCCAGAAATGAAGCCAAAATTTGTCCAAAACGTTATATATTGTTTAAATGAAATAAATCTATTAATTGATTTTAATAAAATAACTAGAATTTAATATAGATAATGTTAATTTAGAAACACGTCTGGCCATTGGAAATGTAGATCTATATTGATAATTGAATTTTGATTTTTCAATAAAAAAATCGAAACTCTGTAATATTTATCACAAAAGTATTACATTTGCTGTAAAAAATTCCAAAAATATTTATAAATTGCCTTATAAGTGAAATATGCTAAAATATTTGATTACATCATTTAAAAATTATAATGTGAGTTAAATAACTATTTAGTTCACATAATTTTAAGAAAAACATGTTTTACACCAGTATGTTATAATATTACTTATTTCCAATCCCATTTTCTGATATATATTGTTGCCTCCTTCATAATGAAATGCAGATGGTGATAAATATTTTTTTAAATTAAGAAAGCTTGTGCTGCAAGCTGGTTTTCTTTATAGTTATAAGTCTCATACATGATAATCGGTTATAATATCGGTAAATTTTTAGTTAAAAACGTCACATAATGCTCGAAACACATTTGCGTTTCATCTTATCATTTCAAAATTAAGACTAAGCTTTTCTGTCTGACCTAATACGAGCCGTAAAAGTTTTGAATAGTAAACTAGCATTTTTTCTATGAAGTTTTTTCACTATTATCATAATCTAAATATGAAAGGTAGTACTTTTTTAAATTCCTCAGCTACCTTTTGTTTTCTTACATAGCAAAATATTATGTTTTATGCCTACGTGTATACAATAACTCAACTTTGTGTATTTATTTTTGTGTTCATTTTGATATCCTGCTTTATCAAGCAATGACTTAAATTTGGCGTAATGTGTGGTTTTATCACAAAACGATTTACAAAATATTTCAATTTAAAAGCAAACGTTTCTTTTTTAGAATCAAAGTTAAAATATCATTTACTGACACAAAATAAACGCAGGTCCTACGTACGAGGTGACCAATTTTAATGCAATGTAAAGCTTCCAAATAGTTTTAGGTTCTTGATTTTATACTTGCTTAAATTATTATAAATAAAATTAATTGTAATTCTCTATTTAAAGATAATTTTCTATTTTTAAATATTATTATAAGGGCATTATGCAACAAAAATCTCAAAAGCCTTACCGGGAATTCGGTTTGTATCTTAGACAATTTGTGTCGATGCAGCTTTCTCGAGATACGTAGAATTGTATCTGGGAACACTATTTATTATTCTATTCGCCTTCACTCCTCAAATCGTCATGTATATTAGGTCTAGTGCTGCTTACACTATTTAACTTTCAGCGATCGCAATTAATATTTCAGTGAATATAATTTATTTTGCTTATAAAAATTTTACATCGGTTACGTACGCGAAATACGATTCATAAGTTCAACGGTTTAAATTAGACACGAATCAAAGTTCCATAAAATATTTGGTTTTTTTTATTTGAAAATATAATGTTTACAAATATGCAATAAAGTAACTAATAATAATAATAATAATAATAATAATAATAATAATAATAATAATAATAATAATAATAATAATTTATTATTATTTTTTGTGATGAGAAATGGCGAGGAAAAATTTTACAATTATAAAAATAATTCATAACAAGATCACTAATTATGATAATATTGTTACTATCATATAAATTATAGTACTATTCGATGTTTATTAGTGCAAGATTTTTCGTTAAATTATCCATATTGCAGAAAACCATTTACTTGTTAAAAACGCCGTACATGTCGTCACATTGGATGCTTAAAATAAAGGTTAGCATGATTCATTTCACTCCACAAATGACTCGACAGCCCTACACAAACAGTAGAGAAAATAATAGTTAGAAAATATTTAGACGGGTAAGCCTGCAAAGTGCGAATAGCAAAATTCATGATATCTGTCACAAACAACCAGACAAACATCAGGAACCAAACTTCGTTTAACTAACCCTTTACACCTTGCGATGAGAAACAGTTGCAGTTTCCTCATTCACAATTACTGGAATAAGCCATAAATCAAGATTGCACATTTATTCTACGAAGTCCGAATTGGCTTATTGTCTAAATTGACAATGTTATGAAGATAAACACTAAGAAATCCTTATATGGCCAGAGTATCATAAAAAATTTCTTACTCGAATAGGTACGTAGTTCAAATTCGTAGAACAAAACCATCTCCTCATTTAGATATCAATTAACAGAGGTGTGTATATTACGTTCAAATATTATTTTTTGGCAAATCAATTATTTACTTACCCCTACATGCGTTTCGCCCAACATTTTACTTTTAAAAAGCAAATTTTGACGACGTAAATGATAACTAACTTCTAAATCAAGGCGATACTATTTTAAAAAAGCTGGAAAATTTTAAATAATTTTATATTATGAATGCATATTAAAATTGCTAACTTTTAAAAGACTCGACTGAATTTGGAAAATTAAATTATAGCTTATTCCAATCAATAAATTAAGTGGTACAATGAACAACAACGCCTTGAAATTCATAAAATTCCATATGTTTCAAATTTAAATTATAATAAATAATATCTACCAAAAAAATCAAAAACAAAAATTAAATGTAAATTAACTTCATGTAAATTAACAAAGGTTTGCAAAAATTAAATCATAATTGACGAAATAGTTACAAAATATTTTATTTTCTTTCATTTTATTTTATGTTTGCTTAAAACAATATCATTTATCAACTATAAATAACGATCATAATTTCGAAATAAACGTCAAATATCGAATAGTTTCTCTTTTTCATGCCAAAATAATCTAATTTTTGCAAATCTTACAATAAAATCAACACAACAATGTTGCTTTATTAAGTTGTAAACGTATTCATAAATTGTTAAATAGAATATTGCAAAGGCGTTAATGCACAATAAAAAATGCAAGTATAATAATTTCCTACTCAACTGTTTTATTCACTATCTATTTCTTAATATTTTCTCTTATATAAATAAATGATAAATAAATAAATAATTTGTTATTATCATTATTATTATAAAATAATAATATAAACTCAAAAATATGGTCAATGTAGCTATGCAAGATGACTTATCGTAATAGTATTTTGATAAAAGTGTATATAACTTGAAAATTAGTGGATTTTTACATATGCAGAATATAAGTCAAATAAACTGTGTGAACTGCGGACAGTTATACTTTAATATGGCAGCGCTTACTAATTATGCCAATTCCTTATTTTAAGATTAGTGAAATATTGCAAGCAGTAACACAGGTCTAAATTAATCATGGCAAACTCATGCATTGTTTAAATGATAAGAATTGAAAAAAATGTTAAATAACGAAAATATCTGTACAGTTTTTTGAAGGCCCATTGAAACCTGCAATATAAAACAAATTAGGTAGAAAGCTTCTCTAGGATATATTTCTAATAACATTAATATCGCAATCCTATAATTCCGATCTTTATATAATTAAACGAACATTGGTGGCCAAATTCTCACCGTTATCAAGCTATTTAACCGGCCACAAAAAAGTGCATGTAACGTCATTCCTAAGTCCTGATGCTTTTCAACCGTATTTGATTGTCGTCAGGACAGCATACTTACTAAAGAAAAGACACCCTTTGGTTAATTGTGCTCAAAATATCTAAATTAAAAATCATTGAAAATTGATGATAAATAACAAATTAATTTTTTGGCAAATTAACTTGATTCGTAACAATAATTTATGCAATATTTTTAAATTTTAAATAAAGACAAAAACTGGCAATAATCAGCGGTAATTAGTAGCGCGCAAATTTTTAGAAACAGAAACGATTAAGGTGATATTTCAAAAGCTTATTTTCAAAATTTTTACGTATACGTTTAATTTGGAATTACCATTTACATTTCAAAATTTTTCAATAAACGAATGACTTTACGTCTATTTTTTTTTGGAATATACTATATATGTCTAAAAATGTCAGATTATGCATTTTTATGAAAATTATAATAAAAACTGTCACCTTCACTGCGAAAAAGCTTATAATGTGGCCTATATTTATTTGATTGTTTACTTGGTTATTAAATTTTAAGCTATTTGCTATTTGATAAAAAAATAAGTTTAGCTTTATCTGATTAATTATAGTTTGTGCCGCGAAACATTATTTAGATCATGGTTCCGATCTTCATATAGACATCAATTCGCTAATATATATATATATCTTTACCATCCCAAAAAAAAATGAGAACAAAAGAATGTATTCATGAAATAAAATTTATTAATAATTTTATTTTTACCAGCCTGGCAGCCACATATTCTCCTGGATTCATTAATATATTCGTTCATCCAATCTTTTATTTGTATATTTCGCTATATATATATATAGTAGAGCAGAGTATATATATATATTATATATATATATATTAGAGTCAAGAATCAATTCGTATTATTTAATACATTGTAACGAAATAAGTTGGTCTTCTTAACTTATATTAAACGCTTGCTGAAACAGTCCATCAAAACATATAATTACAAACACATGTTAATTACAAACCTATAAATAAATTCCATTTGAAAACTGTCCTAATTTATTCGACATAATATTATTAATATTGGATAGTTTACCGCTTGTTTAGATTTTCGCCAAATTCAAGTATATCAATTGTCATTGTTTGTATGTAAATTCCTTAATTATTCAAGCCATTACTATTATGTTAAGTTTTATTTAGCTGGAAGAAATGTTTCTATGCCTCTTGCGTAATAATTGAAACTAACATTAGTACAAAAAACTACCATGTCATAGTTAATGAAAATCATTTTGACTTAAAAAAGCAATTCAATATATATGGCGATATTTACCGCGATTTTTGATGGATTTTTCACAAAAACATATAATTGTGTAAACCTATTTATCTCGAAATTGTGATAGATTAAAACGGCTTCTGCCAACTAAAGCCGAGTAGTCAAAGCAATTTTACCCATTGATCACATACTCATCGAGTACAAACTTCTTTTTAAAATGGATAAAGTTATATTTCCTTACATTTATTTTTTCTTTTTCCAGAAATCAAAAACAACCGCATATGTATATGAGCATATATATGCCATATATAAGTACTTTACAAAACGAACTAAACTGCAAATTTTAACTTTTAATGCCAAAATGGGAGTATTAGGAATATCATTTGTTCGGTAATGAATAATTAGATTAATGTACATAACCTGACGGAATTACCTTTCTTCTTTCATAACAATTGAAACACTTCGCTGCTTAATAGGGTTGCATTTCATTAGAACATACATTTCTTTAAATCTGTGTCACATGGTTGTTGATAAAGATTTGCATTCTATTATACGATTGGTCAACATTTAGAAGATCAACCATCCTACATTTTGAAATCGACGAACACGTGGTTCATAACAAATTTAACGAGATTAAATCATTCAAATTTTTTGTTTTACTTGACTATGCTCATTAAAAATAACCAAATTTCGGTGCATTGCACATTTTTGTACTCTTAAATAGAATAGTTCACTAAAATACTTTGGTAAAAGATTATATTTTTATCATCAAAATTCTGCACGGTTTCTAATATTCTTTGCCAGATTAAAACTGAATTAATAGAAGGATTATTCAGGTAAGGTAGGTACTTTCGCATTTTAATTCCTTTTATTAATATTTTTATAAATGAAAGGAAAAATTCTTGTATTCGTCATATTTTTCAAAAATATATTTAACGAGTTCAGGGTCATCCATTAAGAATCTGCCTTACCTCAATCAAATGCAAAACACCGATCACAAACTAATTTATTCACAAACGATTTGCGGATTCAATGCATTTCTACGCGTAAACTTTAGGTCAGTTTTCCATCAGAACAATTTTTTATTTGCGCCAAAGCGATTTCGACATAAATGTTTTGTGTTTGAAATTTTTAATCTTTATTTTATGTCTTTTTATTTCAACAAATATTTACGCTCTTTTTGAGCTGCAACTTCTATGTTTTTCCTCAAATTATTTAAACTATGATAAGGGTAGTCTATTTATATATACACTACAGTTTGATGTAAGTAATCAGGTAATTCTTTTATTTGTGGATTGAGTTTTGACTAATTGATCGCATTGATGGCTATATTGTGCACAAATGTCTTTCCCTGTAATTCGTTTTTCGATTCACCTTGTACTTCAGCTTATTTTGTCACATCGGTACCAGCACCTGGGGTACAGATTGCAGTGTAAATCGCTCATATTTTTTAAAAAAAATCTGCCAATGTTGCTACCGATAGTGATGCTGTTTGCGAAAGCTGTCAATCCGATCGAACGTTTGTTGATGGTGTTGTGATAGGTATTTGGGCTAGCCTGAATAATATTAATCTGTTTTTGTCTTGTTTTATTCTAGGTCAGTGGTGTAAAATATGAGGTTTGGGCTATTTGTGTATATTTAGGTAGGATGCTTATCGTGTAAATAGGATAGTATTTCGCAAAAAAATACACAAAAGATATTAATCGGTCCTGAATTATCTACAAAAGTAAATGTACATAAGCTTTATCTTGCATGGGACTTGGGAAGCCTTTGGTAACGCTTTATCTTGTACAGTTATGAACAACGTCGATTTATTGAAATCGCTTTACAATAGGGCAGCATACACACACACACGAAGCTTTAATTAGAATTGGCTCCTACTTATCTAATACATGTTGTGGGAAACCATGATTGATAATACTGCTACGCAATTCATCGAGTTCAGTCTGCAAATAGTATGACGAGAAAATGCACAGTGTCTTATTACACAATTTATTAACAAAGCCTTTTTCCAAGTCAATGCTTATTAGCCGTTGAAATGCAAATATTGCACAGCCCAAGTTTTGTAATGTTATCAGTCTTACGCTTGAGCTAGGGTATATTTATTTATTATTCATTAAGAAATTCTCTCGCATAAAACCGATTAACACAGATCCAACATATATCTGCAATATAAGGGTTCGACTATTTTTCTTAAAATAATAAATCAAAGATATGCCGTTTTAACTTGCGCGCAATCATATTCGCTATTATAGTGGCCAGTACCGAACACATTCCTAATGTACCTTACTGTTAGAATAGTTAATCAGATTAATGAACTGAGCACCTAGACAAGATAGAAACAGCAACGTTTTCTAAATTAATTCACAAAATTTAAAATATGGAAAAATATCCCGCAAATAATGACAGTTAAATTAGATAGTGCCCCTGAAAGGAACATTACTAAACAACTAACCGAAATCAAACGAGCAAATTAAATAATTTTTAATGTTCACTTTTTTATAATCTCCGAATTATTCAATTTAATTTTAAAATTATACACAGGTAAGTGCTTTCTTACTGTCATTAATAGAATTGCCAACTATTTCGCCGAATTATGCTTTGGCGTATTTTTCATTGAAGCCGTTTGTATCAACCGATTAAAGCGTTTTCGTGTCTATTAACTAGATTTCGTTGTTTGTAATCATCCGGTGTGATATTTCTATCTTGTAATAAATTGGATAATCGAATTGAAAGGAGCTTGTGTTTTTCTCCTTTGCATCATCATTAGTATCAATTTCAAACTGTTGACGCGAAATCAAGCAAACGGCATTTGGAAATTAATCAGCAACATCCATGACAACAGAACCCGATCCTTTGCGTGGAGAAAGAATAACACGATCGCAATCCTAAGACATTTTGCGTAAACATTAAGATGTTGCAAATTAAGATTAAGTTTTCCCGAAGGTTTCTGACTAATTTTGTTGTTAAAGTTCTCTTACATCTCTGTCATGCAACCTTATTCATCTAGAATAAATTTATTGCGTAAATAGCAACACTTTTATCAGCCATTGATTTGGCGAAAAAGATTTCACTAAAACAAAATTATATTTTTTTAACAAAACAGTTGCGAAACAAATTACAGATAAAAAATTGCCTACAATTTATTAGAAAAATATTTTCTATCAGTGTACACGTAACAATAATAAACATATTGAATTAATCACTCACTTTATAACCGAAATTATGGATATATATCTCATATATAATGCAAATTTAACAAAAGCATTCGTTCATTTGAGAAATCATGTATAATCAAATTACAATTGAGTTTGTGAACAAAGTTTAATTGGATGTTGGTTGTTTGCTTCATTATAAACCCTAAATGTGAATTGCATCCGAATTCTACTCAGTATTGCTGCAAGAATAAATATTGATTTTGGTATTAATAAACTATTTTCAAAATCGTCATTTTACCGAGCCGTATAGAAATTTTACGGAGACTATTTTAGTTTATTATAAATTACGTGTATCAAAAATTGTTTTAAACCTAAGCGACAGCTGCCGCTAACAATGTCACACGATATATTCTTCGACACATATCTATCAATCATTTAAATTTTAACCTTTAGATCTTAATTCAGCTTGGAATTTTTATGTGCCGCTAGAACAACTCATATCTTAATTTCTTTCAAAGGATAAATTATATCGGATTCAGTTTCGAAATAATACTCTCTCCATTTGAAAATTATAAATCCAGTACAAATACAATAAGCATACTTAAATATTTTAACGTACAAAATATTGCTAACTTATTAAATATAGGATATAAAATAATTACTAGGAAATATACAATTACGTGTTATCCTTTATTTGAGAACTGAAAGTGTACCGGATGAAAAATCGTGCTATTTTTAGTTACCACATAAACTTCAAACTGTGAAAATACCCTCATGTGGATAACGATACTGAATTCACTAAGGAGTTCCATATGGAATAGTAAAATAATTCAAAACTGCTTGAATCATAGTGTGTTCTGCGCCATTATTCGAATAACCAAAACAGCGTCAAATATCAATCCTTTACCAATAAAGGCACAACAATCCGTGAACACATACAAATAGTTTTCTGTGCAAGGCTATTTTCTAGTATTTTTAACTATATTTCAATTTTTGTTCATGTTTTATTAAAGCATGTTATTTTATGACAGTCATAAATCTTTTTAAAGAAATGCGTTGGAGTATCAATAAACATTTACTTGAATGAGTTATATATACCCAGATATTTATTAGCATAATAAAATTTTTCCTGAAAGATTGACATGCTTTTGTAGCTTGCACAGTAAATTAAATTTCTTACGAACACAATTTGTAATTTTTATATAGCTTGGTGCAGAGAACTAATACTAACATAATTACAATTGCCTTCAAATATTAAGCATTATATTTCTTATTAGGAAGGAAAAATACGTTAATAACAAAGTGGATAATGGTCATTTATTTCGAGATAACTAAACTTAACTTCACAATATTTTATTTATATACATCCTGGGTTTCCATTTCATTATGCGTTTTACTTCTATTTCTTGTTGGACCCGATCAGTAAGTGTTTGTGCGTATGTATCTGCTGTGTCTGTTTGTGTGTAAAGGTCTTTCTCGATGTATTGTAAAGTTATGTCTGAGATCTGGTCATTCTTGGGTGGATGGATTGAAAGTGAACCAACTATTCGCAGTGTTGGCTGTTACGTGTACCAATGTTAATTTCCCGAGTGTTGTCTTTCTTTTCACCTTGTTCCTTGACTTTTTTCTGTTACTTGGTAACTGAGCAGTGTATGCGGATTGCAGTGTTAAATGCTTATATTTTTTTGAAATTTCTGAGGCTGTATGTTCAGATGCTTTTCGACTTCATTTTGTTGCCAGTCTGATCAAAAGTTTTTTGAGTCTCATCGAGGTGGTGTTTGGCCTTGCCTAGATACTTGTAAATTATTGTTGGGTCTGTGATTCGTGGCCTGTCGGTTTGAATTTCGTGTTGATTAAACTGAAAATTTAAATTAGGTGTTTTTTATATGAAGAGCTTAATAAATGTATAACTATTTTTATGGTATTGCTTAATGTAGAATTGAGACTTTGGCCAAATAGACTGGTTGCCCTGTTTCCATTATATGATCGGAATTAGTAGATTTTACTGACGGTACCAAGCCTATTTTAATCAATTTCTGCGATAAATGTTGCTATATTCTTTTGATCAATTACTTCTTTGTGCGTTCAATGTGTGTGCTACCGCACGTACAAGAGAATTTGTAGACTTCGAACGATTTGGAGGAAATTGGAAATTGATATTTGGCATCCAACCTCATGATTCTCTGTGTGCTAAATGTGATATTAACTTTAACGCTTCGAAAAATCTCCTTGGTTGAACATTTTAAACGCCATGCAATTATAAAGACCGGTACGTCGCCCCTAAATGACAAGTTTATTAAAACCTGCTTGACGGTATGCTCTCGAGTGCCCATCTGCCGTGATTTGATGTTAACTTTAATCAACAGCTCTGTGTACTTTTTCATTAGAAAAATTTATCTCAGGTAGCACAGTTCTTTCACGATCTTGTTTTCACAGCAGATCTTCCTGATTCTCCATCCTAGGTTGTTAACTAAGATGTTTTTGTAAATTTTTGTGCACACTGTTGTTGTAATGAATGTATTGCCCGGTGAATATGTATTTTCTATATATGGCCATTGTCAAATTAACATTTTAAACTCGAGTGAGTTTGATGTTCAGTTAGGGAAAATTATTATCTTTCTCTACAACGAAACTGATTTTTATGTCTGGATCGGCTCCAGTGGCTTGATTGAGGAGTTTGAGTGGGTCTGCTCCGTCTGGGATGAACAATAATATATCATCTACATACTTTTGGCGAGTGCGCAATGGTCAATTATGCCTTTTGGGCTCGTTTGTTCAAGATGATGCATGTATACATCGGCCAGGAGGAGTGCAATGCAGCTTCCCATAGCTACACCATTGATTAAACAGTAGTATATCCACTCAAATGTAAATTTCATGTTTTTACATGCTTATATGAGGTCTTTGATATAATTGGTGTCTATAGAAAAATCTTGCAACTCATTTTGAATCAGGTCACAAAAGATCGTCATTATCTTATTTAGTGGAATATACGTAAATAAAGATGAGAAGTCAAGCGAGACCAGATTTTCCGTAGGATGTTTTTCCCCTTCAGTACATCTGCTTGCACGAAAGAGTTCTTGATGATGCTTGCTTTTATGCTATTTTATAATGTTTGAAATAGTTTTCAGAGAAACTAATCTAGTTTATGTTAAGGAGCATTGATCATTGATTTAATGGGCCACATTGAAGGAGCTCTTGAGGCTGTCAAGGCTTTATGTGTTTTTCGTTTGCCGTATAATATTGTAGGTGTTTTCCTTTTGTTTGTCTTTTATGAATTTTAATCCAATATCGGAATCAGCCATCGTAGATAAGACGTGCTTTTCCAAACTTAACAGAACTGCATTTATTCTTGATTCGATATTTGTTGAATCATCTTTCTTTTTGTTGGCAGTTTTGCATTTCCATTGATCTTATATGATCTCGTTCATGTATAACAACTCCTAATCCTTTGTCGGGTGTGGCAAATCGTATAGATAAATAATGTATGTTGCGGAGAACTAATATACATGCAAGTATGTTTTAGGTTGTAGGAATCTAGTAACAAATTAGTTCAATTGTGACCAGAAGGATAAACCAAGGACAGTATGAACGGAAAGTATTATCTCATGCACATTCGTTTCGTGCTTACTGGTGAATCATCAGTAGGAGCCGGTATTACGCCCTTTAACCACTATATATTTGGGTGAGGAATGTGGGATAATACCGTCCTATTATTCCACATTCCTCACCCAAATATATAGTAGTTAAAAGGCGTAATACCGGCTCCTACTGATGAGTCACCAGTAAACACGAAACGAATGCGCATGAGATTATACTTTCCGTTCATGCTGTCTTTGGTTTATCCTCCTGGTCACAATTGAATTAATTTGTTTCTAAGTCGTAAAGATGTCTGATTGTAGTTTTTGTAGTTTGTCTATGTGCTTTATTGTGATGATTTGGTTGCCTTTGAATTCCTTTTTTGTATTGTTCTAGTGCGCTTAAATTCTCAGCTT
This sequence comes from Eudiplozoon nipponicum, assembly GCA_029291075.1. NCBI lineage: Eukaryota > Metazoa > Platyhelminthes > Monogenea > Mazocraeidea > Diplozoidae > Eudiplozoon > Eudiplozoon nipponicum. The sequence continues at coordinate 359,373 of JAQBSW010000023.1, read as the reverse complement.
TCACTCCTTGTCCATTGAATGCCTGTGGGGTGGTGTCTTTCGTTAAGTCAATGGAGAAATTTTGCGTTCCAGCCTGGATGTCAATAATATCGCGTTCATTTAGGTGTCTCTTTTTTATGCCAAATTTTGCCCGTGAGGAGAATATTTTTTTCTGTTGTTTTGACAAGATCACTTTTGAATAATTGTGAATAAATGCATCAGAAGTTGTAGGAAATTTCAAATGTGTAGGGAATTTGACCAGGTCCCTAGTGAGGATCTTAATATCTTTGTCAGCTTTTATTGTCATCAACGATTCCATCTTCGTTGCAAAAGCATTGTATTCGTCGCCGTTCAGTCTTGTAAGTTGACAACCTAGAGATTTTATGATTCTCTCAGCATCTTGCTGTTTTGATTGGTTGTCCTGGATGGCATTAAGCAAAGCACGGCCTATAAGATTATTCGTTTATATATACAATCGTATATTAGGTGTTGCACACCTAGTAAATTTGTAGTTGAAATAGAACCAGAAGTGGAAGCCAAAGTCAACATAAAATACTGGTATTATCTCATGTGTACATGCATTTAGAGCTACATACATCAGTTATAGTCGGTACTACGCCCTATAACAAAGATATATTTGTTCAGGAAATGTTGTAAGTTTGGACGGGCTAATCTCCTTTACGAGTGTACATTCAAAAATTAATTGAGATAACATCATACAAAGTGTTTGAAAATGCAAGTCCAAAACCAATTCACTATAAAGGACATTCAGCGACCCCGTAAATGACACTAATACAGTGGTTTTGTCATATACAGAACATGTACCGAATATCAACACAAGAGATTTTAAGATATACTAAAATTGAGAATTATAACTACACCTCAGTACCTGCAACTCCTGCATATCCATGAACTCTGCCCTGGATCGATGTCAGTTACAAATTTTCGCGGTTGTCATGACATCATTAAATTAAATATATAACAGTTAGATACCTTTTCTTGTGGAGCACATATATATTTGCAATTTTGTATATGGTCGTAAGCACTTAGTAACGGAATAGTTTAAATGTGTCCAGAAGGATAAATTAAAGACAGCATAATCAGAAGGTGTAGGCTCATTTGCCCACTCGTTTCGTGCCTACTGGCGACAAGACACTGAGAACCGGTATCAGGCCCTATACGCACTATATATTTGGGTAAAGAATGTAGGACAATTGGGCAGTACAATCTAATATACGATGGTTAAAACCTACGGTAGTGAAGCAAACATCATTTGAAGCGTTCGACAATGCAATTTCAAATCCAACTCACAATATTCATTATATGCCGATCCTATAAATTGTACCAGTCCTGTTTGTTAAAACAACATCTGAAGCCAGCAATATTTTTGACGAATTGGAACTTGGTACCAACACTGGTTGCCGGGTCGGTATATGATAACCATGAAATGTCAAATAGTGTCAGTACGTGTGATTGGCTGTAGTTTTGGTTATGTTAAACGCTCGGTAAAAAGAAATGGGATACAATTTTATCTCAGGCAACCGTTGATTACTCACATGATTGACTTATATACAAGTGGGGAATGCTGCAAAATCTCAATGATCGTCAAGTCAAAATTAATAGAGACTGCCCGAAGTAAGGGCCACTGTTTAAATTTACTTTCCATATATATAAATATATAATACTATTTCATCACGTAAGTCAATTATCTGTTGTGTTACAATGAAGCCTTTAAAAAGTAGAAACACATCGATAATTTTGGCCTGCGGTAGTTTTCCTGTTGAGCGAATTTCTAGATACAATGGATTGCCTCTCATTACAGTTACTAGCCATTTATCATTTATCTTTGCATGATTTTAGAACCGCTGCATTTGAATTTGGCAATAGGATTAGATAATTGGCTTATCCGGTTGAAAATTTTTTACATCAAACGAAATATCTTAGGTAAACATAACACAGATTAGAAAATTACGCAATTTCGTTCCGCACAAAACTTTGTTTTTTTGTAAGCAATATTTAGGTATGATATTTAATTTCATTGTCGTGTAGATTAATATTCTATACTTTAATCTGTCTAAGCATTTATTAAAGCATGTACCTAACATTTAGATATATCAATCTTTGTTCAAACCATTCATTATCTCTAAAATGCGAAAACTTAAAATGTCTGTTACTTTGTAATGTTTAAGTTCTATCTCGAAATCATTATCTTTGCTTTGATGCAATGAATTCTTATATTTGCACAGGAAGATTAGTTTATACTTAAAGGATTTTAACGAAATTGCGCGTACAGATTTTATAAGGATTAAAGTTAAAATTGATACAGTATTGGAGAATTTGTGCGTCTATATACAACCCGTAGATAGGACAGGTCAATTATTCATTTCATAAGTAAATTTAATATATATCAAATGCTATTGCTTAATCATTCATTGTAATACGACTGTTTTGATTGAGAAAACACCAAAAAATTAAATAATTACTGAGCCCGTAATAATAGCACATTTACTCGCGGACAAAGGTAAAGCTAAATTTTAATTAGTCGTGTCACAATTTGATTGATGATCAATGATTATAAGTGTTAATCTGATTATAAAGTCGAAAATATCTAAAAATATTTATTAAAACTTGTTACATAATGCAAACTGAGAAACAAGAAGCCATGGTATATATAATTCCGTTTTTTTATATTAATTTCTAGATAATACAGGGGTATGAACTGAAAGATATTAAAGTCGCTCTGATAAGTTAAAACAAAAATTAATTTTATTTATCTATACTGATGTGCTTCTAGATATTGTCTTGATCGTCTTGCATTGGATGATGACATTTATTGGACTCAGTTGGTTGTTGGCCGATATCAACAGGGTTCATTGGAGAAACTACCGAAATTCAGCAGGATTGATAACATGAATATAGCAGCATTTTAAATGTCGCAAGATACTGTTAGTTGTGCAGCGCTAACTTATGGCATAAAGCGTAGGTTACACGAATCAGATTCGGAAATATTTTCTACGAAAATATTTTAAATGTTTAATCAGGATTAGCTTTAATGGGGATTTATATACTTTCTTATTCTTTATTCATTTAAGAATTTTTCGAAAAACCATCAATCCAAATTCTACTCTTCATTTATTGCCATCCTTCTATATACACTATCTAAGATTCTCCATGGAGAGTAACACCTGTTAATGAAATTATATTGTAGATATCACGTTTCAATAAAATAAATATAAAATCATTATTTTTTTAGGAAATTTTCTTAATATAATTGTTTGACTTTATCTTTTTTACTTCATATGTGAATAAAGCTAACCATTTAATTCATTATTAGTGTACTATTTGCCTAAATGTATTATATTGTCACTTCCATAACCAATGATTTTAACCTTAATGTATTATTTCACACGGTAAGAAGAAGACAATTAATCTTACGCGTGCAAAGAGTATGTGGTATAAACTAACTGCAAGTAAATATATTTAGCAGAATGATTTCCAAATACACACAAATACACGACACTCGCTTATATCGTAAATTGTTGAAAATGGCGTTGAAATTGGCCAGTCAAAAGTAAAATTGAAGCCGTTTAAATTATTTATTTTACTATTTTCATTAATTGTTTTTATTTCGTGTATTGAGTTGACTGTTGAAGAAGCCATTAGAAAATTAGTATCGAAAGAGCCAAATGAAAAATGTAGAAATCGGGCGGATTGCCTTCTTCGATATAGCAACGATTAGGTAACTGTAGCATATGTCGCACAAGACATTATTTGCTAAAGTTCAGTAGGCACGTTCGGCAAATACATAATCGTCTTTTTTGACGTAAGATTTAAGGCAATCGTTTAACCTCATTCTCTTTCTTCAAGTAATCAATTATTCTTGACAACATTTTATACTTGGCAGTTTTCTAAATATCGCGCTATGGAACGTTTTGATGAATGAGGCATTTTCATAAACAAGCGTGAATTTAAAATTTAATTAAATGTGATTAAACTGTTTTGTCGCAGCTTTTACGACTAATGTATTAATTGAATCAAATTATAATTTTCTTCTAATATGCATATTAATTGTATTTTTTAAATAATTATTAGTGCGAAATTTTGATGTTGATATTTAAATTCAAATTTGTTTGCTTGTGTTTCGTACCATTGAATTTCACTTACGTTAATAGCTTAAAATCGATAAATTTTGAACGTAAATCATTAAAACTTCTTAGCTCAATTCCGTATTATAACTTAAAGTATACATCCTCTTACAGTTAATTATTAAGTTCTCCATGACAAACCTGTGCCCTCTTTCCTATCTATGTTTGGACTATTGCTATAGACCACAATCTGCAATTGAAGAAGGAACACGTATTTCAACTTTACGGGTTGAATTGCTAAAATCATTGAAATAGAGTGGCCAAAGGTAAGTCAATTCGGGCATTTTGCGAAAAATACGCCCGGTGAATTGAAAGGAAATGAACTAATTTGAAAATCGAGCTGCTCAATATGGTGTAATTATTCTCTTGTGAGAAAGCAATAGGGATAAAATAAAGGCCATTTTGAACTTGTTTATATTAATAGAGAATTGGAACAAACCCCTAACTTCAACACGATCTGAGCAAATTATCTGTTTATAAATAGGTAATCGAATGATGCATCAAACAGCCAAAGACAGAGTCTGCATTAAAGTTGTTCGTTGAGGTCTTTTCAATTGTGTCTGAAAATATGTGTTAGTTTCCAATTTTCGTGTGTTTACATTAATTAAAAAGCGTTTCATGCAACCTTTCATGAAGAAATGATTTACTCTTTTACCATCAATTTAATATTTGGCCTCATTAATAACAAAATATGTAATTAGAAGAGTAGAAAATTTATTGAGATAATTTTGAAGTTCAAATTTCATTTCTAAGTTAACATTAATTGGTTATAAAACGAGCAGTTTATATTCATTGGATGCATTATAAATGTTATATTTTATTCTGTTTAGATACGCCTCGATTTAAATCAATATAAGCCAAACACTTGAAAGTGAAATAAAGATATTCATGAAAAATTTATATATATATATATATATATGTATATAATATATATATATATATATTAATTTCAACTATTGAAATATTTATTATTAATGCAAATAGTAGTTAAACAAATGACTACATAATAAGCAATTTTATAAACAACAATCCCAATGTATTTAACTAGTCGTCGAACCACATCCGGTTAAATACATTGGGATTGGTGTTTACTTCAAGGTCGCAAACTTGATTTAAATAATGGTTACCACCACCCGCGCAATCAACGATTGTTTACGCTATGGATTAGTTCTTGTTATACATCAACTAAATAATTACATCTGCATGATTGAGCTTTTCGACTCCTTGGTTCACACTCATATTAGTCATCTACAGAAAACTCGTATTGCATGTACATTTTTTCGGTTTAATTGATGAGATTTGCTTCAAGTGCCCAAATGTTTAAATCACTATAAAAATAAATATCCAATTTTTACTATCTGATCGGTCATTTTGAGTAATTCTACATCAACTGAAAGTAGGCCGCTAAATGTAAGTACGTTTTGATGGAAGTTCATTAAATTTGTATGCATCTTTACTATTCCTTCTCCTAAGTGAATGATTTAAAATATAACTCGAATTTTTTTAGAGTTTTCCTTTTAAAAGCTTATATTAACTAAAATTATAGCAATTATTGCATCATCATTTGTGCTTCAAATGTCCCTAACTGTAGTCCCATTATTGAGGATAAGTAAATCAGGCGTAATAATTTGCTATTTTAAGGAATTTTTTTGAATTTCCTTGCACATTGCAACAAATTTTGATCTTATTATCTTCGCCATAACCAAAATAGTTATTAACTTCCAGTTAGCCACATTATAGGGAAAATAATCAAAGCAAAACTTTAAGAATATTTTCGAAGGTTTAGAGCCACGTTAAAATAGAATATTCATATGAAGACATTTCTTGTGTCTTATTTTGTTTGCAATTTAGAAAACTATTAGTTTTGATACATTTCTGTACTAGGATATTTTACCTTATATTAGTTATAAAGATCCCAATAAACAGGTTCAATTTGTTTTTGTTTTATACCATGGCAAAAATTTAAGATGATGAACCATATTTAAGTTAAAATTGGATGCGGATCATAAGTTGTTACAGAAAATTTTTAGAAAATATACTTTTTTTAAATATCAATTAATGAATAAATTTCTTTGTTCAATAAAATGTTTTGCATCACTTGAAGCATAAATTTCAAATAAGGTAAGGACATCACAAAAAATATTACTTACCATTCTTTTTGGCAAGACGTAATTTTTACGACCTATGATGTCATCCCTAACGCCACATGCTGCCAAGCCTACAGTAGGTCCTGAAATTTTTGGAGCTGGTATTCTTGATGCACTTGGACTGTCGACTTTGTTGTTTGTGCTTTTTAAATCTTCCTTATTATTGCAACCATTCACGATAGATTTGGATTCAACAAGAGATAAATACACAGACTCAGATGAAGTTCCTTTTAATTTATCATGAGAAAATATCTTTTTATCTCCTTTACTACCGACAATTGAAGTTGAAATTGGTTTACTGGAGGATCCTGCGTGGTATTCAGATGATTCTTGCAAACCAATAGAAGTGGGATTTTGATTTATTGTTGAATGAAACGTGGTTTGGCCTTTAATACGAAGAAATTCTGCTAATTTTCGCATTGGAGATATTTGTGCGCTGACGTTACTTGTTCGCATTCCCTGTTTACTATCTTTTTTAGGTGATAAATTATTGTCTTCCACACCAGATCCCGAATTATGTCTGTCATCCTTAACTGTAATTGAATTGTGTCTAGTATAGTTGAAATTGGCAGTGTCATGTTTATCATCAATTTCTACTATTTCAGCACAACTTTCTATACATTTTGAAGCTCTTTCATCATTTATGATGTAATTTGATGATTTTGAATGACTAGAAATCGCATACAGGTTTGATAAAACTAAAGGTGAACTAATTGTCGCTGTTTTTATTGCTTTAGGTAACCGTTCCATCTGAGGTGAATTAAATACCGTTTTATCAATGCCAAAAGAGGACCGGTAGTTTTCAAATGTCACATGCCTTTTATCCATTTGATAATTACGAATTTTTCGAATGGGTCGATCAGAATTAAAGAGCCAAATTGGCTTTTGTGAGCCAGCATTCGAAAAATTATCTGTTGTTTTCTGTTCAGGTGATGGCAATCTAAATGTGGAAAATGTTGGGCTTAAAGTTTGTTTAATCGAGCTTAAATCTTGACCTTGTTTATCAAATGCCATTTTATGGAATTATGTGAAAGAAGAGAAACGTTCTACTGGGTATTTTCATACAAGCTGTTAACAGGCTACAATTGTTTTAGCACAAAATATAATCCAATTTTAAAAATATAGTATCGGTGCATAAATAAGAATAATAATTCCAGATATATTTATTCGAAACAACATTTTAATTTATATATAAGACGAAGCATCATCAAATTTCCATTATACAAAGTAAACGAATATCGACACTGCGATTTCATTGGTTGGTGGAATTAGCCAATAGTAGCAGAATAAATCAAACTGTGAGCAATGGTTTATTTCAAAAGATATATATTTTTATATAAATAAGACTTTTTTAGTTTAATTTGGACAGAGGCAATACTTGGAATTTAATGAACCAAATAAAATATTGTTATTAGCTCAATAATGTGTTTTATTCTATTTTATAAATCACATGTTAAACGATAAATAAATTACGTCGCTAATACTAAAAACAGCCTGACTGATGGAGATTTCGAAATACAGATTTAGGCGATGCACATTTATGACTTGAAGCGTTATGCGAATCAATAATTTTAAGAAAATCAAAGAAATTTATACTAAGTGATTTGCACAAAATGACAGAATAAAGATGATTCATTATTCCTTTTTAATATTTTATGTATATATTTTGCTAATCATTACCAAAACTGATCAAAGTAGTAACGTAAACATGTTAACGCTAAAGATCATAATTTTTTCTTTGTATAAAATTTATAATGAAGTGATTAAAATAATGTTCAAAATAAAATAAAATACAATTAATTACCATTGTCGGTACGTTAAATAATTTATTCAAGTCTTGAAATACACTTTAAAGAATAGAGGAAAAGTTTAGCAGATGAAAATAAAAATTAAAAAATAAGAGATTGCGTATTTTGAAAATGAAATGCGTTAAATTAAAAAATATCTTTTGTAAGTTATGCAATCTTGCCATGATTTGTATAGGAATCTGAGTTATATTATTATTTGGTATGATAAATTACAAAGAATTATTCCTTAACTATTTGTAATATTTAAAGATATAATAGGTGCACAAGATATAACTAACAGAAAATCTATTTCTAACTGCTTTATTGAATATCCATCAGTTTTCTTAATTATTGTTTAAAATTGATTTAAGTTAGATACTAGTTTCACCTGATCCTTGTTTGGTCGAAAACTATCTTTCGAAGTAAATTTATTAGTAACATTTTTTCAGTTCATTCAATCAAAATTTAGACAAAACATAAATTAACAAAGTTTTTTCAAATAGTTTTTATCAAAATTATGACTGGTTTAACTCAGAGCAAATACTGTCAGTACGCTAGAAACTGATACGATATCAGCCATCAATATGTACACATGAAGCCGTTTAAAAGAAAGTTTTCATTTGATCTATTACTTGTCACTATGTGGTGTAACAGGCTAACGCTTTGGAAAGCCACTCGGATTTGAACATCGTTTTACTCTGATGAAAATTTGAACAGGGAACAAAATAACCGTGATCTGCTTAACAAATATTAGTTACTTATTCAATATAATGCAGCGCAAAATATATTTTTGAGTAACAGTTTATCATGTTTATTCCAAAATTTACATTAAATTCATTTAAACTGTTCAAAACCTTTTTGGTTTATGAACCAAAATTAAAGACCAAATAATTCCTTAAAGACGATATAGAAAATTTCTGATAGCAATATCAATAACATGAAAAAAGCAGCTACGTGAATGCTTATTTGGCGTATTTAATCTTTAAATTATGATATTCACTATAGTATGTCGCAGAAAAAAGGTGCTTAACTTTTACAATTCTCGAAATTTAATTTATATTCTGTGTAATTTTAAGTATTTCTGAATCTACACTATCAAAAATAATTTTTTTATTTAAGTTTGCCGTTTCATCAATTTTGCCAAACTATTGTACGTCTAAGGCTAAACTAGCTAAATCCTTTTTCAGAAATTTGTTATTGATACAAAATTCTGGTCCCCTAATTTTTTTATGGATAACTATTTTGAAAAATGCTACAGTAATTTTTTTGGTAGAACTCTTAAGTTTGCAGTCAACAAACATTTAAAGTCAATATTGTGAAAGTTTCCACGGTAGAAGGACTAGCCATTTTTAATCAACGCGGCAATCGAATTAACTATTTAGGCGAGTGCTATTAATCAACTTCTAATCAAAAGAATTTTTCTCAAGAATTTTCACCATCATCAATCGGCTCAGGTATCTCAAATGGCTAAAGTATGGAAGGAAAAACAATGTTTCTAATACACTTTTAAATTTGCAAAATATTCTAAAAACATAAACCATTATTCCTGGAATAATTATAGATTTAGATATGATTTATAATTGCTTTTCTTCGTTCTTTTTAACCTTGTTAATGCGTAAATTTTGTTGTAACCTACGGGACTTAATTTCCAGTCCAATCGTCAGGGTTGACACCATACTCACAGAAAGAAAAACAACTTTTGGCAGATATCAATTTGGTGTCAACCCTGAAGATGGAACTGAAAATGAGCAGCCGAGAATTCAATTCGTTTATTTAAATTTTTTGAGTTAATATTTTCGATAATGTGTCTTGATTAAAGGTTCTAATATCATATATGGCTTTTTCTTGGATGCAGCTTCATTGACTTTTTTATCTTTGTCTTTGCTCCATGTTTGCTTGACCAAAGATTTTGGTTTAGAAATAATGCTTTATTCTGTATGAAAAAAAGGTGTATAATACGTCTTTTGCGAAATTGGAACAGTGTTGTGGAATTGGATATATTATCCAGTTCCTTCCTGTCTTCGATCTATTTCCCTTTTTAGACAGCCGTTTGCCTCTCTCAATAGCAATATGCCCAGGACAGACTGTGTGTTAAACTGGGGGGGGGGTTTACCGTTTGCAAGCAAAACGAATGTGATTATGCAAATTGTGAAAATCTTTAAACATGTCATTCGTTTCGATATCTTTCTTAAACAATATAAACGTATTATCAACAATCCTCAAGTATGTTCGACATCAAAACGTATCCTCTAGTTAAATTCCTGATGTGCCAATTTCATGTAGACTCTCTAATTTAGCTTTTTATCTATTCTTCGTCGTCAGTTTCTTCTAATTTTGGATTATACAGAATTTTTGTTCAAGCGATAAGACTTCTTTCTCTTAATAAATTACACGGATAATAATAAGTGATGTTAATAAGTGATTTTCATAGAAATATGACGCATTCAGTTTAAACTATACGAGTATCACCGTATCAGATTACTAAAATTCATCCTATCGCTTGGGCACAAATACTGTATATTGCTATAGGTTAAGAACCAGACGAAAGATAAAAACAATAGCTACACTAGAAAGTATATAAAAAGATGGCTTTTCAGGAATTTCACAGGATGATGTAATTTACTTCCCACTTAAACCTGAACAGCGTGTTGTCTATTAGCATTTTAATGTGAGACACATATAATTAAATTTTATAAAGAGGGAGCTCATAGAATACTCACAAATTGCGAAACAGAAACTAAACTAAATTAATGAATCCTGTTCTTATGATTATCCATAACGATAGAAATAACATTATTATGATAAAAAGAAATTTAAACCATGCTAAACAAATAAAAATACAGATCTGTAACGAGGATCTAATTAAGCGTATGACTAAATGTGTGCGAAGCAGCAAAACAAGGAACCGACAATGTGAATTCTAATGAAATCTGTCAAATAACACGTCGCCTCAAACAAGCAAAACCAGAATATACGGCAGCGCAAAATGACCACGATTAAATACAACGGGTATCTTTTCGTCATTACTTCCAGCAATGTGAATGATAAACACTCAATATTTGAAATTAGCGGGATAAATAAATGAAATTTAGAAACCAATAAAGTGGTAAATATAAATGGAAAAGCCGAGAAATTCTAAATGTTAAACAAAAATGCTTTAGCGATATTTATGATTTAATAAATAAAATTAAGTCGTACTATATCATGAATGAAAAGAGAGTTCTTTCGGTGTTCAAAAACTAGCCATAATCATCAAACCATCAATCGATTTCAACTTTTTGTTAAGTGATAGATACTGCCTATCAATCCCTCTGCCTAGAAGTCATAAAAATGCTCCTAGTATGAACACCAAAGATGTTCACTTAAATTTCAATTGTCAACATTTCAAGCAAGCCGCTGGATTGGCGATGGACTGGCCGTTATAAAGTATACCAGCTGTTGTCTTTATATTACATTTTTAAAGATTAAAGCCACAACCATGTATTGAAAACCTCTGCCATATATATATATATATATATACGAGTGCTAATTTTCCCAGTGTACTTTATCGTTTCACCTTAATGCGCAATTTTTTGTTCTGCACATGGTAACAGCGCCAGTGTGGATTGCAGTGTTTAACGCTCATATTGTTTGGAATCTTCTGTCACCGTATGCGCCTCTGTTATTTCCTCCTCAGTTTATCGCCAATCCGATTGAATGTTTGTTGATTCTAGACGAGGGCCTGTTTGGTCTTGACTGGATACTAGTAGATTGTTGTTGAATGTTGTTATTCTTGGCCAGTCCATTCAAATATCATGTTGATGAAACATAAACGAAGTTATGCTGTATAATTTAAGCTTTATTTCATTATCATGTCTTAATATAAAAATCATATAATATCATTATTTAGAGATATTCCTCGGCGGATATAAGCAGTCATATGACTAGAGTGTTGATATGATCATCATATTTGCGTAAACAATTAAAATATCAATTGCAGAAAATAAGGCGAATAAAAAATTTAAATATTATTTGTATTCTCATATGCTTGCAACTGTTGCAAAACAAATATGAGCAATTTTTGCGGTTGTTGAGCGGCGAAATTTCACATTATTAAGTATTTGTATGATGCTTACTAGCAGATTATAACCTAATTGAATTAAAAAACGCTCACGTAAATGTCATACCTAAAAAACTGAGCGTATTCAACGTTTAGTTTATTGCATTTGAGAAAATCATCATAGAGAAAGTATGAAAACATTTAAAATATAATTGTGAATTCTTGCAAAATAAAATGTATGAGAATAAATTTAAAAATTGTATAATGCAAGTTATTTTATGCGTATGACATAAATCCAAGATGGCTACAGAAAATGTTTTTGATAAAACTTAAACTTAAGTTAGCGCAGTCAACTTCGCCAAATATCAGAGTAATTACTGGAACATTTAATGGCGTATACTGATTAAGCAGTGTAACTATATGTGAGGTCCAAGCCTTAATTTTGTTCGATTCAAAATATATTTATAAGCCGGGGTTTACCTTTTTATATTTATGCATTTCGTCAAATAGTATTTATACTTTGCTATTTTAATCAAATAGAAACACGTTATTTCGTTGCCACATATGATGAAAATATAAATAAAACTATCTGGTTTTTAACGTAAATACTGATCGTCAATTAATGTACAAATTAATATAAAGCTTCTATTCCAAAAACAAAATTATTCAGGAAAATTACTCCAATAAAATGCCTTGTAAATCAGCTACGTACCATTTTCGATTCAAGATAACTGTCTATCTTTTGATGTTATGCATTGGCTTGGACGAAATCAGTTTTAAAATTTTTTTTTGTGATATTATTACGAAATTGAACTCGAACAAGAAAACAATGATGGCTAAAACTTAAATTTATTCTGATTTTCGCCAAATTTATTTTCTATTTTTGAAAAATAAACTATTTAAACGAATGGTAGCCCACCATATTTTTACTTATCAAAATTATGATAAATAAATGGGAACTTCTGTCGAACTTAAAACCTGAAATAAAATTTTGTCCACATCTGTTAAGAAATAAAATATCTAGATATACATATTTACTTCATTAAAACGTTTGTCTTTATTCTTCATGCAGTTTACTTTGGCAAAGCAAGATGGCCTAATATTTTTATTTCTGAATAATAATTCAGTCAAAATAAGTCATATAAGTGTACAATACTTGCGATAACGTTTATTTAATGGCTATAAAATGTCTATTGAAAAAAACTGTTGCAGGAATTAATTAGATGAAAGAACGTATTTAAATGAAGTTATCAGTGATCCTCTTTAGAGCAAGATGTCATACTACAAAGTGAAACAAATCAAAATTTAAATGTAGGTATTGAAAATAGAACAGATTTCTCATATTCCAAGTTATCTCTAAACTATTATACATTTAGAAATGAAGGCCATGCGGTTTATATGCTATCACGAGCATAGCATTTTAGCTCGTGCGATATTTCTATAAATAGAATCAAACACTGATTGCGATGAAGTTTAAAAGAATTGTTCCAGTCATTTTTGCGATATTGCATAAATCTCTTGAATCTAACTATTCATATCAAAACTAACGTCAGTTGACTGAACATCATCATTTGAATAATAATTATAAAAAAGTATTCGTTATATTCATGATTTCACGAAATCAGCAAAGGATAACTTAATGAGTACAATTTCTCTATTCTTTAGAACTCGTATTGCCTCATTTCATCTATGATATGGCGATGATTGCCACACGTCTTAGAAAATTATGTGTACTGAAAATCGCATAATGGGAATTTAGAACGTACTGAACGAAGTATGAAAGAACAAATGAAATTTGCAAAATCTACTAAAATAGAATCTATAATTTGATATACATTCTTTTACATGTGCCATTCATATATTTTAACAATAATTGATTGTGCAGGTGGTGGTAACAATTCTTTAAATCAAGTTTGCGTGCTTGAAGTAAACACCAATCCCATTGTATTGAACCAGTCGAAAAGTAAAATAACAAAACTACCGCCAGTCGCAACGCACTGACGCGGTGGTAGATTGGTGTTTACTTCAAGCTCGCAAACTTGATTTAAAGAATTGTTACCACCACCCGCGCAATCAATTATTGTTAAATTGTATTGCCTTTATGTGTTTATGTGGCGAAAGCTGCAAACAGTTAATGTTCGTGACTGCATAGAAATTGTGCAGCTGACATTTCCAGTCAAGTTCAATGTATCCGAGACTGCTAGAGGTGAGAGCCGCATATCTAAATTTGATTTTCATATATATTCAATGTTGTTTGATCCTCGATAGTCATTTTGCTGTCGTACTATGATGATCATCATGATGGTCGAAACGCGTCAGTGCGTTGCGGCTGGCGGTAGTTTTGTTATGTAATTCAACGACTGGTTAAATACAATGGGATTGGTGTTTACTTGAAGCTCGCAAACTTGATTTAAAGCAATGTTACCACCACCCGCGCAATCAATTATTGTTGAAATATGAAAGAAAAAATGAAATTTGCAAAATCTATTAAAATAGAAACTATAATTTGATATGTATTCTTTCGAATTTATTATTGGATTAAGTAAAAAGTTCGACCTATGATTTCTAATCGCTTTTCTTCGCTTTTTAAGCGTATTAATGTTAGATTTTCACTTACTAAAAGCTTACTCTAATTAGTCGCACTGCAGAATTATTTTTAAAATAACTTTCTTAAAAAATTGCGTTGTTAAGAAGGCGCATGTTTAAAGAAACTGAGATTAAATATTCTATGGCATACATGTTTTTAAATTTATGTTATGAACGGCATTATATTGAACGATTTCATGATATTTATTAAGTTTTATTACTAACCTATATCTCAGATAACTTTTGAAGGAGACCATCCCGTTTCTGCCAATGACAACCACACATCAAGACACCTTGGAAAGTTAAAGTGTATTACATTAAATCATATATATATATATATATATATATATATATATATATATATATATATATATATATATATGCGTGTATGTGTGTGTTCAAATAGTGAAAATTAGTACATAATAAGGATGCAAAATAACTCGAAGAGTATCATTTGCTAAATTTTGAAATATTTATTTAATAATACTACTAATTTTGTAAATAATCCTGACAATTTTCTTTTATTTATTTTCTTCTGCAAATAACATTATATAGATTTCTAGAATAACATATCAAAGCTGGCCATTTGGGATTGTAGGTTCAAAAAAATTCAAAACTCTCTTATCTGATCAAAGACAGACGTTCGTTTATCGTTAAAACTGCAACTAATTCGCGGATTAGTTGATTTTTTGGGTGAATTGCTAGATTCTCTAACAAATAAGACACACTTGGCGCAAAATAATAGAGATTACGAAACCGGTCTACTCGAAGAAATGCTCTTCCTATTTTGTACCATGCTTATTTTATACAAACTAACTAATGTACATATAATTGGTATTAATATCAATCACGCAACATTGATTTAAATATATAAAGGAATGAAGGTTTGTTTAGGTTGTATTTTTTATGCCACACGTGTTGTTGACCTTTGAGCTTGCATTGACGAGTTATTTCAAGTTTCTGTTTATATAATTTTGATCTCAATTCACATTATCTAGTTGCCCATCTAGCCTTAGCATCCTATCTATTTAAGACGTTTTGTACAAATTTGTTTCTCCTGCGATATTTTTTGTATTTTTAAAAATTTTATTTCTGCATTGTCCGAATTTGCATGCCTTGTAATAATTTTACAGATTCTGTTTCTAGCCATGCCAATAGTCTTACCTTGCTTCACCCAACACCTGTATCTTGTTGTCTGTTTTTTTGCTAATTTTTCATTTTGTTAACATGGTGTATATCTCGATTTCTTGTGCTTCATAAATTTAAGTTTTCTGTGATTTTTTGACGGCTGGCCAAATACAATATAGTGTTGATTAAATTTTATAATTTTCAGCCAGGTTTCTGGATGCTTGATAAGCAGTGTTCGGAAATGTCGACGAATTTTTGTAGACCTCCCAGTACGAAGAACAGAAATTTATATTTGCTAACTTTGTGACTTGCTTGAATCACATAATCAGATGTTGCTGATTTAGCAAGTGGATTTACTCGTCTCTGAATCAAATTCTGGCGCCGGCGTTGATGAATTCTAATGGCTAATTTCTTCTCTATTCTTCCTATGTATGGTCTACTGCACACACATTTGAAAAAATAAACAATAATATATTTGGCGATAGAACGTTTTTGACGAGTAGTTTTCAAACAATCACCGAATACATTTTTAATCGTATGGTTAAAGTGATATTTTAAAGTTGGTACTCACGTTGTATAATCACGTCGGAATAGTAGGTTCAGATATACCTTTCTGGTACTGCGTTCTGTTACGCAGAATGGACGAGTTCTCATGTTCGTTTGTAAGATCTTCTCCAAATCCTCTAACTGCTCCTCAACCTTGTGCTCTGAGCATAACTTTCTAGCACTTTTAGCTAACCTATTTCCCAGGTTGCTTAATAATATTTTGGCATAGTAAATAAAAATGTTAAAATTGGCCCAAAATAGGTAAATAGTATTTATTTTTTTCAGAGAATATATCTTCCTCTAAACTGGTTCATTTCTTAAGAATTTCGTACGCTTTTTTAGTAACGAATGAAATGTCATGAATTTTTATTTCCTCTTGAAGCAATTGAATGTGGAGAAAAATAAGTAAGTCATATATTTATTCCACTAGTGCAAATTTGATATTTGGGTCGTTATTTTTGCCTGGGCTAAAATTCCTCTACAATTAACAATGTTTGAGATAACGAATAGTAGATCTTTTACATATCTTCTATAAAGCGCACGTTATTCATTTACTTTCTGCTAAGCGGCTTGTTCTGGTTACTATCGGTGACAAAATAATTCTACTGGCAACGCCATTAAACTGGAGCAGGTTCTCAACATTAAATACAAGCTAAGCATTTGCAGTACAGGTCAATATAAATTACTTTTACCTTAGCAATAATTGGTTAATCCGCATATTCACTTGGGATTAAGTGGACGTGTATCACCGTTGCCATTTCCAAAGGAATGTTTATAAAATACGGCGGTACAAGCATTGACCCACAGTCGTGTAATTTCATTCTCTGTTACTTTAAAGAATAATTCACAATGTATACCTAAATATTTATTATAATTGATGCAAGCGTTTGCATAATATCTTAGCATGTAGGTGGTTTAAAGTGTCCACCAATGACATTATAGGTCACTGGTGGAATTCCAAGTCATAATTGAGCATCGTATAATTTTGGCAGAATGCGTACCAATCGGTTTCATTTTACGAAGTAATGATTCCAAATTCCGCCAATGCATTCAATAATGGCAATTAGGAGGCTGTACTGGAACTGTGTGTTAAGTATATAAGCAAATTTCAGCAGTCAATTCGTAGCATATTTATCGAAGACAGTTATAGTTGTGGCCGCTCCCCTTTCACCAACTTAGTCAGTGCTCTTGATCACTGTTGCTCCTCTATCTCTAAATGTTATGAATGCACTCTCCTCTTCCTAGATGTTTTCAAGGTCTTTGATTAACTGTCGCTCTCGGCAATTAAATCCGCCTTGTTAAGCAGTGGTATGAGCGGCAAAGTCTTAAATCATATCAGTTATTATCTTCGACACAGTTACACAACTGTAAAATTCGGAAATAGTCACTCGATGTGTGTCCTTATCCGATTTGGAGTTCCCCACGGCTCTGTACTTGGTCCTGTACTATTCAACATAACACTCGCTCAAGTGCAGGTTGAGGACAACCTATTCAAGCTGTTCAAATATGCAGATGACATGGTAATTTTATTCAGCAACCCTACAGCATCCAACTCCTCCCTACCTCTTATCACTCAGCTGTTATCTTCGTTAAACTCGAAGCTTTGCATTATCGATCTTAAATTGAACCCCGATAAGACTCGTTTGATGAAGCTTACCTCTGACACATTCTGTTCTCTCCCAGATACAATTTGTCCCCTCGATGTTGAATAAATTGACTCGGCCAAGCACCTTGGTATCTCTTTTTCTAAATAGCTAGACTTCTCTCACATCTTCAACATACTACCTCCAAACTCTTCAAGTGGTCCCGCTTAATATGCTACATACCTAACAATCCCACCCTCCAACTCACATTATTTAACGCCTTTGCCCTACCCCTCAAATCATACGATAGAGAATTTTATTGCACTCTCAATCTAGTCCCCTCTTACGCTATCGAACAGATTTCTTCCAGATTTTAAAAGCGAGTCTTCCCTCACAGCCGGAATTATCGGGAACGCGTACTTGTGGCGAACATTCTTCCGCTATGGTTCACCCGTCATTTACGAGTTATTTCTTTTGTTCAGAAGATCACAGCTAGTCTATCACTATCAAACTTCGCTCACCCAAGTCACCACTATACTATACGTCATAGAAACTCTTCAATCCAAACCAACCACACTCCCATTATATTTAATAAAATCTATCTCTTTTCCAAAGCCACAAGTATATTCAACACTCTTCCCGCGGAAATAAAGCTCCTATCCCATCACGAATTTAAAAAGGCGGCTCACAATCACTTCTTTAACAAATTGCAATGCGTGACGTCTGATTGCACGCGAAACTGGTTCCTCCTTAACCTATAACACTTCTTTCTATCCATAGGCTATTATCCAGTTTCGGAATGTGCAGTCTCTTCTGGCTAGCCTCTTCTTTCAACTATTCGCCTCTGATTCTCAAACTCAAATAAGGACTCGCCGATACCATTTCCATTCTCATTTTTATTCTACCGCATACAAATATTGATTTCTATGCCAAAACCTGCTCTTCTAAATCTCTTCTTTATGTTTCAGCAAACAATCGGAAACTCAAAAAGCCTACTGGACCATCTTGCATTCACCGGACGGTGGTTCCTCCACGCTTTCCATCAGCCGCAACCTCATTCAACTGAAGTCAATGATCCCTGCACGCGACACTGGCGTGCAGAATCTCTTCTATCTAGTCGATCCTTCCTAGTCCAATGGAATCTCCATTCCATCAGAACGATCTATCACGAAATTGATAAATGGACTTCTTTTTCTCAACTCCCTCCTCCCCTATGGTTATATATCTTGCTAGTCACAACAGCATTCAACTTAACATATCCTACTTTTGATTTGTACCCCATCATTTCAATTGTTGGGCCTGTTGGCCTTTGCTGCCAAATAAATTTATTATTATTATTATTATTATTATTATTATTATTAATAATAATAATATTATTCTTTCGAAATAACAAAAAAAACATATGTTTTTTTGTTGTAGGAATAAACAAGTTACAGTAGATCACAAATGTGATTTAAAAAATAGGCCAGCTTCGTACTTATTGGCTATATATCATTAATTATTTTAGTTTTTGCGGCCGGAATATAAACCAGCAGGCATTTGATTCCAATTCTTTTAAATTACCCGAACGCCAACGTAATCGTACAGTTCATGCAACTTTCCTTCGGTCACAACCTGTTTGGTATCATATTTATATCTTAAGTTCCATTCATCAATTTCTTATTTTCCATTATAAAACAGACGTATTACCAGATCGGGAATTGTCATTGAATAAAACTCTATTAGCCAGATTTGTTTGTATATATATTTTTGTTGATATCAACTAAAATTCAATAAAATATCTGATCAAATCCAAATTTTAAATAGGGTTTTACCCCGTCTGAGATGTATAAGTAGTTGCTAGAATTTCTGTGTTAGATCAAATTAAAGGAAGATCTAATCGCAAAATATTATTTGGCGTAAGATAAAAAAATGGAAAAATTGTGCGCCTGCATTGTCTTCGGGAATAAGCGTCAAGTGACTGGGTCAAATGTTTTTCGTTCACAGCTTGGTTGTGGCATTTCTGGATAGTATTAATCAGAATCCAAAATTGAGAAAAGCAATTTTAAAGATGAAATGTCACACAATTTTTATTTTTTAACAAAAAATGTATATGATTTAATCTTGCTGACATACTTATATATTACATATATGTAAATAAATAAATAATATATATATATATATATAAATTTAAACATATATATATATATATATATATATATATAATATATATATAGTTCTAGAAAGCATGATACCAAACACCTACGGTACTGAAATCAATTTTCAAAACCATCAACAATATAAAGAAGACTTTTAACTGTATTTTTTTGGTTAAGGTAGGTAAATATTCAGCTTGCATGTAGAAGTCACTAATCAAACCGTGACTTGGGTAAAAATATATTTTCATTTAAAATGTTAAATTTAAAACGGCGATCAATGCTAATTAGATTTTATCAGATAAAGGTTCAATATTGATGAGTGGTTTAAAAAATAGCACTATTTTAGCTATTTAATACATTTATTTTAAACAATTTATTTTATCATCTTATCTGCTGTTTTTTTATGAACACGTCTTTAGGCATATTTCAAATTCCACAATTTGGAACTAAGTAACTGCATACCTATTATCGTATGATTTACTTTTATATGTATGTATAAAAATTAAGAGAATTGAAAATAAATCTCTGATGGAATATCTTTAAAACGAAATAATTTCATTTTTAAAGGGATCAATAAATTTGGTAGTAATATAGTTCACTCATTAAAAATTTTGAAAAGCCACATTTAAAATATGTAATTTCTAAATTACTTACAACAAACCAGGTACGTCAGTGCATTGCGACTGGCGGCAGTTTAGTTATGTTGTTCGACGACCGGTTAAATAAATGGTATTGGTTTTAACTTCAAGCTCGCAAACTAGATTTAAAGAATTCTTACCACCATCCGCGCAATCAATTATTGTTAAATTGTATTGTCTATGTATATGTGTGTGACGAAAGCTACAAACAGCTAATGTTCGTGACTGCATAGAAACTGTGCAGCCGACATTTCCTGTCAAGTTCAATGTATGCGAGACTGCTAGAGTTGAGAGCTGCATATCTAACTTTGATTTCCATATATATTCAATGCGGTTTGATCCTCGATAGTCAGTTTGCCGTCGTACTCTGATGATGATCATGGAAGGTCGAAACGCGTCAGTGCGTGCGACTGGCGGTAGTTTTGCTATGTTGTTTGACGACTGGTTAAATACAATGGGATTGGTG
Source organism: Eudiplozoon nipponicum (assembly GCA_029291075.1). Taxonomy (NCBI): domain Eukaryota; kingdom Metazoa; phylum Platyhelminthes; class Monogenea; order Mazocraeidea; family Diplozoidae; genus Eudiplozoon; species Eudiplozoon nipponicum. The sequence continues at coordinate 338,191 of JAQBSW010000023.1, read as the reverse complement.
TTTACTTCAAGCTCGCAAACTTGATTTAAAGCATTGTTACCACCACCCGCGCAATCAATTATTGTTTAAACAAGATACTTAATTCGAAAGATTATTTTTTTAAACGTTAACAGTGTATAAATAACAGATAAGGCTAAAATATTTCTGGTACTATACTTATTTCTATCTATCACATCTTTAATAAGCCGATTTTTGGGAATTATATTTTCATGCTAATTTTTAAAGCACAATATGAACTTATTTATAACACCAATTTTTGAAAATTAAAAGTCTTTAGACATGTGCGGATATTGTTTATTGTGCTTAGAATCAATGGGATTAAAAAAACTACTGTTTTATTATTCCAAAATAGAATTTTAAAGATTTAGAGGTTCTCCTGTCTCGTCGCGACACATTTTCGTATGCAGTGATTTATTTTTTGCTATCCAATATTAATGTGCTATTATGTTTGCATTGTCGTATATGAATCCACCGGGCTACCTAACTTTATGTGCACCAGCTTTCCAAAAAAAATAAATTTTACAAAATAGTTGATCAAACAAACCACGTTTGCACAGGTGGTTTAATTTAATTTTTATTTTACATACTTAAAATAAATATCAATTAATTGATAACGAAACGAATGCACACATGAGATTACACATTCCATTCGAGTCGACTACGGTGTATCCTACCGACCATATTTGAATTGCATATATATTAGTTATTTGTTACAAACAGTATTTAAATGTTATATATGTAATTAAATGATTTCATAATTACCCGGAAAGTGAAAACTGATATTGATCAAGGTCAGAGTGCCGGGCGTTGCTGGTGTAACAGGTATACAGTATTAGATTAATTCTCAATTTTGTTCAACTTTAGCATACAGCGAAATCCAGTGTATAGTTACCATGTACCTTTTCGGTAGCATAATGTTGGTATCGGTTACTGAAACATTAATTATAGTGTTAATACACCTTACATGCATGGAATATGTGTTATATATTGTGATTTTGCTTTTAAGTCGCATTTTCGAGGACTTTATGAGATTTTTGCGCCACTAGTGCAGGATTACTCATTCGTATGGGATATTTTACCGTTCGATTGTACAAAATTCTTCACCCAAATATATATTTAGTATGAAGAAAAATTTGGCAACTACTGATGAGTCACCAGTAATCCCGAACCGATTGTGCACATGGTCATATTTGAACTGATTTTTTACTAGGTGGAAAACACCTCATATACAATTACATTCCCATTTTATTTAATTCGATTAGCATTATATTTAATCCCATTTACAGACGCATTCCCCCTTTCATTTCCAGCCTCAGCGCTCAACAGCGTTCAGGCTAAAAATAATCAAACTGTGAAGCACATAATGTTTTTAACATAATTCATGTGCCTTACAGTCATAATATACCCACATACACTATATTTGAATTAAAAAATTGGTTTTTCAATTTCTAAGAAAAATTATTTTGTTTTTGGCTCCATCAAAATTGTGTAGTCAAAATTATCTGTCAATTACAAGCGATTATCTAATTTCTCGTACCTTAGATTTCCATCACTGTCTGATCATCGTTAAACAGTTTGCCGTCTTGCTCTGATGTTATATGATGGACAGGAAAAACGCGTCAATATTTGTAATTGATGGTAGCTCAGTTAAGGTTTGTGACATTTTAAATAAATGGGCGTTTGTATATACCTCAAATTCGAAAACGATGTATTTAATTAACTATTTTAAATGTCTCTTCAAAGGGAAACCTGAACAGTGATATCAGTTTAATTATGAAGTTTTGTTAAGCAAGATCATGTTCAATTATATCAAACACCAGTCAGTTAACCTTCTATATTCCAAATGTAGAAGTCGAAATATGTAATGTAATCTTTATTTATTTAGTAATAAAATGTGCTTACATGTTACAATGAATTCCACTACGAAATATAGATGTAGGAACCGATCACATATTAAATACAAGGAGGCCAAATCAAAAAAAAATTGTTAATGGCAAAGTAATAATAATACTAAGATTTTAATTACGAAACAAATTATTCGCAGATTTGAATTTTATGACACAACATAGTATATTTACAATTAGTAATGCTCAAATGAAGCAATATAGTTACTGGAAAAACATTATCAAATTTAAGAACTAGAGTTAAATATTATTTGATCTGACACTGAAATTGCTCGTCGCTTTGCAGAGTTCAGTTATTTTGGCCTTTACCGCTGCCAAGCAATGGACCATAACAAATGCAAGTACAAATTGAGCTAAAAATCTTTAATAAGGCATAGTAGTATATATTCATCGTTTTTCATGTTTTATGTAAATCATGAATAACAATCTTTAAAAATTGATTCTTCATGCTCTAACGAAAGATGAATTCTCATTGGCCCATTTTTGCACACTAGGAGATATAAAAATTGATAAGCACGTGTTGGTCTGACACCTACTTTACATGAAATTTTATCTAAATTTAAGGAAGAATGGGTGGGCAACTCAAACTTAATTATTGAGGAACATAACACAATTGAATCTTTTACAAGAAAAATTGCTCTGCTTAAAATAACATTCTCAACATGCATTACCTCACAAAATAGACTTCTTGAAAATGATGCCTTCCTATTTGATTTGTTCACTGATTAAAATCTGTTTTAGATAGTTTGCGTGATGTTTTCGGTAGTGATAATTATTGCACTAGCACTCCCATTATATACATAAGCAAATATCAAACCATTTTATTTTGCGCATTGTGGATTTGAAAACAAAATAAAAGGAATATATCTTGATGCAACGTGGCACTAAATTAGAAAACAATATGTAACTTTAAAATAGTGCGTAGCGATTACCATTTAAAAAAATATATATACCTCAGTCTACATAGCTTTTATTATCTATAAACTAATAATCGCTACACAGAGTGTAGCACAATCGCACATCGCAATCTCGATCTTGCGATATTCACCTGTGGTCAATCTGGTCTAGGCAGATGCAACAGAAGATTGAATTCACGGTTGTGAGAAAGGCTTTCAGTCTCAAATGTGAAAAATCCGAGTGATACTGCGTGTAATCACGTTAAACGTCATATAATGAAATAGGAAGCTTGTGGCTGACTTACACAGGTATATGTAATTTTATAAGTGCTAGGTGGACAAGCTCGCTATTTCTGCTTTAACACATTTTCCAGGAATTTACTAGCAGCAAAAATTTGTTCGTGCATAGACTTAACCGTAAATCTCTTTCAGCACTACTCCAAAATTATATTTATTCCCAATAGTTTAATAGGAATATAATAGATATATATTACCTGATATTTGTTTTGCAAAAGAAGTAGTTCATGCCCTTCATTCATGTATACATTCCCGTCGAGTTGCGAATTACCTTGTTAATTGTAGACTAACAACACAGCAAATATAATAGTAAATACGTCTTGATTTATATTTACTGACATATATCACTAATATCTTATTAGACAACTCTATATTCATGAATTACGTGTTCGTGCGTCTCTAAAGATAAAGCATACGTACAGTAAAATACATGTGTATGTTCATCAAAGTGAAACTACAGTGATTTGATCGCAATTCTTCTTTGTATGAGGAGAATTTAATGTTTGACTCTCACTTTATAAAATTAAGTATTTACAATTTACATTACATGCATTTACATACATACATTACATACATTTACATATATATATATATATATACATATATATATATATGTATATATTTATATATATATATACAGGGATTGATGTTAAGATAACAAATTATAATTAATAAATTATAGCTGTCATTAATTGTTACGCGTTGTCAACCATCCCAGTTAATTTTGTCTTGTCTCCACTGTAAGACGTGCAATATTTTACTTATTAAAATTCTCATATTTACGAACTGTTCTACGTTCCTTGCTTATTCGCGTAATTGGCCACATGATTTCACGAACATAAATTATGTTACAGTTCTACCATGAAATTGCATATTAATGCTAATTATTTTACATTACGGCATTGTTTGCAGTCTGGATATTAACATCAACGTAGAATCCTGTGTTGTTCCATCCAACATAAAGTACATTCGATATATTTATTCTTGTTAATTATAAAATAATAAAATAATCATTCTTTCCAAAGTTGATTCCTAAATCTTCTATTCTGCGGTACTTTTATTTTCGCATATTATCGAAATTAAAATTAAGGTTCCACTAACTCTTGAACATTTTGACCTGGAAGCGTTTTTCGACAAGTTTAATTTCGTATACATTAAGTTCAGCTATTGTTCTACATTTGTAAATTTAATTGATAAATTATGCGCGTGTGGAATTATATATATATATATATATATATATATATATATATATATATATATATATATATATATCATAACGCACGTATGTACAAAAAAGTTAAAATAGGCTATTTAAGTTTCGCTAGAACTCAGCTCGTTTGTAATATCTGGTACTTTATATAATCACTGTTGAAAACAAGAAAAATAAAGTTAGATTAAACACAATGACAATCAGGTAGCAGGAAACTTACAGGCCTAGAAACGCACGTAAACACAAACACAAACAGTAGGAAGTTTATATTCAAACATGTACGAAGAACTATTACCAGTTTAGCTGAATAGAAAGAAATAAATTTACATTGGTTGCGCGGCAGGTGACGTCAAATACTTTAATCAGGGTCGCGATTTTGATATAAGCACCTGACTCATTACGCAAAACCGTTTGTCAGTACAAACTGGGTATTGTATAGTGTAGAATTGGCAATTCATCCAATAGAGCGGTTTCGTCCATATTGGGAGCTCATCACGTAGTGCCCATAATTTGCCGAGGACAGAACTCGAACTCGGGTATGTCTGCTTTGGAATCTGATGCACTACCTGCTGAGACACCCTGACGCAACCTGTGCGTAATTGATTCACTTTGTTAAATTCTCTATGCTTCAAAATCTTCATTTATTATTATGATGGTTTCAACAAAATACCTCAGAAATGTTTTTTGAATAATTTGTTTTGGTTTTTATGTTTCCAGGGAGAACATGTAAACATAGGATAGTGGACTTCCTAACGAATTGCCATCGCAACTCAAAAGACTTGCGTAAAATATTAACTAGTGAAGTTGAATCAAGCATCTTCACTGCATAGATGGAGAAGCAATTTTGACTAAATTTTAGGTATTGGGAATGATGGCTGCTTATTATTGATTGACATAGAGACGAGATTGGTGGTTTTATCAACAGGGATTCGTGCAAATAAATCATTCTCTGTTCTAGACATAGCACGCGAAAGTTATCGCGATCACAATCGTTTCACATTATAAATCGTATTAGTTGTACGCCTGTCAGTTTGTGCTCTTGAGTGTTTATCAATGACATGATGGGTCTCAGTGACGGTATTTTGCTCATTCCGACTAATTTATACACACTCAGTACGCCAAACGTTCTAGTTGCCCTTGTAACTTTTCATGGATTGAGGTGACGATTGGTGCTATCGATTTCATTAAAACTCATATGGCCGTTTTTAACTTTAACTGTTTCACACTCATTTTTATCGCATGTCATACAATATCCTCAGCAGGATCCTATCTGTCTTTATTTAATTGACATGGTTTGGAGTTCGAGCAAAAATTAAAAGGCCTTTGTTAACTATATTGGGCATCCATGCTTTTAAGAAATGATTTGCCTATCAATTAAAATGACAAATGTTTAATAATGGCTGAACTATATATATATATATATATATATATATATATATATATAAAATATATATATATATATATATATAGATATACGTATATATATATATATATCTTTAGTATAAAGTGGAAAGGTAAACAAGATAAAAGATGTAAACAAGGTGAGGTTGTGTAAAAAGGAAACTAATCAATTGCGTGTCTCCAGTCTACGCTCTCTCTCTCTCTCTCTCTCTATATATATATATATATATATATATATATATATATATATATATATATATATATATATATATATATATATGGAAATAATTGCTAGTGCACCATTGTACTAATACAAATGAAGGTAAAACAAGGCTTGTGGAATCCAAAGATTTTATTTGTGTTGCATCTAAATTAACTACATTCCTCAAAGATCGCACGAGCTATGCCGTTCAACATCGATAAATGAATCCAAGAAAATGTTATAAAGATCAACAAAAAATGAGATAGAAGCGCAGAAACTGCTATTTGACAAGACGTTCAATCAGATCTCAGCGTTGGAAACTTATAGCAGTGTTCTTCACTAACAGGAGCTTTTTATGCCAAAGAGTGCTGTTAAACACCTTGTTATAAGTACAATCAGCAGAGAAGATAAGAATCTATACAAAGATTTTCTTGATAACGAACAAACAATCGACGCATTTCCGGAGAAATTTGACGCGTAATTTTTCTGCTGTGTGAGTTTGATTCCATCAGATAAGTGGAAAAAATTCTTAGTGTTTGGACTGAAATATTGTATATTGAAAACAAAAATTAATTAACAATAATAATTAATCATGTTGGAAAACTTGTCGAAAAATTCTGTCAAAATAAAGAATTTTTGAGTTTATTAATTTTATTATTGAAACGGCACTTACAGTCAAGGCAAACGCCTTTTTTACATAACTTTTACATTCGTTATTGCCGTCCTTTTTTGACAACCCGAAGGCATCAGACGAATTTATATTAAATTGAAATACACACCTTTATTTGTCTTATACTTGAATTCAGCTGTTGTTTTTGGACGTTGTTGGATCAACCGATTCAATGAGCCTATACACATATATGTTCTGCATTTATTAATAAACTGGGGTTTGCAAAATTTGTTACTATTACACAAATCTCAGAAATTTTGAACTCATAAATTTTTTAACTAATTGCATTAACATTAATTACATGCAAGCACACATTTTCAGCATAAGGCAATATTCCATTTAAAGCACATTAGTGTTTTAGTTAGTGCAAAAGGGATTACTTTTAGAGGCTTGCTGTTTTATCAATTACTGATAAAGCCTGCACTTTTGCACTTAAAGAGAATCTACATAGTAATCTTTAGTCAAAAGATGTTATAATTTGTCTAGTGTATGGGAAAGTACTCCTTTTACGTAAATTGTTTATGTTTCTTGTCCTACCACAGATTGTTAAACTTTTTGTACGGTATATTAGAAGGTATAGCTTTTAAATTTAATATATTGGTTTTTTTGACAGGGAGACAAATGATCTTAAAAACGAGTCGTTAAGTATCCATTAAACCATAATCTTATTATATGATTTCAAAGCAGTAAGCATGGAATCTGAGATCTTTCCACGGAATGATCTGCGATTTTAAGTAGTAGTTCAATTGGATCTTAAAATTTCCTACTAAGTAACTTGTTCCATATACATTTAACTTATTTGTGTAATTTTGACACGCCTATACATTTTCCATCAAAATTGTTCTTCTTTCGCAAATTTAACTTTCTGTTAGCCTACAACAGGAATTTTAATTTTAGCAAAATATTAAAGTCTGCTCAATTACTGTGTTTTAATATTGCAGGTGTTCAAGGAATATTCCAATTTTTTTACATCAGATCTAGCATTCTCTGCAGTTTGTGTCAGATGACTTTAGTACCTACATATAAAGAAGATCAATAGAAAAAATTATTCATTTTTATATTAACTTAAATCGTCCATGAAAAAGGCCATTCGCACTTTAGTGGCAGTTAAAACATACTTGGAATTCTAGGCATTGTCGTACACATTTACGATTTATTCAGCAAAGATTCTTTCACCTAAAAGAAATTTTGTTATCTTAAAACTTGTCAAATATTATATGCACTCAATTTTCTATTTTCATTTTCGTATACTATTGCTAGCAGAAAATCAATTTCGGTTACCTTTAATTAATTAACACCATATAAATAAAATAGAATTCTTATTTTGCATTTTTACAATCACTTTGAGTGCAAAATGCATTACTGAGAACTTATCAGTTTGTTAAATACGACACAAGTTTATCGGCATGGACTTGTATCTCTATTAATTATATCGCTCAACATGGAAATGAAATTAATCTGCTGAATTTTCACACAGCCTCCCTTGTCAAAGTTAACAAACTCGCTCGTCAATGCCCATATATCTGTTTATTATTTCATAGAACCGCGATAGTGGGATATATAATTTGATGTATATTTTAATATAAATATGCTAGCTTGTTTATTTTTTAACATTTTCAATATTATTTTGATTGTCTGGTCTTTTATACATACAAATTTATAACTAAGCTTGCGATATTAATGCGTTATATAATTAAAATTAATGACATCATCCTCTTTAAAAACACAAGTTTGCACCAGCATGTTCAATTAGCTCTAAATAGTCTAGAGTTGTATCCACAAAGCACAAACGTTTCTGTTATTGATAGCTGGATATACCATTTGAGTAGATGAACGGGTAAGCCATTTTCCGTCTTAAATTGAGAATGTAAATATTTAGACAATTGTGACCGACGTTTAGATATCAAATTGATTACTTAATTGCATAACACGTGGTGCGTCATTTAATCAAGTTTTGCATTTGTTTCCAGCCTAAGCTGCATATTGATCAAATTAGAAGTGCATCCTTACAGTTCGATTAATCTTAAGTGACCGATCAAAATTAACATTGTCCATAGCATTAAAACAATAAGCAAACTTCCTATTTCAACTGTCCATGAGTTGTTATTGCGGTCTCAATTTCTAATTAACATTTCTGTTGAAAATCGATAAATCGACAGGCAATAAAAGAAGAACATTTTGTGATTTATCTCGTGTTAAAAAATAGATTTTTTACCGATTCTGTTATTCAAACCTAGCGTTCGTTCGTGGTCTGAATTTTCTATCTACTCAGTAAGGAGCAAAAGAAAGTCAGATAAAATAACTGCAATTTAATCTAATATTCTTTTATTTATTAACCCTTTGAACGTCAGGTATACCATTAATTTAAATAAAGGTTGTGAGATTGACATAAGCACCAATTCCATTATATAAATGTTTTGCGAGTAGAAACTAAGCGGTGGATTATTTGACAATTAATACACAACAAATTGACTGATTACATTCGTATTTCGATCAAGTGAATTTTTGTCCATAATTTTTCTGCGGATTGCACTTTAACCGCCATTGTGCAACGCACTGCACACAATTTTCAATTACAAGCTAGCTTATTTATTTGGTAGGTTTCCACTCATGGTTCTCTTTGGAAATAAACTGAAAACTAGTCACCCACAATCTTTCATTATAAAACAGGCAAAATGACAATAAAGAAAGTGGTATTGAATTAAAGTTTTATACAAATAGCCAATCGTATAACGAGCAAGCTTGAAATTTTGAATTTAAAAAGTTAAATATAGCACTAAATTGAATTGCTATTTCATCTGACCGCTAAACCAGAATGTCAAATATATCAGAAAGGCTGATATTATCAATTAATACTCAGTGTTATGCAATAAGCGAATATTGACACTAATTAAGATTACAGATAATGCACCACCAATTATCTGCGAAATTCATGATATCAAAAATTGCTTTTGTAGGTGCAGATAAATGTGGTCATAGAATGAGATTTGTTAGAGCCTTTTCTGTAGTTCGACAAAGCGCATCTTATCGACGTGCAACTTTTATGGTATTTAATTTATTTGATAGTTTGTGTCAGAGGAAACATTGAAAATTTAGCAAACAAATATTTTTCTTTCTGAACAAATCGACTTACTTCAACAACAATGACTTCTCTACCATATCTGGTAATGATTTTTTTTCCATAGCTAACTTATTTGTTGTTGATTATTTGTTAGTTGCTATTTAAGAAGAAATAACCAAGAATCTCAATAGCATGATTGATGATTATCAAACATCGAATGTTATTAAAGCCAAACCATTAACCAACCAAACCCAACCGATCAACTTATTTTATCCATTCATTATATTGACGAAATTGTTTAACAGTAAAAGTAAATTTATCAAGCTACTTTCAAATAATATACTTTTTTATTCCAATTTCGTTGGTAGTTGTGAGAAAAACACCAATCTGATTTCATAAAATTTTTCAAAATCGTTATTTGATCGATTTGTTGAAAAATTGGATTTCATGTGGCCAAGCGTATTTACATTTAATTACTTCCCTACACGAGTATTCAATTGTTGCGTTATTCCTGTAAGCGATATTCTAGCATTTACACACACTCATGTCTTTTGATGAATTAGTGTTTATTAATAAAAAAATATTTGGAGTGACTGGTCAAATTCAAAGAGGAGAATAAGGCCCATGTATCTTTACAATTTCTTCAATTTATTTTTCTTTAATCTGAAACGAAATTTCTTTTGTAACGAAACTTTGCTGGACCTGCTAAATAATATATCTAGCTGATCAATAGTTATTATAGTAATGATTTCAATATCAATTTTCACGTATGGAATTCACGAATGCAAAAGCAATTCAAGCAATTGGTCGCAACATAAAATATTATAAAATAAACTTATTTATAAATATGAATTAAAAGCATCTTTATATTTCTCATTAGAGCTTGACCGTTCATCTCAGTGTATTATTTGTTTCAGTGTAAATAAATTTTTCTTAATTGAATATTTTTGACAACAGCCGTCTACTACTAACATATTCAAAATATTGAGATCCATAAAAAATTCTTATTCAAATCCAAGTAAACAAAATTTCTCTTCTATTTACGTAACTTCACATATAGATACACTTCCACAATAATCGACATACCATAGAATATGATTCAATTTAGCAGATGCCAGACAAGTTACTCAACGAAAATCAGAATTGAAGGAAAACAACAAAAGCGTTTACATATGTAAAATATATTATCAGGATCATTTATGTTTATTTAATCAAAAAGCTTTATGCCAGCATCATGGATATCAGCGAGCTTAGCATTCGTTGTTCAAATATATGCACACTAAATGAATGAAAAATGGAAGCATAAATATTTTATAGAATTAACGGATATTTGATTTCGCAATGCCTACTGGGAATACAAGGTGCGACGTTAGATACAAAAAAGAGCAATTGCATGAAATGCACGTAGCAAATAGAGTGGTAATTAAAAAAATTCATTTCACGTACATAATACTCGCCTTTGCCATAAGTTTCACCGACAGATCTCATCATCAATATGAGGTTAAAATTTCACAAGTATACCGACGAAAATTAACCAACTAACTCAACCTGTAAAAGCATATGTCACGAACACTTTGTTCGTATGTTTGCAGAGTGGCATGTAATTATAAAAGAATATAAATGCTATCGTTGAATATGTTACAGAGTAGGCACGGAATACTTTGCATAATTTTATTTCCCCAGAGATGATGTTATAATTTCAGGATGTCAGTACTTTTACAACTGTGTATATATATATATATATATATATATATATATATATATATATATATATATTATGTCACAAGACACATGGTACTATCAAAAGATTTAAAGATATTTTTAATGTGTAACATGGCAATAATATTTCGCGATTAATTTTTAGTCCCACTAAACCTGAACTATTTACGTCAGCAGTTTATAATTTACTTATTATGATGAGTATTAAACATGTTTCAAGTGCTGAGAGCACCAGATTCCAAAGCAGACGAGCCCAGGTTCGAGTCCTGTCCGCGGCAAATTCTGGCCAGTACATGATGAGTTCCCAATAAGGACGAAAACGGTCTACTGGATGAATTGTCTTTTCTACACCATATAATTCTTAGTTTATACTGACGTATGTAAGTAATTAATGGGTCAGGTACTTATATCAAGACCGCAAACTTGATTATAATAAATGTTTCAAACATGTTTTACTCAGCTAAGTTTGCGATAATTAATTATTACCTATTTAAGGAAGATGTCCTGTGGGCCAGTTTAGTTTCGAGAATTTTGATTCTTCAGATATTAGAATCTGCTTTTGCAAGCGCCTTTTTGTGCAGTTGATTTCCACTTCAACGCCCTCTTTCATGACGAAATTTTGACTGGCTTTCAACATGTGAATATGCTGGTCTTCAGTAGCAATGTCAAAATATTATTTTCATGTTCAATGCACGTTGACTTACCGCAACTTTTCCTTTTCTTATAAAGTCGACTCGTGTACTTATTCTGTCATCTGTATTCGAAGTGCACTTGGGCCAATCCGGCGAGAATGAATGTCCTTTTTCCAATAAAGATGTCAGACTGTTAGTGCGAATCGACAAAAGGAGGACAGAACCATTTTAAATGGTTTAGCAGGGGCTGTCTACTTCTGTGACAGCCAAGACGGGATCGAATGCTGCTTTACATTGATGAATGAAATCGAGACCACCACGGTTAATGCAGTTGATGCCAGCTCATAATGGCCATTACACAGCAATTAAAATAAAAATGTAATCTGCACCTTTGAACATGATGAATCTTTTCATTTTGTCGCGACATGCTTACGTGAACTGCAGTAAGTTGATTTGCATTGACGCGTTGTTACCGAATTGAAGACGGGCAGTTTTTTTCGTTCTTGCGAGTACCAATAACTTGTTCTGCTCTGAGTTGAACTTTTTGTATTGGTCTAAATATTTTTGTATTAAGATTGCCACTTGTCTGATTTGCGTTCAAAATTGAAACTTGAATAACCGTTCGAGCAGGATTGGTCTAGCAGCACCACGGCTATAAATTAATGGGCCTGTCCTATTGAAGACATTCGAAGAGGGCAAATGTGCTATAGGATGGTGAAGCAACTTTAGTTAGTTCAACAGGAGTTGATTATTGCAATTATTATATATTCGGACTCTGTAAAACGGTCCGTTTATCCAAAAACCATAAATTCATAAAAAAACTGAAAATTAAATAGAGCACACGTTTACCATAGCGTAATGGATAAGTTATAAGAGCTATAACTTATTGTCCCAGGTTAAAATCACGTTCACGGCAATTATACCAATTACATATAATGATGAAACCTGTCTATTGATGAGATGCATTTGATATCTTGTCTTTTTTTCGCTATATATATATATGTATAAGGCTCATTACATGAAGAACGCTGATACAACAGACAGGCCTCGAACCTGGGCACGTCTGCTTCGGAATCTGGTGCTCTAACCAGTGACACTAACGAATTTATATTAGTTGGTATATAAATGAAACTTGTGTTCTGCTGTGTGCGGCAGAGAGGCTCAGTTGTTAGAGCACCAGATACCGAAGTAGACGTGCTCAGGTTCGAGTCCTGTTTGCGATAAATTCTAGCCAATAAATGATGAGTTCTCAATAAGGACGAAACCGATCTACTGGATGAATTGCCTTTTCTAAACTATACCTCTCTTATTTAATACTGACATATGTAAGTAATTAACGTGTCTAGTTCTTTAGAATTTGAAGAAAATCAAATCGTAAATCAACACAGTTCTACCAATAAAACGTAAAGGAAGATATAAATATTCATAGCAAGATTATAACTCAGAAAATGTTCGTAGCGTAAAATTATGTTTTATGACTGAAGTTAAATTAAGACACCGGCAAAATAAAACCAAACAGAAAATCTCTATTTGAATAGACCTTATGGTGTCCAATAATTTAAGCAGAATTATAATGGGGGCACAATAAAACAAGTCGGTAACCAAATTTGGTACATAACTCAACTAAAAATAATTATGTTAATAAATAAATCAATTTCTATGGTTATTTAAATTAATTATGGTATTTAAAAAATGAAGCTTAAGAATAATTGGTTAACTTTGCATTTATTCTGCTTTTATATATACATGCGCTCGTAAAACATTCCGCAGTATACCGTTAACATGAAACAGATATAAAACTGAAAATCAGTTGCCATCCACTTAATTAACTAAACCCAAGATTTATATTACACTAATATATATATATATATATATATATATAGAGAGAGAGAGAGAGAGAGAGTAATTAACACAGTTTGTTATAAAAAATGGTTTTTATTAAGAGATAGTGTATCTAAAGAAGGATAATAACTGTCAACCGAAATCTCAGTTGCACATTATATATATATATATATATATATATATATATCAATTAAAATTAAATATTTTTTCAATCCATAATGAGGATAAAAGTACCCTTGGTCCAATTTAATGTAACATATTTTTCTATTGTTTGATCATAAAATAAAAATCATGTATAAAAATCAATTCTCCTCCTGTTTACACGCTTCGTTTTTCATGAAGTCTCCGCAAATGCATTTAAAAGGATTTTGTCACGTTGTTAACAGAGGCTGTATAATATTGATAATTTATCTCAAACAAATTTATCTCACATAAAAACACAAGCACATTAACTTTACTAAATACTATTCTATTCACGTATTGTATACTACTTGAAGCCACCTTTGCCATTGTTATAACCGAATTCCTAACCAAAGCAAAGCAGGTGATGAAATTTGATAACGCTTTTATGACATCGAAGGGTAATTAAATATAGCTGGACGCCAATCGACAGAAATAATAGAACTCAAACGAATGAAAATTTATTGATTATGAGAATGGGGATAACAGCTTTCTATATCAAGTTTGTCTATTATTAAAATTACCAAGCCCCTTTTACTTACCTTGACGTACAACATAGCCAAACTACAGTCAATCGAAGTTTCAAGCCTACAATGTTCACGGCATATTGAGTAAGAAGAAAAAACTAAAATTCAATTTTCGAGCTTATACCACAAAAAACGGTTGCGGAACAATTGATAGCACTCATAGGTCTGGAAAATCTTGATTCCTTTACATGTTCAGGTGAACAGCTGGTTTGATTAATTGATTGGTGTGTTCTCACTGCTCCTGTGACACTGAAGACATCCTTCAACCGCCTGTCCGGAAATGTTTGTGAAGGAAGATATGCCGACATCATTTCCAATCCCATCTTCAGCGTTGACACCATACTCACGGAAAAAACCAAGTTATGGCAAATGTGGTGTCCCCATTTAAAACAGATCTATTACTATTTAGTTTACATCCTAAAATATTCTTATTGTCTACCTTAATTCCTTTCAAGGAATATATCAATACAATATATATGCTTTGTATTATTTATATACAATCACGAACTTACAACTTCACTGTTCTTTCTACATGTTTTTGAGTTTCATAAATGCAAATAAACTAAAAAAATTGATTGAATCATCCACATTTTAAAAATTTGAAACGCATATTTAATTAATTTAAACTATTATTATTACTATGAAAATTTCAGTAAAAAAATACCACCATAAATGTAAACAACCAAAGCCAGAATTCTATTTGTATTTCCAAAAACTTCAATCAAATACCGTTTTTTATCTTATTCGTTGGGCAAAAAGTTGAAGTCTGTTTCACATTTCAAAAGCTTTAAATATAATCGTCTTGCAATCTCATTGCGTGACATTTTGATGAAAATATTACTAGGCTTCTAACTGAGGCTGACATTATATTAAATGTAATATATATTTAATAAAGCAATATTATTTTGAAATGCGAGCTTTCATAAAATTCATTATACCCTTCCTGTGTGTAAAAATAAAAAGACATTTTATGAGATACAAGAAACATTTCTTTCGCATAAACTCCTCAAATATCTACTAATGAACATATCTTTATGTATAATTTGGAAAGCAAAATAAGATAGAAATATGTGAACATAGAGAGAGTGTGAAAAACGGAAACCAATCAATTGCGTGCGTCATATCCAGTTCAAGCTCAATGCCTGAACATGCTTATTCTGCTTGCATAAATCCGGCTGTAATTTGTTTATCCATAAGGCTTCGTAAGTCGCTAGCTCCCTTTTGTTTTTGCATTTAGTAATTATTTGAAAGCTACGTCTGGAGAACATAGGTGCGATGTTTCGATGATGTGTTGTGCAATAGCAGATGTGTATTCACCATTTGATTTAAAACTGGCATTTAAGTTACAATGTTCTCTCATCCGAGTAATTAACAGTCCGGTAGATCGGCCTACGTAAGTTGATCGAAAACTTGCGCATGTATATTGGTAAATAATAATTGATATCGACATTAACGGCTGCTTCTCTTTGATTTCAGGTAAAGGCATGTGTGTTACTTTAAATAATGCTCGTAGTTTAGCTGCATTAAATGTGTGTGTTAATGCTGCTTCAACTTTCATTGTGCCATTCGGGAAACTGCATCTCCCTTAAATTGGATGTTTAGGTAGACTGTTTTCTTTTCTGTCCCGTAATACGTCTGTTTCTGTTTAATTCCCCTTTTAACAATTGATTCAATTAATTGTCTGGGATAGGCATTAGTCATTAAATCGTTAATTGCTTTATTATATTCATTTTCTATAAAATCTTGACTAGCCAACCTGCCAATTCTTGAAAAGCAACCACGAACTGTTGATAATTTATATTGAAATGGCACAAAACTGCTGTAATGCAAATACTGTGCAGACCATGTTGGTTTATGGTAAATTGTTCTGTTTAATTTACCATTAGTTTCTTTCTTTAATAGTACATCTAGGAAAGACAGACAGTCATCTTTCTCGTGCTCTGACGTGAAACCGATATTCTTATGTGCTTTGTTGAAACTTTGAAGCGATGTTCGTGATTGTGACCTGTTCTTAAGGTAAAGAAATATATCGTCCACGTATCGTATATATTGAGCACATTTACTTATGTCACTCTTTAATTAAATGTACTTCAGTTGCCCTAGAAAAAATCTCAGCCAGCACTTGAGATAAGTGGCTTCCCTCCGCCACACCATCAGTCTGTTTGTAAATGCTTCCATTAAAACGAAACAACAACTAATGTAGCCTTGAACCATTTTTTATAATCAATACTGGTAGGATCCAAGTCAGCTGTTTGTTCAAATGCTGCCTCAAAATCAACATCGCATTTATTAGATGGACGTATTCCATAATTTCAGCCCATCGATAATGCCTCCATTGATAGCTGATCGATTGGCACTTTTGAAAAGTTAAGCACACGCTTATCAAGATCGCTCGGTATTAAAACACACAAAACTCCAGGTTTTACATCTTTTTCCAATTTGTTCAAAATTCTTGCTTTATCTTTCTTCATAACTGTCGGCAAAAACATAAAAAATTTCATTCTTGCAAAAAGAATTAGTTCATCTAATACACAAGATACACACCCAATTCTTGCCTGTAGCACTGCTTCATCTTCCTTCAACTGCTCAATTTTAGAATACGTCAACCTTGTAATTATTAAAAGGGGAGTTAACCAGAAACAGACGTACTATGGGCCAGAAAAGAAAACCGTCTACCTAAACATCCCATTTAAGGGGGATGCAGTTTCGCGAATGGCAAAAAAGAAAGTTGAAGCAGCATTGACACGCACATTTAATGCAGCCAAACTACGAGTGTTATTTAGGGTAACACACTTGCCTTTACCAGCAATCAAAGAGAAACAGCCGTTAATGTCGATATCAAATATTATTTACCAATATACATACGCAAGTTGTCGATCAACTTACGTAGGCCGATCAACCAGACAGTTAATTACTCGAATGAGAGAACATTGCAACTTGAACGCCTGTTTTAAATCAAATGGTGAATACACGTCTGCTATTGCGCAACACATCATCGAAACAACACACGTATGTTCTCCAGACGTAGCATTCAAAGTAATTACTAAATGCAAAAACAAAAGGGAGCTAACCAAATACGAAGCCTTATGGATAAACAAATTGCAGCCGGATTTAGGCTAGCAGAAGAAGCACTTATAAGCATTGAGCTTGAGCTGGATGTGACGCACGCAATTGATTGGTTTACGTTTTTCACATTCTCTCTATGTTCACATATTTCTATCTTGGTTTGCTTTCCAATTTATATATAAATATATGTTAATTAGTAGATATTTGAGGAGATTATGCGAAATGTTTCTTGTATCTGATAAAAAATGAACCACATTTTAAAATCAAATATATGAATTAAAAAACCGTAAATATTTTGATGCGTAAAGAAAAAAAATTAAAGAGAATATGCCATGGTTTTTGATTAATTTGAAACAAATTAATCTTCTTCGAAATGTTTTAATGAACGTGACAATCTATACTTTTGCTGACGTTTGAAGCTATGTGAAAAAGGTTTTGCTATTTCATTAATTCAGAGAGACTAATGTGTTAGATTTAACTTCATAGTTTTTTAGCCAAAGTATTTAATAATATTTAAATGAGCTCAATAAAAATATCATTTTGGTATGGAGCATAGCATAAATATATTACAAATATATGCAATCTATCAGTTATTTGTATTTGACGAAACTCCTGTATTTTTCTTTCGATAAAAAAATAATCGACATTTAATAAATTTCGTAGTTTAGTAACTTACGCATACTGTTAAAATAGGCGTTCCACAATCTTGTATATTGTTTCGCATCAATTATTTATTAAACGGGCGTTCAGCTGGAATACAGAAATACGCAGTCTGCCCTTTCAGGTCAGTCCAGCCCCCTGTGGTGTTTGGCCCCGAACAAATGAAATACTATTACCTGTCTGGTCATACATGTACGCAAATCTTATTTGAAGCCACAACTGACCTGCAAATGAATGAAAAATGAGCTTCTTAATTGTGATGACAATTAGGTGTGTTCCTGTTTTCATTCTCTAGATGAAACAAGAGCACTGTGTCTGTTTATTGGTGCATAAATAAACGTGTTTTTGTTAATAATAAATTAGAAAACGACATAGTAAACTGTTCTTTTAATTCTTAATAAATGTTGCCTTATTTAATTATCTTTACCTCTGTTTTTTGCTATGGTTAGTCATTGTAATAAATAGAGCATTTGTAATTTATATTACTGCGCTTTACATTCTACTAGGCCAGTCCTTCACATGTTCATATATGAGATGAATTTATGCACATATGTAACCAAAATTAAGACTCTTTTCATATTGAGAAAATTTAAGAAACATGTTTTTGTTATTAAAAAAATAATTATTAAATTAAATAATTAATTATTAAACAAATTATTAAACTATTTAGAAAACATGGGGCCATTCAATATCAAGAACTGTACAACAGATAAAATAACATATGTCACATATATAGTGAGATCATTGAAGTTTCACAAATTTTGCGATTTATTATAAGCCAAAACTGCTAGATTACTTCAAAACAGTCTTTCATCTTCTAACTGTCAACTGACAGAATCGTAGAAATAAGTCACCAAACATAATGTGGACTTTTACAGACTGAGCAACTAGCATCTTTAAAAAGCCATCACACTACTAGTAATCACAATAAATTTAGCTTCTGAATGCAATTCTAATACTTAATAGTTTGAGACTTGACAATTTGCATAATACGGATGTCACAGAGATCATTTAGTTTAATAGTTTTTTTAACCAAATTTAATTAAATAATGCGTTTTTTTCACTATGTTTTTATACATTTATATTGTATTATAACTTTAACTATTTCTGCTGTATTATCTGTATTTTATAAATCAGTTATATTGCCAGTTTTTTTTAGAAATAAACAAAAAAATTACGATAAGCACTTCAAAGCAAGAAGCCACAATGAGAACAGAACGAAGTACATAAAATATATATTACATAATTGACTTACTAATAGTCCTGCGCGAAATATTTCAAAGGATTCTGCTGTGTCTAAACGGATAATTAATTTATTGCCTATGGATCTCAAGGATAATGAAATGAGAACAATTAAGCTGAGACTAAACATGGTCGTTCCTACAGAATACATGACCTAGAATGATAAAAACGAAAAAGATAAAACTAAAATTGAATTAGATTTTGTCAAATTGGTGGTTAAACACGGAAAGGATAAATATAAGCCGATTTATGAATTGAAAATATTGAGATAAAATTTGTTATCGAATAAGGCAGTATGTCAATAAGCAGATAAAGGTGGAGGAACAGTGCTTATGAATAAGAGGAATTATAATAATACGATGTATGTGCAATTGAATAATAAAGAAGTTTACAATAAGACAAATAAGGACCCATCTGATAAGTTACAAGGTGAGAATAAAACTTTAATTAATCAAATGACTGGGTCTGGGGAATTGGATTCAGTGCTTGGAAAATTATTAATACAAACAGACGCACTCCCTCCCAGAATTTATGGCTTAGTAAAGATTCACAAATAAGATAATCCACTTAAGTTAATTTTGATTGTTCAGAACTCTCCAAGTTATAAAATGTCCAAATTTTTATGCCACAGAATAAGAAAATAAACCTATTTTATAGAAAACATCAATTTACTAGCAGTATTAGTGAATATAAACTTTAGAGAATAGAAAACTGGCAAGCTTGGATGTGGTATCAATGTATAATATTATTCCTGTGCAGGTTGCTTTAGAGTTTGTCCACCGTTGTTTAACGGAATATCCTGAAATATTAGAAGGTAGTAAAATGATGTTAAGGAGTATTAGGGAAATTTAAAAAATTATTGTCATCTACAAACTTTAAATTTAGAAATAAATTCTACCTACATGCTAAAGGTTTTTCTATGGGTCAAACATTATTAGTCCTAGTCGCTAATATTTACTTGCATTATCTAGAAAAAAAATCTCTTGTTCAGATGTCCCCTGAAACCAAATCTATATTTAAGTTTCTTAGAAGAAATCTTCTTAATTTGGAATCACTGGGATGAGATGGAGAATTTTCTGTATTTAGATAATCAACTAGGGGAGTCAAAATTTAAATTGGAAAAAGTAGAATTATCATTTATGAATGTGAAATTTAAACGCATGAATGAGATATTAGAAAAAGATATTTATAAGAAAATACTTATTCTGGTGTCCTTCTGTATTACTGCTATAATCACCCGTTTGGGATGAAAATAGTCATTATAAAATCCATGATAATGAGAAATCTTAAAATACGGAATTTAAAATATAAATAAAATGATCTAATGAAATTCTAAGAAATATTCATGATAAATGGTTATCCGGAAAAATTAATTGAAAAAATCATAAATGAGACCCAATAGCGATTTAATGAAATAATAAACGAAGAAATACAGGCAGGGGGTTAAGAAAAGCAAAATGAAGATAGGCACAGAACGGTTTCTAACAAATTCGAGATAACGTAGAAAAATTAGGAAATTAGCAATAAATACAAGTTAAGAACAGTGTTAAAGCAATCAGTTACTATAGGCTATAAGTTATCGAATCAGAAAGAAAAAATAGAACCTCTCAACACATCAAGTGTTTATGTGAAAGTTTGTAAACTCAGGTATATAGGTGAATGCATGAGTACAATAAAAGTACGTAGAGGGGCACATAAAAACGCATGCCAATATGGACATAGTTATAGGTCAGATCTAGCTAGCCACTCAATGGAGACAGGTAATCGGGTAAACTAGGATGGTGTTTAGACAATCAGTTACTATAGGCAATAATTTATCAAACCAGAAAGAAAAAATAGAACCCCACAACACATCATGGATTTTTGAGAAAGCTTGTAAAGATTGCAAACTCAGGTATATAGGTGAAAACATGAGTACAATACAGGTAGTAGAGGGTAACATAAAAATGCAATCAAATATGCACATGGTCATAGGTCAGATCTAGCCAGGTAGTCAATGGAGACAGATCCTGAGATAAACTGGGATGGCTGTAAACTAATTTCCCTCTGTAACCGAAATAGATTAACCAGTATGATTAAGGAATCAATTTAAATAAAATCAGGAATGAACGTCATAAATGTGATATTCTTTAGAAATGTCATTAGACCCCATATTTAATGAAGTCGTCTTCAATGGAAAGAAACGTGGATTTAAGAAATCTGAGTTAACAATAAATCCAACTGAGAGATCGAGACTATGAATTTTAGATAGTAAAACGGAAAAAAATAGAATATGTTGTAAAGAGGTAATTTATCTATAATTTTAGTGAATCGTGTACGCTCTGGAGAACTTACATAGTTATATGTTGATTTACATATATATTATATGGATTTTATACGTGTACGCATATTTAACATTTATTGATAGATGAATATGTAAATATTTAAATAATACCTGGGAGGACAACACATGGTTTCTTGTATGTTTATTTGTATATGCAGATTATACATGGCATGTACAAGTAAATTTAAATGGATAAATATTTTCGAGTTATATAAGATTTTAGAGAAACTCATATGGCTGCTTACATGTTTATCTAAAGATGTATAATATATATATATATATATATATATATATATATTGTGCAGAGACATCTATATGAGTGGTTCTATATATTTATATAAGATTTAGGGTGAACACAAATGGTTGCTTGAATGCTTATTTAGATATTAACTATATAAATGGGTTAATATTTAGTTTCTCATATAAGATGTGATGGGAAATCACATGGTTGTTTATATGTTGATTTAGATATACATAATATATATTTTGCGTAAACGTGTGTATGTTTCGATATTTATGTATTCATATACAATGTGAGTATAAATGTAATAGATTTGTAAAGTAGATATAATATATACTCAGGGTGAATCGTAGACACTTGAAGTTCAAATAACCCATTGTTTTCCTTAAAGATACATATGTATAGCTATATATACATAGACATATATAAAGAAATTTAAATATTAACAAATGTTTTTTGACGGATATATTTTATACTTTGAGGGACTCACACGGTTGCTTATATGATGTCCATATTATATATGGTGTATATACAAATACACACATATATATAAAAGAAATTTGAGGATTACTGCAATATAATTTTTTTTTAATTTTGATCCTATTCCGCGTCTGTAAATGTACATTTAAAAGATCAAGACAAAACGGATAGACGTCTATGTCAATCCATATGGCTTGATTAAAGTTATTCTATAAATATCATTTTTGATAAAAGTACACATATGTGTGTATACATGTATGTGTGCGTGGAGGTTGAGATGTATAATTTTGTTTATTCATGTGAGTATAAGTGAATATGTATAAACACCGTATATTAGGGCAAACAATAAAAATAATTTAGGAATTAAGATAAAAATTAGTAGATCTGTCTTGAATGAGAATACCACATTTGCCACAAGTTATTTTGTTTCCCGTGAGTATGGTGTCAATTCTGAAGATGGGACTGGAAATGAAGTTTTGAATATTCGGGAAAAAATCGGAAAATGTGACTCCAACGTAATTTTCAGATAAGAAGCTGATGGACGGCTTCAAAATTAAGGGACAAGTGAGAACCAATTAATCAGGGCCAAAAATCAGTGCACCTGGAAATGTAAAGAACTCAAGATTTTACCGATCTACGAGTGCTTTCAATTTTCTCGCACAATGAAGTGGCGTAAGTATAAATACAAGAAGGACAACACCGCGCAATATACATAAAAATCTAAGCATTTCTTAAAACATAAGTACGCAATTTTAATTGGCAGACGTAAATTTGAATACTAAACCTAAAAGTCTGTAAGAATATCTAAGTGTAAAACATGTAAAAAATATGAAAATGTGCTACCTCGTACAAAATTATCAGTATTTTGCGATATTTATGTTATATACAAATAGACGTAAAACAACGTCGGGCAGATAAATTAGAAATTCACTGCCAAGAAATTATCGTAAAATCACCAATGTTCTTATATTTGAAAAAATGTTGTGAAGAAAATTTGTAAGAAAAATACTTTTGGTTAAATGAATAAAGTTTTAGAAATAGGTATTTGGACTCGTAGGTGCGGTATAAAGGAAATACTATTTGTATAACTGTCTTTTAAAAATTGTAAGTGTTGAAAAAGAATGCATTTCTAGTTTAACTATTCAGAGGCAACTACATTTATCTCGTATATTTTATTTAAATTGCGCAAAGACGCAGCTGTGAATAAAATTGTAAAAGGTTTCCTAAATATATGTAATCTTTTCTTAAAATTAGCACCGATCTTCAAACTGCAAGTCGTAAATTCGACATTAATGCAAATTTTTGGTATATAACTCTCTTTTTCTCAACACAAAAATAAATGAAGGCCGGTTTTGCATTTAAAAAAAATAAGTTTAAGAGCTCGTAAATCATTTAGACATATAAAAATTCATCATATTATTTACAACATTGTGAATACAAATATGCTAAATTCGTATTCGACACAATTTGAGCCACCAATTTCAAAATATGTTCTATCTTTCAAACTACTTCGAATTTTGGTTCGTTGTAAAAGCAGCTTTTGTTGGGCGTCAAAAAACAGGAGTGAAACCAATCAATTACGCCCATTACTCCGATGTTTATGTAAAATATAAGTTGATAGAATATAAGAACTATATTAAAAACGTAAATTCTTTCCTTGTCAGCAGCAAGAATTGAGCAGACAAGGGTCCCTGTATCTTTATTTCTTATTTCAAAAACTAAAATTACTCCGCAATGCATTCGCATTTTTTATGGGATAGAAATTTATTTGCCAAACCTCTCCGAGTTAAAGAATTTACTGAATTGCTCACAGTTTAAATTGTGTACAAGTATATTTTAATTTCAGTTTAAAATATATTTCAAAGGTTCTTCAGCTGAACGACATCAAATAAAATGTCGTGAACCATAGGAATTATTTGTTGGGAGTGTACAGTCCTTTACAAACCACGCCGTTTCTTTATTCATTTTTTGTGAATTTAATTCAGTTTATTATTAAATCGTATTAAAATTAAATTACTTATATTTATTTACAATAATGAATACCTGGCCCTCATTCTAAAAAAATATAGTTTAACATAGTAAATAATGTGTTATATAAAATGTGCAAGATTTGATTATGCCTATTCTGCCAATTAAATTTAACTTTAAATTTCTTTTTAATATTTTGTACAAAAAACTACGAAAAATTAAATAATGATTTCGCTGACATCAAGAGAAATGTTTTTGCATGCGACAAACATGTTCATGTTGAATTTCAAAACGCTTGTTTAATGTACAAAATAATTTATTTAAGATAATAGTTTTATTGATATACTTCATTAATTCTATGGGAATGTGATGACTGATATTGTTCAAATCAAATGATCGCATATTTTGCTGAGACTTGGCTAAAGCTTAGAACTTTTTTATACCCGTCTTTATAGAAATTTTTCACAAAAATAAAATCATGTATTTGAAAAACAAAATTCAACACTTGTCAAGTATATTTAGAACGACTTATTTTCGCAATGTGAATTATTTTATATTAAGCTGACATTATTGTTGCTTTAAAGAGACAAGTCAAAATGAATCGACAAACGAAATATTGGGTTTGGAGCCTTATGCCGGCTTCAAAAAATTAAAAGCCATTATGCTATTAACGTATGCATGTATGTAATAAAATATTTTGTTTTTGTCGGCATTTTCATGTCTTTAAGTTTGTATTTACGCATTTGTTAATTCATATAGATTACGTGTTACCTAATATATTGATTTAATTTTTTATTATGTTTTTATTATTAATTTTATGATTATTTATTTTAAATGATAACATAAAATGTTTCATAACCTTGAATCGGTTATGAAAAGATATTGATAAAGTAGAAAAAGTTTTGTGAAATAAGATTAAAAAAAGATAATCATAAATAATTAATACTGGTATATATATATATATATATATATATATATATATATATATATACTTTATTCAGCCGCTGTGCAATTATTGAGGCTGGTACGTCGCCTCTAAATGGTAAGTTTAGGAAAACCTGCTTGACTGTATCCTCTCTAGTACGAATCTGCCGTGGTCTGATGTTGACATCAATGAAACGCTCTGAGTAGTTGTTCATTAGCAAAATTTTCCTGAGGTAGCCCAGTTCTTCCTCAATCTTGTGTTTCACGGCAGCTGAATAGAATAACTAAGGAGAACTTTCCCAGTGTTAAAGTTAATATGACATTTAGTACAAATAAATATATATATATAAAGAATAGCGCAAATCTCATCTTATCTGCAGAACAATCATTTTAACCTTGTAATATGTGTACCAAATATATCCACGTCTAATCACAAGAAATTTAAAAGTAAATAAATTTTACCACATGTTGCCCATTTCTCAGGATGACCTCGTTGATTTGTCTAATAAGCTTTATAAATTGGGACTATTCAAATTTAAACAAAAATTTTTCCCAGAAAAACATTTATAAATTAAATTTAAATCTATTTCCATATTTTTTGTCTAAATCAGATTTTCAATAATTAATAATGTAAGTAAACTATTGTCCTCGTTTACCAGAAGGGCCATGTATATTGAAATCGAATTATTTATTTCAATTTGCCACAGAAATTTATATGATGCGCATTCACTTGAGCCCATTTTTTCTTTTATTTAGCTTTTTATTGTCGATTTTATTAGTGCTTCATAGCCCAAATTCTGAACTAAAATAGATTCTTACAGCTGTAAAATGCCTTTTCCAGCCTAATTCTTAACGGTTTTCTCAGACTTTGATGCTTTTCTTTATCTTAAATTATGGAAATTATAAGCAAATAAGGCAAAATGAAATGCATCACAATGCTAAATTATAGGCTTTACCTTCACATCTCAACTTTATTTAACAAGAATTGCTTAAGTCTGATTAGAATAATTGATCATTTACCTATTCTTATTTTGGATTCTCAACATAACTTATTTGGGTATTTCACACCCTCTTTCATACAATTCAATTGCATTTATCGGGAGTTTTCAAAGTCAAAGTATTCAGAAATATTTTATAATTACAATATCTATAATACATAATTAATATTTCGTATTTAAATATCAAAAATTGGATATCTTAACATACATAATGATTTGTACAAAAAGTTATATTTGTACGTTGTTATGAAGCGAAATATTTAAAAAATTGTCTCAAATGTTTCTTCTACAAGTATTGAAGAATATTTCAGATTTGACAATCATAAGTATCTAAACTATATCATATTTCGCTAGGATTATATACAAATACGTTATTTTCTTATTCGAAATATAATGCAGTTTTAATAATCAAAATTGCCTGAAAAATTCAAATTTATTAATTTTTGATATATAGAAATGTTTAACTTCCTTCTCCACATTTTTGTGCATTTAAAAAGGACGCTTATAATTAACTTACGGGTGATTTGAACGACACATTATAATTCATAAAGTTCCTCATGCAATTTAATACACATTAACAGACTAAATAGCGTTTCTATTTCTACAAAAATGAAATTGATCAAACATTGGTTTTAACACTAAATAATATAATCTATTCTGAAAAAATTTGCTTTGTTGAACAGACCACTATTTTATAACCATTCGCTTCAGTTATTCATTCTTGCCGCAAATAAGCTTTCTTTACACTTTTTTGCAACTTTCTAATAGGATAATATAATGTATCTGTTATACTATTTTAGGCATTCCTTGACTTGTTTTGCTAAATAAAAAAAGGGAATTGGAAAATGTGATTTGAACGTACAAAAAGCATAGTGTGATGCTGTTGTATTAGGAAGCTAAAATCACGCATTTTATGCATAAAATAAATTTTAAGAATTTCATTTTATCTTAAATATATTTATCAGTATAGAAAAAAGAATTTCTAACACTCATCAAAATAATTTAATTTTATTATATTATTTTGATGATATATCGAGTAATCCCTCCGATTGACGCCTTTTTATTTTTTTATAGTCTTTCATCCTTATCAAAAACTGAATTATTCCGCGGCATTCTTAAAAAAAGGTTTTCTATTGCGTCATTATCATAAGATAGTAAAATAATAAAGTTAAAATTAAGAGAAGTATCAACTAAACTCAAAGTGCTGAAAATTATAAATGTAAGAAGTTTAGTTTATAATGCATACCGTGGAATTGTACAAAAACAAGGCCGCATTAGTCTTATGGTGTCACCAGGGCGTGGTGGATTTCCGACCGGCAATCGGATCTCCTATAAAATACCACATGAGCCCGACGACGACACCATGACGCGGCGTGTGTTCCCCGCCACAAAAGGGGACAACAGCCACAGGATTACATGGACTCCTGGACAGTACCCCGTATTTCCGAATGGCGAATGAGCTCTAAACAGCCACCGGCAACCATACAACTTACTGCTGCCTTGCAGACTGCGCTTGGATGTGCAAAGGCTAGAGGTGCGTCCTCGATCAAAAAGCCGAGTGGTGAGGGGACACCACTTGTACCAAATTCCCAAGAAACTCCATGAAATGGAGCCGGCTTATCCTCTAAAAGGAGTCAGCCGCAGTAAAGTAAAGTAAAGTAAAAGTATGGAGGTAAATATAAATCGGCTATAGCGAGATTACATATTCTTTAATAAACGTTTACCAATTACCTACTTGAAACGTATTGTAAAAATAAAATTACCGCAAGCTTATGAAAAAAGTTCTATTGGACAAAACTCACCGGTAGTTTGTAACACAAAATTGCCGTTTTGTCTTATCGGCTGACCGCAATTTATAATGTATTCCAATGCAATTATTTACTTATTTATGTAATTAAATGAATTCTGCGATGTTTATCCTTTACAATCTTGCATGGATTTCTTTTTATGTGCTGCGTGCAGCTTCAGTTGATTTGTAAGACAAGCTATTGGCACGTTACACATAATGATAAAGAAGAGGGTTCATTATGTTGTACGGAATGAGTTCGTTTGTTTTCAATAAAACTTGTTTAAAAATAGTATTACGTTTTAGGAATGGATCAAAGAGGATGCTGTGTCAAAAGTTATATTTTCGTGGGTTTTTATCAAATAATTCATCGGGAATTCTGTCAAACGCGCGTGCCCAGCAAATTAATGTTGTATTTAGACATTTTTTTAAATCGGGGATTTACCATTAAATCCGAGAGATAAACTTCAATCATTTACCAATAACCCACTTTTATGTGGTGATGATTACTTATATGTATATAAGTGCGAACTCGCGCAATTTATATATATATATATATATATATATATATATATATATATATATGTTGCATTCGAATATTACAAAGTATATTTCTAATTAGGAAGAAAAAACACATTAATAACAAAGTTGATAATGGCCATTTATTCTGAGATTACAAAACTTCACTTTACAATCTTCCATTAATATACATCCTGGGTTTTTATTTGATCATGTGGGTGTCAACAAATCTAACTCGATTATACTTCTATTTCTTGTTTGGGCTGATTAGTAAGTGTGTATGCGTATGTGTCTGTGTGCGTGCCTGTTTGATTATAGCGGTTTTTCTTGCTGTAATGCAAAGTGATGTCTGAGATTTGGTCATTCTTCTATTGATGGCTTGATAGTTAACCAACTGTACACATTGTTCGCTGTTACGTGTACGGATGTTATGTTCCAGAATATGTTCTTTTGTTTTTGCTTGTTGCGCAATTTTCCTTCGTCCCCTTGGTAACAGTGCAGGTGTGGATTGCAGTGTTGAACGCTCATATTGTTTTGAAATTTCGGTCTCCGATTATGCAACCGCTTTTGCCCTTCAGATTGTAGCCAAACGGATCGAATGTATGTTCAGTCTGGTCGAGGGGGTGTTGTGGGATTTTTTGATTTTTCGACAGTCGATTATATTATCATGTTGATTAAACTTTTGAATATTTTAGCCAGCTGTTTGTTGTTTTATAAAAAAGGGTTTCAAAAATAAATATTAATTTTTCTGATTTTCTTTTATGTATAATTGAGAAAGTGGTCAAATTACCTGGTTGTCCAGTTTCCAATATATGATCGGAAATAGCTGATTTTCCTGACGATGCCAAGCCTTATTAATCAATTTCTGCTTCTGGGATGAACAAAATATCTTCTTCATACTTTTTTAGAGTGCGCACTGGTCAATTATATATTTAAGACTCGTTTTTTAAAGACGATACGTGAATACATCTGTAAGGAAGGGTGCATTGCAGCTTCCCATAGCTGCACTATCAATCTGACGGTAGTATTCCGCTTCAACTGTCAATTTCACGTTTTTGTACATGATAATACGAGGTCTATGACGTCATTGGTGTCTTAATGAAAATCGTAAAACTTATTTTGCATCAGGTCACACAAGATCAACGTTGTCTTATCCAGTGGACTGGTCGTAAATAAGGATGAGACGTCAAGCGAGTCCATTTTATTCTGTAGAATGTTCTTCCCCTTCAGTTAATCTTCTAGCTCGAAGGAGTCCTTGATAGCGTTTGTGTTTATGATGCTTCGTACTGGTTGAAGTATTTGGTAGAGAAATATAGCTGGTTTATGCTATGGGGTATTGATCATTGACATAATGGCCACATCGAAGGAGCTCCCGAGACTGTCAAGGCTTTATATGTTTTTGGTTTGCCATACAATCTTGCGGTGTTTCTTCCGACGGGTTTCGCCTTTTGGGTGTCTTCTATGAGTTTTTTCTAATATCGGTATCAGCCCTCGTTAATAAAGCGTGTTTTTTCCATCTTTTTCAGAATTGCGTTTATCCTGGATTCGATAGTTGTTGAATCATCTTTCTTTAGATGTCTCGTTTGAATTTATATTGATCATTAATACTCTCGTTCATGGACCTTCTATAAGTGTCAGCATCATGTTTAACAACTCCTGAGTTCAAGTATGTATAAGGTGTTGCGAAACTAGTAACAAATTAGTTAAGTTGTGACCAGAAGCATAAACCAAATTCAGCATGAACTGAAAGTATAATCTCATGCGTTGAAGTCGCATTGTCGTAAACTTTATATGATGCTAGCTACATTATTGCATGTTTACACATTCGTCTGGGGGATTGTGCCGTCCTATTATTCCACATACTTCGACCAAATATATAGTCGTTAAAGGACGTAATACCGGCTCCTACTAATGAGTCGCCAGTAAGCACGAAACGAATTTGCATGAGATTTTACTTTCCGTTCATGCTGCCTTTGGTTTATCCTTCTGGCCACAACTGAACTAATTTGTTACTAGGTTCGCAAAACCTAATACATACTTGCATATATATTAGTTCTTCGCAACAAACAGTATTTAACTGTAATATATTGAATTGAATGATGTCATGCTTACCGCGAAATATGATAACTGATATCGATGAAGGCCAGAGTGTATGGTTTAACTGGATTAACAGGTGTTCGGAAATTGTTGTAATTCTCAATTTGGGTGAACTTTAGCATAAATTTATATCCATCAGGTTGGTATCATGTACCGACTCGGAAACTATAGTGTTAGTATCCGGTACTCATCGATTTCAAAAAAAAGGTATCAGTTACTAACACAAAAGCCATAGTGTTAGTATCCTTTACAGACTCGGTATATATATTATATAGTGTGAGTTAGCGTTGAAGTCGCATTGTCGTTGACTTTAGTTGTTGTTAGCTTCACTATTGCAGGTTTACACATTCGTCTAGGAGATTGTACTGTCCTATTATTCCACATTCTTCTACCAAATATATAGTGGTTAAATGGCGTAATACCGGCTCCTACTGATGAGTCGCCAGTAAGCACGAAACGAATGTGCATGAGATTATACTTTTCGTTCATGCTGCCTTTGGATTATCCTTCCGGTAGCAACTGAACTAATTTGTTACTAGGTTCGCAACACCTAAAACATACTTGTATATATATTATTTCTCCGCAAAAAACAGTATTTAACTGTTAAATACTAAATTAAATGTGATAACTGATATCGATCAAGGCCAGGGTGTATGAATTTACTGGAGTAACAGGTGTTCAGAAATTTTTGTAATTTTCAATTTCGGTGAACTATAGCATAAATTGATATCCATCAGGTTGGTATCATGTACCGAGTCGGTAACCATAGTGTTAGTACCATGTACCTTTTCGGTACAATAATGCTGGTATCGGTTGCTAACACAATAGCCATAGTGTTAGTATCATTTACAGACTCGGTATACTTTCCGTTCATGCTGCCTTTGGATTATCCTTCTGGTCACAACTGAACTAATATGTTACTAGGTTCGCAACACCTAATAAATACTTGCATATATATTAGGTCTTCGCAATAAACAGTATTTAACTGTAATATATTTAATTGAATGATGTCATGCTTACCGCGAAATGTGATAACTGATATCGATCAAGGCCAGGGTGTATGGA
Source organism: Eudiplozoon nipponicum (assembly GCA_029291075.1). NCBI lineage: Eukaryota > Metazoa > Platyhelminthes > Monogenea > Mazocraeidea > Diplozoidae > Eudiplozoon > Eudiplozoon nipponicum. The sequence continues at coordinate 306,281 of JAQBSW010000023.1, read as the reverse complement.
TTTACTGGAGTAACAGGTGTTCAGAAATTGTTGTAATTCTCAACTTCGGTGAACTTTAGCATAAATTGGTATCATGTACCGACTCGGAAACCATAGTGTTAGTACCATGGACCTTTTCGGTACAATAATCTTGGTATCGGTTACTAACACAATAGCCATAGTGTTAGTATCCTTTACAGACTCGGTATATATATTATATAGTGTGAGTTAGCATTGAAGTCGCATTGTCGTTGACTTCAGTTGTTGTTAGCTTCACTATTACAGGTTTACACATTCGTCTAGGAGAGTTGTACCGTCCTATTATTCCACATTCTTCTACCAAATATATAGTGGTTAAATGGCGTAATACCGGCTCCTACTGATGAGTCGCCAGTAAGCACGAAACGAATGTGCATGAGATTATACTTTTCGTTCATGCTGCCTTTGGATTATCCTTCCGGTAGCAACTGAACTAATTTGTTACTAGGTTCGCAACACCTAAAACATACTTGTATATATATTTGTTCTCCGCAAAAAACAGTATTTAACTGTTAAATACTAAATTGAATGTGATAACTGATATTGATCAAGGCCAGGGTGTATGAATTTACTGGAGTAACAGGTGTTCAGAAATTTTTGTAATTTTCAATTTCGGTGAACTATAGCATAAATTGATATCCATCAGGTTGGTATCATGTACCGAGTCGGTAACCATAGTGTTAGTACCATGTACCTTTTCGGTACAATAATGCTTGTATCGGTTGCTAACACAATAGCCATAGTGTTAGTATCATTTACAGACTCGGTATACTTTCCGTTCATGCTGCCTTTGGATTATCCTTCTGGTCACAACTGAAATAATATGTTACTAGGTTCGCAACACCTAATAAATACTTGCATATATATTAGGTCTTCGCAATAAACAGTATTTAACTGTAATATATTTAATTGAATGATGTCATGCTTACCGCGAAATTTGATAACTGATATCGATCAAGGCCAGGGTGTATGGATTTACTGGAGTAACAGGTGTTCAGAAATTGTTGTAATTCTCAATTTCAGTGAACTATAGCATAAATTGATATCCATCAGGTTGATACCATGTACCGACTCAGAAACCATAGTGTTACTACCATTTACCTTTTCGGTACAATAATGTTTGTATCGGTTACTAACACAATAGCCATAATGTTAGTATCCTTTACAGACTCGGTATATATATTATATAGTGTGAGTTAGCGTTGAAGTCGCATTGTCGTAGACTTTATATGATGTTAGCTTCATTATTGCATGTTTACACATTCGTCTAGGAGATTGTACTGTCCTATTATTCTAGATTCTTCGATCAAATACATAGTCGTTAAAGGGCGTAATACCGGCTCCTACTGATGTGTCGCCAGTAAGCTCGAAACGAATGTGCAAGAGATTATTCTTTCCGTTCATACTGCCTTTGGTTTATCATTTTGGTCACAACTGAAATAATTTTTTACTAGGTTCGCAACACCTAATACATACTTAGTTCTTCGCAACAACCAGTATTTAACTCCTGAGTTCGTCTGTGTTTTTTGTAATGATATGATGTCATTTGATTTACATTTTGTAATGTTCTAGTGCGCTAACTGTCTCAGATTTTAGTCCTTGTCCATTTAATGTCTGTGGGGTAGTGTCTTTTTTTTAAGTCGTTGTTGAAATTTTTTGTTCCAGCCTGAAAGTCAATAATGTCGCGTTTAAATAGGTTTCTCTTGATTATGCAGAATTGTGCTTCTAAGTAGAGTAATTCTTTCTAATGTTTTGACAAGTTTACTTTTGAATAATTGTAAATAAAAGCATTTCGATTTGTAGGACACATCGATTGTGGAGGAAATTTGCCCAGGTCCCTTGTGAGGCCTTTAGTTTCTTTGTCAGCTGTTATTTTCATCAACGTTTCTATCTTCGTTGTAAAAGCAGTGAATTCGCAGTTGTACAGTCTTGAATGTTGGCAACCCAGTGATTGAATGATTCTCTCTGCATCTTTTAGTTTTGATTGGTTTTCTTCCATGGCATTTAGCAATAAGCAACTTATAAATTTATTCGTCGGTTTCTAGTTAATTCTGCTGCTCTGCCTGAGGAATCGTTTTGCACAACATCTGATTGAAAACACGATATGAAGAACTTAACTTTTTTCAGGAATTTGGGCACTCACACAATTGGCTGCATTATAAGTGTTTAGTTACTTAGGGGTAAAAAATTGACCCCGATCTTTAATTAACTTTATTACGTCCATCGTCTTAGAGTATTACACTTTATATTTCAAATTAGGAAGAAATTATACACTAATAAAAAAGTAGATAATGGCCATTTATTTCGAGACAACTAAACTTCACTTTACAATCTTTCATTTATATACGTCCTGGGTTATCAGGTGATAATGTTCGTGGCAATATATCTGACTCGGTTTTACTTCTATTCATTTTTTGGGCTGAAGGGAAAAAAGCAGATGCAGATAAGGAGACATAAATTTCGAAACAATATGAGCGTTCAACACTTCAATCCACAACTACACGGTCACCAAGTAGAGAATGCAAAATTGCGCAATAAGGGGAACCAAAACACTAAACTCGGTAACATAACATTTGTACACTTAATAGCCAACAATGTGTACAGTTGGTTAACTCTCAAGACATCAATAAAAGGATGGCTCGATCTCAGACATCACTTTACAATACAACCAGGAAGACCTGTACATGAAAACAAGCACACACAGAGACACATATGCATACACTTACTAATCAGTCCAAACAAGAAATAGAAGTAAAACCGAGTCAGATTTTTTGCCACCCACATAATCAAATGAAAACCCAGGATGTATATAAATGAAATATTTTAAAGTGAAGTTTAGTAGTCCTAAATAAATGGCTAATATCCACTTTTGTTATTAGTGTGATTTTCTTCTTAAATTGAAATATACTTTGTAATAATGAGGCGATATATAATATATATATATATATAAATATATATATATATATATATATATATATGTATATATATATATGGCACAGTTGATCGAGTCACAATACCGGAAAAATGTGCATCGGTTTAACTCCGTCTGCGGGAAAAGTTTCACAGTACCTTTAGAAGTTTTTAATATGGACGAAAACAACCTACCGGATTCATTACTTTTGCTACATTAATTAATACTTAGTTTAAACGGAAAAATGCATAATCAAAATTCTGTCATAAATTCTATTTATATATATATATATATATATATATATATATATATATATATATATATATATATATATATATATATATATATATATATATTGATCCTGAGATACGACGTCCTTTGTCAAGAATGGTAATGTTACCGCGGTACGTGAACTAATTACATTCGAGCTCAGCAACAATTTTACAAATAAAAAGCTACGTTTGGGTCAACTTAACGTCAATAAAATATTTTGCAAATACCTACGTTCAATTTGATCGACAATGTCGCTTTGTTGGAGTGAGCAACTTTGCCTGGGTGAAATATTTGGCTCAGGCTTGTGGATATGCCAGACATGCAATTTTGCAAACCATCAAATTATTATTTCGGTTATGAAAAATTACTATATATGATGTCCTAGTTTTCAATTTTAAAAGAAGTATCAATAATCAGAAAAAATGTAATGGGAAATTTTTTATGACATTTTTAAGTCGACAAACTTACGGTTTCGGAACAATCTACTAAAATAATTTTTGTGAGCATAGAAATGCAAAATGCGCGTTTTTCTTACCTAAATCATTTTGTTTTTTTCAAATTTTTTTCATATTTCAAATTAAATGATCCAGCGTTTAATTTAGAAACATTAAAAATTTTATCTGTCAGTCAATTAGTCACTAATTTGTACTAATTACTTTCGTTGGAAAACTAACTGCTTCAAAATTTTGTGATAAACTATTTTGGTGATAAAATTTCTGAGTTCACAATTGCCGATATGTTAATGTTTACCAGATTATTCATTATGTACCTATGATGCAATTACAGCAGAGTTTCATTATTTTCGGTGTAAGTTTACAACGGTATTATCCAATTTCAAAGAAGTAATTCAGAAATATGGAACAAAAGATTCCTGCCTAACATCGGAGCGCCTGCAGCGTCTTCATCAACTATCGAGACGACCGTCCGGTCCCCTGCTGCAATCCAGCAGAGCCGAGCGTTACGGCTCTTTATCACATTGTCAGCAAAATAGTATTAAAAGATCAAATTTCGGAAAATCAGTCAGTGGCCCAATATCAGACCGGTGTTCCCTTGCGGTCATTCCTACTAACTGCTGTTTAAATCATACTTTATGTAGACGCAGATTCAGGAATTGCCTCAGAACATGTTCAGATGGTACCGTGTGTGAATTTCCACAGTGTCCCACAGGCAATCTACCTAAGAATTATGTTCAGACCTAAAAGCAGTAAAGTATGGCGGAAGTATGACCAGCGCTAATTTTTATGTCATTAAGAAGATTGCGTCGTAAATAATTGGGCCAGATCCATTGTCGCGAGTCGGGCTCGTGATAGATATAGTATCTATTATAGCATAAGTAACGACCAGTCAATTAAAACACATGGCTTGGCGTATCTTAGAATAACACTTGGCATACGTTGCGTGTTCCTGTGGACGTTTGCTATATTGTATACTCGGCTTATATTTCCTCTCGAAGTATGGACTGATATGTCATACAATCAAATGTACCTTCCTAGACCCAGTCACAAATTTAAATTTTCCTACCTTCGTTGGTACTGACGAACGCCTGGTTTTTGCACTCAAGTTTAATGACTCGCTTGAATTCGCTCACACTCGAGTACTTGAGTTTGTCAACTGTTTTTCGAATATCATAAACATTAAAATATCAGATCCAATCAGTCCAGCTAGATTCACCACGCCGAATCTTATAGCAATAAAAGTCCCACCAGTCTTTTTTAGATCTCGACTATTGTATCAGAAAAATTTAAATGCTGCTAAGGCCATTTTTGATCAGATGTTAGAGGCGGTGTCATTCGTCCTTTTTCTATTCCGTGGTCATCACCAATTCGCATACCGGCTAAGCAAAGCTTTAGTTATTGAATATTATGTGGTGATTATCATGCCCTCAACTAAGTTACAATTCCAGATAGTTTTTCCAATAAATAATATACCCAAATGGTTGACAGTTCTTGGTCTTATGTCCACTTATCATCAGATTCCTCCCGGCGAAAGAAGCCTCGCAAAAACAGCTTTAATTACATTTTATGTTTTATTTGAATATACGCGTATCCCCTTTGGGCTGTGCAATGCATTACACATATCAGAGATTTATGAACGAGGTACTACGGAGAAGTCCACGTAACCATTATTACGTCCATGATTTGATAATAGCCTCGGATGATTTTCAAAAGCATTTAATAGTCATCAAATAGGCTCGCTCTTATTGTTAACTTTGGTCTCGAGTTAAAAATGGAAAATGCGTGTGGGCTCAGAAATAAGTGAAATTCCCAGGGTACTCGATTAGAAATGGCATTATAAATACCCGAGAAAGTAACGCGTTGCTTTCTTGGCATGACTAAATATTATCTAACATTTATTCCGATGATGGCGCAACCACCATAACAATTCCCAAGAAATCTCCAAGAATCAAACACGCGTCCGCGCTGGGAGACATTCGACCTGCTACTGTTCGAACAAATAATGGGGCTGCTTTCGCAACATACAACATTACATGCCGTTCAGAAAAAGGTATCATTTAAATTATCAATCGACGCATCCGATGTAACCCTGGGCGCTACACTAGAACAATATGTCGATGGTGAAAAAAATGCCTCTGTATTTTATTCAAGAAAATTGAAAGCCGCAGAAAATAATATTCGGCAATGCAAGGAGCATTACTAGCTCTGTATGAATCCTGTCTCCACTTTGAATGATATCATTTGTGTTGCCCCATCGAAGTGAAAATCGACAACGCGTCGCTGGTGGACGTTTTAAAGAAATTCTCAGAGAATTAACCGCAAGGTGTTATACGGCTAATGATTCGCCTTAGTGAGTTTAACTTCAACATTAGACATTTGAAGGGCAATGATAATGTGGTGGCTGATTGGTTAGTTATGGTTATAGTCTGCTTCTTCCAGAAGATTTAATGAGTGATTTTGAAGTTAGTGATGAAATATCAGCGGCGGAACTTATATAACAAATACAACGTGTTCTACATAATCTGCGCGTGAAACCAACAAGAAAATACCATCTGCCAGTAGATATTTTGAAAGAGTTAGACACATGTAAACAAGTCTTTATCTGAATTGACGCATGTTCAATTGACATTGAAGCCAAAGTATAACGTACTTCATCCAATATTGAAGCGCGGTCCGAAATATTTCGTAATTGATTATAATGGAAATCATACGCCAAGGTCCATTGATTGACGGAAACCTGCACTTGAGTTCTAGGATAGGACAATAATGTGAACGGGTGGCGAAAATAGTCAAGAACAAGAGCCACAATTTTAAAAGTCTTCGAACACTTCAAACCCTAAAGAGCAAACACTCATGACAGAAATTACATCGGAGTGCACTGAAGACATCAGACCAAGACTCCGCCTTTGAGTTCAAATTCAATTTGACGTAGATGACGTCAATTTTGGCGGCGTGTGATGTAGCATGGCTATGTTCAGAGTAACTTTATTAAAGTCACTCACATCTAAATTTGGTGGTATAAGACACATATGTTTGCCAGGATAGGACCATAGTGCGCATTTTTGTTCTTGGTTAGAAACCCTGTGCAATTTGTCACGGAATCGAGCTCAGTAGCGATCTGGTTGCAGATTTCTAAAAGACACGTCTACGTAAATTTCTCTGCTGGTAGCAGAGTAAGCTGAAATGTTTGCTTATTTTTGATGATACAGTGAAGACCGCAATGAGGCTATATTGATAATGTTGCCTTGCCTTAAAGCTGATTTGGCCATAATGGTGTTGTGTTGAGATTTATTTTGCCTCAATTCAGCGAGTTATCTAGATAAATATACTCACAGTGGCTAGGTGCTATCACTTTCTACCTCTTTATCGTAAATTTGTAAACTTTGGTGCATAAATGATTCTTTATGTCGTTGTTATTCTTAATTCACGTTTTAGGAAGAATCTCAATATTGCTTTAGATAATGGACGTGGATATTTGATTTCAAAGTCTCCACAATTTCGTTCTATCATCTGCGGTATTCAGAGGGTCGGTGAGCACACCTATTATAATATATATATATATATATATATATATATATATATATATATATCTTATTTTGATATTATGGCCAGTTTTGAAATTATTGAGGATACAGAGCAATTAGCAGGTGGAGTTAAGAAATGTAGTTTAAAAGACAGTTCTGAGGAATATATGTGTTCCAAATTAGATGATCCTACCGTATATATGTATTATCCGAGCCTAGTATCACTTCAGAGGACCACTATAAAAAAATTATATATATATATATATATATATATATATATATATATATATATATATATATATACTGCATGACAAATAATGTGATTTTCTGATTTATTTCTATTTCGTGATTTGGTTGAGTAGTGAATTCATATGCGCATGTCTATTTGTCAATATATATGAACTTGCTGAAGTAGCGTAAAATACACCTACGAACACTCCCCCATATATATATACATGGCACACATATCGAAGTTAGCAAAAATAGAAAAAACCCTAACCTAGCATACACGTTTAAAATGCTGCATCCTTATATGTCTAAAAATTAGAAGCCCATATAATGCATCAAGTAATATTAATCTCTTTAGCATATTCAAAAATATTTCTGCCACTTTTTGTTTAACAAAAGTGAATTTCGCGTAAAGTGTTGACCTGATGATTTTGACACAATGAGTTTATATTAAAAGTACTCGTGGGCGAATACTGAATGAATAACTTACTCTTCAATGCATTCTGACATTAATAAACTAAGCAAATTTGTCTATCGCAATCCATCTAAAACCATCCCTTATACGTGCATAGAAGATTCTGCAATAAATTACGACGCGGTAAACAAAGATATTTTGGAAATATCTATTCCGTATTTAATTGCTATATCTCCTGCTTAAAAAAGACAATCGCTTAATTTGTAAGCCTACATGTTAAGACGATTGTTTTTTTTTTAATTTGAAATAAATCTTAATAATACATGACAATATAATAGCAATCATACTAATATTTCTATCTTTGTTTCGTGTAGATCTTAGTACTTTGTTGAAGAAAACTTGTGGCTTAAACGTGACTTCCAATATTGTTTTATGAAACAAATTATGAACACATATGGGCACCATTTATGAAAAATATGAGATGCAGTCTTCTGCATAGCCCAAAAGATTGTTGAAAAGCATTAGTACCCACATTTAATTCACAAGCAATCAAAGATAAAAAGCCATTAATGTCGACATAAAATGTTATTTACCATTATACAAATAAAAGTTGTCTATCAACGTAGGTAGGCTAAAAGACCACACGGTTAATTAAACGATTGAGATAAAGTTGCAACTTAAACGCCTGGTTTGACTTCTTAATACACAAATTTAATTCACTTAAACTATGAGTATTATTGCGGATAACACTTTACATGCAATCAAAGATAATTAGCCGGTAATATCTACATCCAATTCTATTTTCCAATATACAAGCACATGTTGTCGATTAACTTACGTAGGCCAATCGACCAGACGGTTAATTACTCGAATGAAAGAACATCGCAACTTAAACGCCTGTTTTAAATGAAATGGTGAATACCCTTCTGCAATACTGCAATACACTATTGAAATCTTAAAAGTATGTTTTTCAGGCGTAGCATTTAAAATAATTACTCAATACCATAACCAGAAGGAGTTTTGAATGAATAAACAAACTGCAGCCGGATTTAAGCAGGCAGAGGAAGCATGTTCGGGCATTAAGATTAAAATACACGCAATTGATTAGTTGTTCTCTTACTTCACACTTACTACACCTTTACCTTTTTCTATTTTGTTTGGCCCTTCAATTTATATCTAATGAGATATCCATTTGTAGATGCTTTAGAAGAATATGAGAAAGAAACGCTTTTTGTAACTGGTAAAAGTTACATTTCAGTTTGCAAATGGAAAGAGAAATATGGAAAAAAAATTTTATAAATTTTTCTTAGATATCAGAATCTATATAACAGTTAGGTACTGCTTGGAACGAGAACTAATATATATGCATTTATGTACTAGGTGTTGCGCACCAATTAACAAATTAGTTCAAATATGAGAAGTAGTATGAACAAGAGACAGCATGATCGGAAATTGTACTCTTGTGCATATTCGTTTCGTGCTTACTGGCGACCCATTTGTAGTAGCCGGTATTACGCCTTTTATATTTGCTTCAGAAATGTGGGAAAATAGGACGGCACAACCTCCTAAATATCAGAATCTACTTCGATAGCCAGTTGACATTTTGTACGCAAGATAGAAAGTTTAGGATGATCGTTAGTAGTCTGGCATGATTTTTAATGGTATAGAATTTATTTATTTCGAGTATAGATGTTATAACGAAATTCAAAAATTAAAAAATCGGATTACGGCATATTTCAAAATTCTAGCAAGTGAAACTAATTTCGCTAACCAAAATTTTGATTCTTTAACGCCAGTCAAATTTTTCAAAACTTTGGACTGCTTCCTTTTTATGACGTTCTCAAATATCAGTTTAAAACACAAAATAGTGGTATTCAAAGAACCCTGCTTTCTACCGTTTGATTAAAAATCTTACCTTTGCAACTATACTGTTATCCCACAGTCAGCCTATTTCTTTATTTTTTATTGAAATTTCAATCCTCGGGCGTGTTTTTCAAAATACTACTTTTTATTCCAACTTAACGCAAGCTACCGAACTCATACGACAATACGATACTCAATTAAACGCGTAAAGATTATTTTGTTTAAAAGTAAATCATAATTGCTTTGTTTTTAACATGTTATCCTATAGATTTTACAAAATAGAATGCATACAAAATATATGAATGGCAATTATGCTGTTCTATATCGCCTTTGTTAAAGTTATTCCTTACATAGATGAGCAACAATTTATCAGTTCATTTAGATATTATTTCTTAACGAAACCTGCAATAAAGGATATAGGCATAGAGGAAGATTAATTGACTACTACTACATCGCATTTCATGCAAGAAAATAATTTATCAAGCACAGCAAAGTACTAACGATAACAAAATATTCTAGAATAAAATGAACATGAAAAATCAATTTAAAATTTTGTATTATATAATTTAAGGCCTGTAAATATTGTTATCTAAAAGAGAGGAGTAATTAAAAATATGTTTGCTGTAAAACAACCAAAATCAAGGAGGTTAAAAAGTGATGGAAACAGAATAAAATTTAAAAAATTTTTTGGTTAAGCAGTTTATAAAAAACCGTAATAAGTCATGAAAATATTTTTATTTATATTTATGAGTATAGTAATAATAATGTTATAATTACGATTAATGTAATACAAGTATTTATAATAAATATTAGCGCCTTTACTAGATATATACTTATTTCGCCCCGAAATAATTCTTCACATTTATTTGTTTATTCATATTCTAATTAGTATTTGGAATATGTATGCACTATAGTTTTTTAACACCACACGAATTATCATCATTATTATACAAATGTAATAGAAGTAGAATTTGCAAACTTACCTCTAATTTGCTTGATTAATGTTTTGGATTCTGTACTATACCAAATTCAATTTCCCATACACACACACACACACACACACACACACATATATATATATATATATATATATATATATATATATATATATATATATATATACATATACTTGTGGGTTTGTGTTTATTCGATGGAAGTATACAATCTACTTTTAACATATTATTTCTTTAATAAAAAGTCAAATTCGTGTGAGCTGAGGTCAAATTAGGAGAAAATAAACTCGTATACGTCTGATTAATGTATCCCTGTCAAATGGGATAGTAAATAAATGAAAATATTTCCTTATTTGAAGTATCTTCCGTAATAATAAGACATACGATCACACCTAAACAGGTAGCAGAGACCTGTACTTTATTATCGTATTTAATACCCCTTTAATAATCTGACTGATCAACTGTATCATGTAGAGGTGTCCAAACAGAATTAAACATGTATTAAAATAAATTTTAAGATTTTGATACAAACAATAGTCCCACTATATACAAACGTTTTTCATTATAAAGTAAGCATTTTACAATATATAAAAAACAACACGTACAATAAACAATCATTGCTTATATGGATGGTGGTAAATATAATTTAAATCAAGTTTGTGTGCTTGAAGTAAACACTAATTCCAATGTATTTGAACAATCTTCGAACACCGTAGTTTTTCTATGTTGTTCGACGACTAGTTAAATAATTTTTTTACTATATGCTCGATACCTTGATTTAAAGAACTAATTCAGTGGCCAGATTTCGTCCTTACTATCAACTTTCGCGTACTGTCCAGAATTTTCCGCGGACAGGGCTATAACCTGGGCACGTATGCTTCGCAATCTGCTGCTCTAAACAATGAGTCAATCCGCCGCATGCCACACAGAATTTAAAGTGATATAATAATCATCTCATTTTTAGCCTTTCCTTAAATATGACAAACGAAAATGACAGGGAAAAGTCTTTAAAATGTTTTTTTATCATTTCATATTTACATTCCTCCACAATCTGCGATTGAGCCATTTAGGGGGCAGAAATTTATTTGAGTAGTGCCTGTAACAAATTTATGACGTAATGTTGCATTATGCTAACTAAAAAATGCTCATATACAAGCATTGCCAAAAATTAGTATGTTTGGTTCGCCTAAGATAAATAATTCGATTTTCATACTAGGACTTCATCCGCATTTTAAACTAAGCGTTTTACTTAAAATTCAAATGTAAACTGTCGATCACTTTTCTTAATCTTTTCATTGAATTGTAAAAATATGCAAGTGTTATTGTTCTTGTTCGTCGTTTTCGCATTCCTCGTAAGAAAGTTGGTTGGTCTACAATTTTTGCTTTGGAGTTTTCTTCCATATTTGTGCCAAGTTTGGGCAAATCTCGAATTTAAATTTGAATAAAGTCAATTTTCTGAGAGCTAGCTGAATACCAGAATAAAAAATAAATGAAAATATTTGCACTATACTATGAAAAAGGTAAAGGTCAGCTTTGCTTGAATGTGAAAGTAACAATAAATCGCACGTTATATGCCAAGCTTCATTGAAATAATAGCATGCGAAAACTTTAGTTAGTAAATTTGTTTATGTTATTCCTTGCGTTTCAAGCATATCAAAAATAATGGCCTTGTGCATAAGCAGTAATATATATTCTACAAATGTTTACGCGTAATTCCTCTCACACAATACATTTCTAGTTGTTAAAATATGAAAAAAATAAATCATTTGTTTCAACGTTCAAAGTCAGAACATTATTCAAGAATAGGTAGAAAATTTGTTGTTAAGTGGCTATTTATTAAGCTAATTTCTGTATTGGGAATGTTGTAAGCGTAAAGCAGGATTATACACAAATTGAAATTACGTTAGTGCGGAAACTACGATATGAGGTAAAATTATACTTTAAACCAAAATACATACTTATATATGAACTAAGCGGATGGTTTTTATTATTACTCTTTTTGTCTTAAGAATTATGGATATTGATTCCACGACTGAATTATTGCAGTCTATTGGTTAATTTTTTCTAATATTATAGATAGACCCACTCTACCTTATACGTAAAAACGGTATTATAAAGACTAAAAGCGAATGCCAGAACTGAATTCCTCATAAGTAATTTTTTAATTGCGCTAATCACTTGTTGAAATATAAGGTTGTTCTCCAACTTGTTCTAATTCATAATTCCAGGAATTTTACAATAGAAATTAGTTAATGGTATAGTACGTCATTTGGAAAAAAATACAAGTCGCTTAGTACTTGATAGATATAGCGGCAACTGAAAATATAACAACTAATATCTTTGAATAGATCATAAACAATTACGGGTCAGCATAAACCAAGATATATTTTCCCCTACACAAGTATTCACATCCAAATATATATATATATATATATATATATATATATATATATATATATATATATATATATATATAATTTTTTCTTCACGTCGCAATGAATCTATTAAAACATTAGTTTTCAAATCGTTTTCAAAAGAACCACAATTATGCACAGACACAAATATATATATATATATATATATATATATATATATATATATATATATATATATATATATATATATATATATATATTCATTGTACCCTTCCTGTGTGCAAAAACAAAAAGAAATTTTATGAGATATAAGAAAATTTTCTTTCTCATGGTCTTCTCAAATATCTACTCATGAACATATCTTTATATATAAATTGGAAAGCAAAATAAGATAGAAATATTTGAACATAGAGAGAGTGTGGAAAATAGAAACAAATCAAATTGCGTGCGTCACATCCAGTTCAAGCTCAATGCTTGTACGTGCTTCTTCTGCTTACATAAATCCGGCTGCAATTTGTTTATCCATAAGGCTTCGTATGTGGCTAGCTCCCTTTTGCTTTTGCATTTAGTAATTACTTTGAATGCTACGTCTGGAGAACATACGTGCGATGTTTCAATGATGTGTTGCGCAATAGCAGACGTGTATTCACCAGTTGATTTAAAACAGGCGTTCAAGTTGCAATGTTCCCTCATTCGAGTAATTAACCGTCTGGTCGATCGGCCTGCGTAAGTTGATCGACAACTTGTGCATGTAGCTTTCGAAATAATTACTAAATGCAAAAACAAAAGGGAGCTAGCCACATACGAAGCCTTATGGATAAACAAATTGCAGCCGGATTTATGTAAGCAGAAGAAGCACGTACAAGCATTGAGCTTGAACTGGAGGTGACGCACGCAATTTGATTGGTTTCTATTTTCCACACTCTCTCTATGTTCAAATATTTCTATCTTGTTTTGCTTTCAAATTTATATATAAAGATATGTTCATGAGTAGATATTTGAGAAGACCATGAGAAAGAAAATTTTCTTATATCTGATAAAATTTCTTTTTGTTTTTGCACACAAGAAGGGAACAATGAATTTTATTAAAGCTCGCATTTCAAAAGTATATATATATATATATATATATATATATATTAGAAATTGCCTAGGTGAAATAATGCAATTGATAAATAGGATGGTTTCGTCCTTATTGGGAATTTGTCATGATACAAGCAATTTTCATTTATATCCCTAATAATCTCCTGCTATCGTTTAGCCTTTTCTTCCAAGGAGAGCCTGTGTCACCTGTATCCCAGAATTACATGTATACAAATTATATATATACATATATATATATATGTATATATATATATATATATATATATATATATATATATATATATATATATATATATATATATATATATATATATGACCAGATCTCAGACATCACTTTGCAATACTGCGAGAATGACGTTTACATGCAAACACGCATACACACAAACACAAACGCATACACACTCACCAACTAGCCAAAACAAGAAACAGCAGTAAAAACGAGTCAGATTTGTTACCACTAGCATAATCAATTGAAAACCCAAAATGTATAAATATGTATGATTGTATAAGAGATGATTAGTATTCACGAAATAAATGGCCTTTATACACTTTGTTATTTGTGTTTTCCTAATTATAAGAATACTGTTAAATTAAAAAGGCTGGACATTATAAAGATTATCAAAGAGCGGGGTCAGCCTTTTACCCGTAAGGAACTAAATACTTATATTGCAGCCAACTGTACGTGTGCCAAACTTCTAGAAAGAATTAGGTTCCTCAAATCGTGTTTAGAATCAGATGTTGTGCCAAAACGATTCCTCAAGCAGTGCAGAAGAAATAACCAAAAACCAAAAAATAAACTTATAAGTCGCTTATTGCTCAATGGTATCGAGAACAACCAATCAAAACTGCAAGATGCTGAGAGCATCATTCAATCACTGGGTTGTCAAATTGCAAGACTGAACGACGGCGAATACACCGCTTTCACAAAGAAGATAGAAACACTGATGAAAATAACAGCGGACAAAGAAACCAAGGACCTCACGAGAGACCTGGACAAATTTCCTACGCAATCAAAATTTCCTACGAACCCAGACGCTTTTATTCACAATTATTCAAAAGTGATCTTGTCAAAACACCAGAAAGAATTACTCTCCCTAGGAGCAAAATTCTGCGTAGTCAAGAAAAACCTAAGTGAACGTGACATTATTGACATTCAGGCTGGAACTGAAAATTTCTACAATGACTTAACGAAAGACACCGCCCCACATGCATTCAATGGACAAGGACTGAAAGCTGAGATAGTAAGCGCACTAGAACAATACAAGAAGGAATTCAAAGGCAGCCAAATCATCACAAAACAGCACATAGACGAACTCAGAAAACTCCAATCAGACAAATCCATACGACTTGCCACACCCGACAAAGGATCAGGAATTGTTATACTTGAAGCCGACGCTTACAGGAAGGCCATGAACGATATAATAAATGATAAATCTAAATTTAAGCATGACATCAAACAGAAAGATGATTCAACGAACATCGAATCAAGAATTAATGCAATTTTGAAAAAGATGGAAAAACATGTTCTAACATCGATGGCTGACTCCGAGATTAGATCAAAACTCACAGAAGACATCCAAAAAGCAAAACCAGTCGGAACAAACACCGCAAGATTGTACGGCAAACCAAAAACTCATAAAGCCGTGACAGCCTCAGGAGCTCCTTCGATGCGGCCCATTATGTCAATGATCAACGCTCCACAACATAAACCAGCCAAATTTCTCTGCAAACTACTTGAACCAATACGGAGCATCATAAACGCTAACACTATCAAGGACTCCTTCGAACTAGCAAATGAATTGAAGGGGAAGAACATCCTACAGAATAAAATGGTCTCGCTTGACGTCTCATCCTTATTTACAAACATACCACTGGATAAGACAACGGAGATCTTGTGTGACCTCATCAAAAATGAGTTTTTTGACTTCTCTATAGACACCAATGACATCAAAGACCTCATATTAGCATGTACTAAAAACGTGCAATTTACATTCTAAGGAATATACTACCGCCAGATCAAAGGTGTAGCTATGGGAAGTTGCATTGCACCCCTCCTGGCAGATGTATACATGTATCACCTAGAAAAAACGAGCCTAAAATGTATAATTGACCAGTGCGAACTCTACAAAAGGTATGTAGATGATATCTTGTTGTTCATCTCAGAAGCAGCAGACCCTTCCGAAATCCTCAAACAAGCAAATGGAGTCGATCCAGACATCAAATTCACTCTCGAGGTAGAGAAAGACGACAGTTTTCCCTTCCTTGACATCAAACTCACTCGAGAAGCAAACGGAGATTTGACACTGGCCATACATAGAAAATCCACTTTCACCGAACAATACATTCACTACAACAGTAGTGTGCCAAAATCCCACAAAAGAAACTTAGTAAACAACCTAGCTAACAGAATCAGGAAGATCTGCTTTGAACACCAGAGGAAGAACTGGGCTACCTCAGGAAAATTTTGCTAATGACCAACTACCCAGAGCGTTTCATTGATGTCAACATCAGACCACGGCAGATTCGTACTAGAGAGGATACCGTCAAGCAGGTTTTCCTACACTTACCATTTAGAGGCGCCGTACCAACCTCAATAATTGCACGGCGGCTGAATAGAATAACTAAGGAGAACTTTCCCCAGTGTTAAAGTTAATATGACATTTAGTACACAGAGAATCATAAGGTTGGATACCAAAGATCAATTGCCACATTCTCTCCAAATCATTCATAGTCTACAAATTCTCATGTATGTGCGGTAGCACATATATCGGACGTACGAAGAAGAAATTGATAAGCAGAATCCAGCAACATTTGCCACAGAAATTGCCACCGTCAGGAAAATCAGCTATTTCCGATCATATATTGGCAACGGGGCACCCTGTCAATTCGACCAATTTCACAATTCTACATAAAGCAAAATCAGAAAAATTATTATTTTATCTATGAAGCCCTTTACATAAAACAACAAGCACCTGACCTTAATATTCAAAAGTTTCATCAACATGATATTCTTATCGACTGGCCAAGAATAACAAAATTCAACAACAATCTACTAGAATCCAGCCGAGAACAAACAGGCCCTCGACTAGAATCAACAAACGTACAATCGGATTGACAACAAACTGAAGTGGAAATAACAGAGGCGCATACGATGACAGAAGTCTCCAAACAATGTGAGCGTTTAACACTGCAATCAACACTGGCGTTGTTACCACGTGAAAACGACAACTTTGCGCAACGAGGTGAAACGATCAACTATACTGGGAAAAATAGCACTTGTATATGTAACAGTGAATAATGCGCACAAATGGTTAATTCTCAAGCTATCAAAACAATAATGACAAGATCTCAGACATCACTTCGCAATACTGCGAGAATGACCTTTACATGCAAACACGCATACACACAAACACAAACGCATACACACTCACCAACTAGTCAAAACAAGAAACAGCAGTAAAAACGAGTCAGATTTGTTACCACTAGCATAATCAATTGAAAACCCAAAATGTATAAATATGTATGATTGTATAAGAGATGATTAGTATTCAGGAAATAAATGGCACGATGACAGACAAATAAACGAATTTGGAACCTGGATAAATTAAATTTAAAGCATTCACAAGGATCCACAAGAAAAAGAAATTGACCGAAGAAATATGTTAAGCGTAAAATGTTCACTTCTATTCAAGTGCGCGGTTTGGTCGCATGTGTGATATGCTGAATGCATCTTACAATATTTCTTCATGTTTCGGTTCCTGTACGCGGAAGGTGATTTACTTTTGTATTCTTAGTTTATGTGTTGTTCGATTCCTCAATAAATCTAAATGTTATAATATCCTGATGTTATAATATAAATAAGTCAAGGTTTTCTAAGTTGCGTCGCATTAAATTCAAAATTTCAGAAGGTAGCTGGCAGAAATTGACATTTGATTAGATGAAAAGTAAAATAACCGGAATAAGTTTTCGTTAGATTGAATTGATCATGTGTAGATTCCGTGGTAAATGAGACGAGTTGAGTAACTCTGAATTATGTGCCTTCGGATTCAAACTGGTCGTTATTTAATTTTAGCAACGAAAAGCTGATCAGGTCCATAGTATAATATTTGTTTGCTATACTATTATAAATTAGATTTATACAATCAATATATGTACGAAAACTGTCCTAATAATTCATTAATCTTGTGACATCTTAACATAGGATATAGTGAATGCCATAAAGTGAGAAAACCTTTACAAGTAGTTACCAGAATTTTTCCGCGGGCAGGGCTCAAACATGGGCATGAGTACTTTGTAATCTGTGACTCTATTCACTTCACCATCTCACCAAAAGCTACACATAATTTTCAATTAAGAAAACTCATTTTTGATTAGACTTTTTGTTAGGAGGAGTCTATATGACATCCCTTCAGACCTAAAGTTTCAGTTTTTCACCCCGAATATACCAATAAATAGCTTGAATCTCCAATATAATTAAGTGTATTCAAATCTTGACATCTCTATATTAGTAAGTCAAAATTTTCTAGTGGCCTCGTATTTAATTCAAAATTTCAGAAGGAAGCTGGCAAAATCGGCATATGGTTTAGAAGAAAATAAAATTGTAGGAGTATTTTTGCGGGGTACCTATCTAGTTCGTGATTCTGTACCCTTCCTACATATTCATGGTGGCTATTGTTACTACCCGTACTCATGATCAGTCTTTGATCTTTTTCGGATGGTTGATGTAAGAAGGCTAAAACGAGTTATCACAAGTATATTGTAAATAATGTTGTAAATAGAAATACAATTCACAGTTAGTCCAAGTTGACCTAGCTCTAGACGACAGTAAAAACAAATTTTAACACAAATGAATGTCTTAAACACCACTCACAGTCAAACTAAATTGTCCGTACTATAGACGGCAAAAGTTAAAATGAGCTCTGTTTATAAAGAAACATATTTTGCACACAAGCAATTATTCTTTCACAAATGTCTGAATTGAAATGAATATATGCAACCGATTGAAAATACATGAAGATATGAACATAGTCACTGTTAAAAGTTATCACTGAAAATGAATGTGTGTAATCCGTGTAAAGACTTCAATGACAAAAATTCACAAATAATTAGTTCACTGGTTGCTATGTTTTTAACTCATGTCATTATAATAATCTATTATTCTCTGAAATTCGGAAAGGCATAGTTAAATGTGAACAGTAAATCCCTCGCGTAAACTGCGAATAATCCAGTGAGTGAAATAAATCCACTGTGAGGCAATAGTCCACCGCGTGTTCCATGCGTATCGCGCGCGGTTCTGTATATTTCATAAACAACTCTATTAATTACAAATAAAATTGCAGTTCAAGAAATCTTAATTAAAACTGCTTGAAACTAACAGAGATTGTTTCTAAAATCACAGTTAAGACAAATATTGTGTAATAACAGAGTTAGATTATTTGACCTTAAAGAGGACTTTATTTGTCAAAATCAAACATCGTTGGGTTGTCACGCGGAGCCGCGTGTTACAAAATAACCAAAAAAGGTTTGCGTTAAATTGGAAAGTTCATTTGTGGATTCCGAGGCAAAAGCGAAGACGGGAACAAATCTGAATAAAGTTCCTTTGGGTTCCAATTCCAGTCTAGAAAATCTGGTCAATATTAATTTTTAGCAAATAAAAGGCTATCAGGTCCAAAGAATAGTATTTGTTTGCTATTTTATTTTAGATTAGATTTTTTCCGTCATTATATATGTATGAAAAATTCCGTCATAATACATTAATTCCGTGAAATCTTACCATAGGACATTTTGAAAGTTACCTAGTGCGAGAAACTTTCTAAGTAGTGTCCGGAATTTATCCGCGGACAAGGCCCGAACCTGGGCATGTCTGCTTTGTATTTTGTGGCTCTATCCACTTCACCATCCCATCGCATGCAACACATAAATTTCAGGTTAGACCTTTTCTACAGGTGGAGTCTATATGACATCTCTTCAGATCTAAAGTTCCTCTTTGTCACCCTATATCTATCAATAAGTAAAAGAAACCACGCTTCCCATGTAAGTGGTATTGAATTTATGAATTTCATAATAAAAAATCACATATTCCTCAAAATGTGACAACAATAATTTCAATGAATATTCAGAGAGTGATATGAACAGCTACCGCATTATGTAAACATTTGTCAATAGAAATTAAGCATTGTACAATATCGAAAACGCACTTCTTTCGGTAGACCGGTTTCGTCCTTATTGAAAACACTTCAATCATTTTGCACAATTTTGCCACGGACTTGACTCGAACCTGGACGCGTCTTCTTTGAAACCTCTGACTCTATATCCACATATTCACCATTTCCAACGCTGCAAACAGTTTTCAGTTATATACTTACCTTTGTTTATGAATAGACTTTCCTTTAGGTGGTGCTTATATGACATCTGATTAGACATAAATTTCCATTTGTCCTCCCTAAACCTATTTTCATAGAATAGACACCATGCTAATTGTGGAATTTTATTCAATTGAAAATTTATTTAACAAAATAAACTTTTATTCTGCAAGTAGTAACAAAGCGTATTTCAATCGCTATTGCGGGCGGCAAAATTCTGCACAGCACATGAAGAATTCCAAAAAGATGATTCCAGTCAACTGAATGCATTGCGCTTTCTATGTTATACAAAGTTTGTTTAATAAGGATATATATATATATATATATATATATATATATATATATATAATGGGATTGTTGTTCATATCAAGATAGATAGCTTGATTTAAATAATTTTCATCAGGCCGGCGCAACCATTATTCGTTCACTTAAATAAATGTTAAATTTATACCATTAACTCAGGTAGTGGGATATATGATTTATAGTAATAGATTGTGGTTGATATGTTGGAAATTTCGATTTAAAGTGATGCCATGTAGACCCCACCTAAAGGCAAAAAAAACCAAGAAACATTATTTTAGTATGTATTTAAAAGTTGTGTGTAGCGTTCGGTTTCCTAGCGCAGTGGTTAGAGAAATAAATGTACCCTGGTTCGAGCCCGGCCAATGAATAATTCTGGACAATATGGGAATAGTTCTAAAAGGGGCCAAACCTTGGACGAAAATATTTTTCCTATATTATACATTGCTTAGTTTATACTGACAAATTAATAGATATAATAGGATTGGTGTTGATATCAGGCCACCAGCTATCATTTAATTAAGCTAATTTAATTTTAAATGCAATATATGCTTAATTTATAAAAAAAACAGTTATTCATCTCTGATCCACTGCAATCAAGAGCAAATTAGGATGTCGATTAAAATTATTTGCATATTTTCTACGCAGCCCAACCTCTTAAATGAATCATTTTTTCATTCTTTGTCGGACGAATAAAACAAATCAAACGCAAAATTGTAAAAGGACTAATAAATCACATATCTGCACTAAAGTTTATGTTTCCTAATGGAACATTATAAATAACATGTCTATACCCCTGTTTTCCAGTAAAAATGGACATATAACGCCTAAATCATAAGCCAATTTTTCCTATCAAAATTTTTAACCACAGGTCGCAAATAGTAAATTCAGATCGTAATACACATGCTTGGCTTTATAATAATTATATGAGTTGTATCTGCAGCGCATGCTTTTAAACGGGTCGTTCGTTGTTTCAATGAGGTCAATTGTCCTTTTTTCAAGCGCTGTGGCACGTTATCCATAATTCGGCGTATTATGGTTTATAAATAGCATTAATAAGCATACAATTTTTGCTATTAGCTCGGCGAAAAAAAATTTTTACACAAAAATTTAACATTTCCAGGCCATTCGCCGGCGAGATTTATTATCAAAAGACTGTAAGTTTGTTAAAGCGAGCAATAAATATCATAAACTATGTTGTCCAAGCAATAAAAATGTCATAAAATAATGTTGACAGACGCATACGTGTGGGGATGTCACACTTAATTTACCGAGTTGAATGAGAAAAGAGCATACCAATCTTAGTATTCATTTTTCTTCGTATAATAGAGTGCAAGCTATTATAAAAAAATAGGCTGCAGTTTCTTTAAGCCAGACGTCAAGCCAATAAAAAATGTATAAATATTAGTGATAAAAGAATGTCTATTAATATAAACGAATTTTCATCATTTAAAAATCTTATTTTCTTTTTTAAACTAACAATTGGTGAAATAATGTCAATACACTAAAATTCATGGGCTGCAATAATATACACAGATTTGGCAACTGCAGCTAAGATTTAAGAAAAACAGGTTCTCAAATTTAAATCTTTCTTTTGTATTAGGTATTAGCCATCAAATGAAAGAGTGATTAAAAAAAGACAGAATTAATGGCACGTATAATTTCATGCTCATTATTTTCGTTCTTTCTGGCGACTCATCAGTAGGAGCAGGTATTGCGCCCTATATCCACTATATATTTGGTTGACGAATGTGGGGAAATAGGACGGTACAACCTCATACACCAATAAATAAACTTACAGTAATGAAGCTAACTTCATATAAAGATTCCGATAATTTGATTTCATAGACAACTAACTATATATAATATAATATAATATATATATATATATATATATATATATACAAAGCCTGCAATGGGAACCAACACTAGGGTTATTCTTTCAGTACCTGATGCCAACATTATGGTTGTTGTATAAGTACATGGAACCAACAATATTTTTGGCGTGTTTATATAATGTGTAAACACAATGAATTTTAATGTATGCTAAAGTTGCGAATTACAAATATTACGGATAAACTACAGCGCACATCGTAACACATTGTTTTAGTACAATATTGTTAATACCCTTAACATATATTAAATAGTATGTTGCCTTTAAGTTCTATTTTCGAAGACGTTATACAAAGTAAGCTTCACTACCGCACGTTTACATATTCTTATAAAAGATTTTATTGTCCTATTTTCCTATATTCCTCACCCAAATATATTATGGATAAAAGGCGTTATACCTACTACTACTGATGAGTCACCAGTGAGTACGAAACGACTATATATGAGATTATACGTTTCGTTCATGTTGTCTTTGGTCTATCCTTCTGTTCATAAAATATCTATCTTGTTATTATTTGAGCAACACCTAATACGCAATGGCATTTATCTTTGTTTTCCGCCACAAGTAGTATCTAACTGTAAAATTCATCTTATTTGTGTCTATAGTAAAAAGAACAGTTTTACAGCGGGCAAGGTGAATTCAGATTTGATTCACTCAATTTAATTGGACAAAAAATATTTAAAATCAATCAGAATCCAATGAAACTACCAGTAAAGTTCAGTATAATGTTCCTTGCCATTTACTCAGCTTTTTTGTGCTTGCACTAAAATTAAATAACAGCATTTATTTAAAAGATTATTTAAAAAATATATTTCTATAAGGATTTGTATTATTCTGTCGTCAAAATTAAATATCTTCTATCTTATCCGTAGAATGAGAACATACAGAGCTAATTTGAAGAATTCATTAAGAATATGATAATAATCTTATTTGACTTCACACAAATTTCGTTCCTTATTATAATATATACAAGAATAAAAATGCTCACAAACCAACTTACAAATGAAAAATGTTTTCCATTTTGCCATTTAAGCTTAGTTCTTCATATACGAAATGGGATCAGGGACATTTTTTATTTCTTGAAACTGTTCTGCTTGAATAAGCTACGTCCAAACAAATTGTTACGAAGATAAAATATTCCAAAAGCATAAAATTTAGAACACGAGAATCTTCTAGATTAAAAACTTAAAACATTATTTGGAAATTTGTCATTTCTCAAAGACTGTATAACTGTCATTTTTGACTTATTAAAATTGAATAGTCGGGGTGTTTTTCAAATGTTTATTAATAAATGTAATCAAACAATCATTTATTCCGCGAGTGGGATGACAGTTATTTAAATCAAGTTTGCGAGCTTGAAGTAACTGACAATCCAGTTATATGTAGCTAGTCGTCGAACAACTTAGCAATACTAATGTTGGTTTCGATATATAAGTATTGCAGTTTGAACCTCGCTAGTCAGTTTGCCATCGTACTCTGATGATGATGGAAGGTCGATACACGTCAATATGTATGAATAACGGTAGTTTTGTTATATTCTTCACCGACTGAATAAATAAAATGGAATTGATGTCTCTATCAAGCTCGCAAACTTAATTTAAATAAAGTATTAAAAACTTGGCTGTTTGTGTGCGAAAAAAGTTTTATTGGCTTTAAATTTTAATTTATGCTCAATTGTTTGTGGCAAGAAACCGGTTGCATTCGTGACTTAATTGCATCATCGCTTTTTGTCTGCCGTATTCCCATTGAACTCCGATTTTCCGTTAATAAAACAATTATTTAAAAAAAATCTCTTGATGTCATATTTCACATTAAAACCAAAATTTATTGCGCTTAATTTGCGGTTAATTTTTTAAACAAAAGCTTTCATAAATTAATAACTCATTTTCCAAAAGAAATATCAATTAATTTTGTAAAATACAAAACATAATTATCTCTCAATATTTAGCAATGAAAATATATATTCTCCTAAATAAATGCAAATATATGCATATACATTTAAAAAAAATAATATGGAAATTTTATATATAGGAAACTGGAATCTTCTCAAATTAGTTATCATGTCCCTTGAGAAATATCTTGTTTTAATTGATTTCTGATGCAATATTAATTCTCGTGCATCAAAAGGTATAATATCTAATTTAAAAAAAATCGATTGGATGTCAAATATTTGTTTTAATATAAGTTAAACTATTAACTGTTTAGAGCGCGTGTGGTTGGATGAACCGGCAGAATTAGTTTTAACATAACTAGCTTAATTGATTAATACGTTAGGAGAGTAAAATTAACTAATCAGATTTTATTAACGCGGTAAGCATTGAAATTTCATCCACGGCGTCAGATAAATTCGAATGAAGAACACATTTAATTGTCTATAACTCATTAATATAATTTCCGATCAATGAAATGTAATTTTATTACGAGAATTCGTATTGCGAGCAATGACATAATCTGTTATTTTACAGCAAAACATATCTCAATGTTTCAAAACTACGCGACAGTTTTGCAAGATATGCACCTGTCTGTTATTTTATTCGAAATTAATTGTAATCCAACAAGAGTAAAAAAATATCCACACGATAGCAAAAGGTTTACTAAGTCACATTTTATTTTGAGCAGATAAAAACAAGACTAATATAACCCAGGCAGCGACACGCTCACATATTATGACAATAAATTACAAAATATAAACGCCATTCTTTTTTATTCCACCATCTAACATAATATGAAGATGAATAAAATATTTTGGTATGAAAGGTAAAATACATTTGCATGAAGCTTTCAGTACGATAAAGTCAGTTATGATTTGACTGACGTCTTAACCGAAGTGAGTGACTTTGTAATAATTGCTGCCCACATAAAATATATTTGTTTAACGCGTTTTCTTATCTTTAATGGCTCGCCAGGTTTATCTTTCATTGGCGTCTCATTTCATGTGCTTGTTTTCACATTTTTTATCATCATCAAAATCGTGTCCTTCTAGGCTAGCTGCGTTGCTCTAATTCGCTCGATATCCGTAGAATTTGTCACGCAGTACTCCAGAATTTAATGCAACACATTAGATAGTACCGGCAAGTTACATGGATTTGTTTCATGTTGAAATTAACATGCAATCTCACGTATGCATGCCAAAAATTTTATTCGTACGGGCAAAGAATTTTGACGTGTAGGATTTTTAAATGTAAAAGACCCTGATTTTCAGTTTAGTTGGTTAAACCAACAAATTATTTCATAGAGTTGCAAAGAAATTAAAATTCTTTTCATAAAATTTGTGACAAGTGCTTAATACATTTAATATGACTAAAAAACCTAAGCAGTCACGTGCGTTGAAAGCTAAGAAACCAAATGAATTTTATGTTAGGAAATAAATAGCATATCTGAATAGAGCTTCGTGACAACCAAACGAGTAGGAGCTCATTTAGTTTTTGTTTCATCAGTGTATGTCTGAAACAATTTTTTGTAACTAATTAAATAAGGAATTAATAGTACTCTTATTATGTGCAAAAAGAAAAAAAATTTATCAGATATATGAACCGCTTTTTTCTCGTTTTCATCTCAATTACCTCAAAGAGGCAGAGCACGACAAATTGTCATCACCGGTGCCAGGTCACACTCTACACAAGCTTATCTTATTAGGCACGGAAGACGTACGGTTTCGTTTTAATTGAAGCATCTATAGAAAAACTGATGGTGTGGCAATGGTGAGCTCCTAATCTCTAGTGTGGGCTGCGATTTTTCTGGGGCATCTACGGAACACCTAGCTAAGGAGTGACATAAGTATATATGCTCAATATGTACGGTACGTGGATGATATTTTTCTTGTCCCAAAGTACAAGTCGCAATCACGAACATTGCTTTGCAGTTTCAAAAAAACACGTAAGAACACCTGTTTCACGTCGGAGCAAAATAAAGATGGTTGTCTTTGTTTCTTAGATGTACTATTAAAGAAAGAAACGAATGGTACATTAAAATAGAACAATTTACAATAAATCAACCTGGTCTGCACAGTATTTGCACTACAGCAGTTTTGTGTATTTTCAATATACATTATCAACAGTTTGTGGATGCTTTTCAAGATTCAAAAGACAGCGAATATAATAAAGCAATTAACGATTTGATGTCTAAGCGCTATCCTAGATAATAAATTGAATCAATTATTAAAAGGAGGAGTAGACAAAAACATACATATTTTTGATCAGACATCCCATTTAAGCGGTAAGCAGTTTCCTGAATAGCACAAAAGAAGATTTAAGCGCACATTTATTGCAGGTAAATTACAAGTGTTATTTAAGGTTTCATACTTGCCATTACCAGAAATAAAAGAGAAACAGCCGTTAATGTCGACATTAAATATTATTTACCGATACACTTGCGCAAGTTGTCGATCAACTTACTTAGGCCGATTAACCAGACTGTTAATTACTCGAATGAGAGAACATTGCTTCAACTCAAATGGTGAATACACGTCTGCTAATACATAACACATTTATAATACCTCACACGTAAGTTCGCCGGGCGTAGCATTTAGAATAATTTCTAAATGCATTAACATGAAGTATTTAGCCACATACGAAGCTTCATGGATAAGAAAACTGCAGCCGGATTTATGGAAGCAGAAGAACCATGTTCAAGCATTGAGCTTGAACTTGAGTAGACGCACACAATTGATTGGTTGATCCCTTATGTCGCACTCTCTCTATGTTTTCATTTTTCTAACTTGTTTTGCCTTCAATTCATATATAAAGAGATGTTCGTATTTCTTATAAAATTTCTTTTTATTTTTGCACATGGATAGGTAATATGAAGTTTATTAAGGCTCGCATTCCAAATAAAATAAATAAAGTTTGAATCCTGAATAAAATTATTTAAATTGCCATCAGGATATCAACTTATGCTAGATTTCTTCTTACGTCATTTTGTCAATGATTCACTGAGTGGTTTAACTGTGCTAAAGTATTATGAACTCTGGTCCTTGAATTTATTTAACAAAAAATTAACAATAAAAACGCATTATTACTTAGAGACTCTAGATAAATTTCGATTCTTAATTGTCATAAATTTAATTCTATGTTATTTAAATACTATTTGTCAAGTAGGGTTTTTCACATATTCTTATCTTTTGTACTGGCCGAGCGTACCAATCACTACTAACTGGGAGTAAGTTTGGTATACAGTTGGCAGGCATGCGATTTTATATCACGTCAGAAATTATGATTTAAATCTCCACTCACATAATTATTTTTTTCTAAATGTCTAATTGAATGCGCTATAGTCAAACTACGCAGTGGGTAGTAAAAACATTTTTCGCAGAAACAAAATTAGCAGTTTGGTTAATGGTCATTAAAGTTAAACTGCAGTGTAATTGGAATGTAAACAAGTCAGTTGAATTTGCGGGTAGAATTATATTTATAGCGAAGGAAATAAAAAAAATGATAACATTTGGAAAAAGCTGCTGAAAGTATGGCAATTTCTAAAAACAACGAAAATATACGCATTGATGACGGACAAAAGTGGAGAGTGTAGGCATCACTCTTTTAGGAAGGAACTATTTGTGAAGTTTTGTTTGATTATCTGTCATATTTAAAAAGGAAGTTATATTTGTCGTTGTCGAAATCAGCAAAAGGTAATTACCAGTTAGAACTAATGTTTTCATATTTTTCTGATTATGAAAATAATTCATTGAATATTTTCCATACGTTGTCCAGTAAAACAAAAGATATACCTATACATAGTTTAATTCAAACTAAACTTTTATGCTATTTCACATTTATTTCTGCATAAAAGTAAACTCCAATCCAATCTTTTTCCTAATTTTTGTATAGACTTTAAGAAAAGCAATTTACTTCAGAATTAATATTTCTTCTAGTCTCTCGGATATGTCAATCGGTCCGCAAGAATAGCCAAACTAAAGCACCTTGAGTATTTAAATGCGCAACAAAATCGTTTTTAAATCCATATCGTATCTCTATTTAAAATTATGCTCATACCAAAATAAAACATTAATCGATGTGCATTATACATCTATGACATAAGTTGGTAATATCTTTAAATTTTGCGCATTGCTTCATAAAGACGGCGTAGAGGATGATTTGCAAGATTGAACGTTTATTCACCATCGATAAAATACCTGAAATTTCACTATTGTCAAGAACATGACAGACAACAAATAGGCACAAAAGAGACCTATTTGTTAAATGAGATTTGCTCAACTATTCAAAGGTAAATTTATACTGTTTTCATATTTAATCGAATCTATCATTCTGAATTTAATTTGAAACTACTTCCGAATTTGCCAAAGTTTGCGCCAAATAACGGTGCATAGACTGTTGCTAGTCGAAACGAATACGTTAACGTTGATATTGCTAAACACATAAGTTACCAACTAGAATCTTCGAGATGCCATTATAACACAAACAAATATGCCATCTGCAAATATATTAAGGAACTAATGTACAATAGCATGATTTATTTATTATATATGAATATATATATATATATATACTTTATACATATATATATATATATATATATATATATATATATATATATATATATATTATAATTCATAGAATGAAAACCATCAATTTAAACGGCTTTTCACTTTTTGGCTACTCATAAACTAATTGCCAGAATTATCGCGTTTAGATGTCCAAACTTTTATTCTATATAATAGAATTTGTATATCTGTACTAATTGAAGAACATGGCCATATGGAGAACGGAAAAATTTGATAAATTGATTGTGACTACCTTTCAGATACATGCTCGGATAAAGTTGATCTTCTTATTGTTGCCAAGCCCTATTTAATCAATTTCTGTGGTAGATGTTGTTGGATTATGTTAATCTAATTTTTTTTACTACAGCTAATATATATGCTACCACATATACATGCAAATGTGTAAAATATGGAGTATTTGGGGGAAATAGTCAGTTTATTCTCGGTGTCCAACATCATAATCATTTGTGTGAAAAACCTGTCAAATTTTGTACTTCGCAAATTTGCCTAGGTAATTAGATTAAACAACGGTGTTTTTACTCTGGATATTAGGGCATCGCTAAATAGATCATTTAGGAAGACATTTATGTCGATATCCTTCTTAGTACGAATCGGACTTGGTCTAATTTTGATGTCAATTAACAGCTCCGGGTAGTTTGTCATTAGTAAATGTATCTACAAATAGCCTAGCTCTCCTTCGATCTTGTGTTCATAGCAGATATTCCGGATTCGGCTTGCTGGGCTATTAAGTAATAATTTCTTGTGAGTTTTGGCAGACTACTTTTTTAATGGATGCATTAAACTTTGAAAGGCTGTTTTATATGTAATGCCAGAATCAAAACGCCGTTATCTACACAAGAATGTTTGAAGTTCAAGAAAGAAAATATGTGGTATTTGTGCACCTTTAGAGTGCATTTGATGTCAGGATCGAATTTGTTGGAATTTTACTTGA
This sequence comes from Eudiplozoon nipponicum, assembly GCA_029291075.1. Classification (NCBI taxonomy): domain Eukaryota; kingdom Metazoa; phylum Platyhelminthes; class Monogenea; order Mazocraeidea; family Diplozoidae; genus Eudiplozoon; species Eudiplozoon nipponicum. The sequence goes on along the minus strand of JAQBSW010000023.1, from coordinate 276,161 downwards.
TTTTGGATAATTTTGCTGCGTCTAGGATAAACAATAGTTGACTATCTAAATTTCTTGTTTAAGATATGCACGGATAAATTTTATTTTTCTGTTCGTTTACATAAGGTGGTGCATATATACATCTCAAAAGAGAGGAGCGGTGCAGTCTAACGATGCAAAATGGTTTAAATTAGACACCCTACTCAATCGATAATAAAATGGTTATTTGACATTGTTAATACATAGAAAATCTAATTTTAAAAGGAAATGCATCCATCACTGTTATCGTGTGCTGAAATCTTAAAGAGATAACTGATAAACAATCAAGAAAATTTCCTCAAAATGATTTGCTTTGCCTGCAAGATTAAAAATAGGTAAACTGATTTTAAAAAAACTTTTGCGAATGAAAATCTGCACGGAGCTGCCCATAGATTTAAAAACCACACAAATTACGATTTGTGATACAGAAAATGTCAACAAAAGAGGTCGAACTTCTAGCCGAAATAATTTAACAGATGTTAAATAAAAAACAAAGTTACATTTTCGAAATGCAAATTCAAGTCCAAAACTGCGAGCTTGAAATAAGCACCAATCGCGTTCTATTTAACCAGTCGAACAATATAGAAAAACGGATCATTCATACAAATTTACGCGTTTTGAATTTCTATGATCATCATCTGAGTACGACAGCATATTTACCTGCATAAATAAACCGGAATTAATATGTAAAGAAAGCAACATTATTTATGCAGCTGTGGTATCTAGATGTCTCATCTACATTGTATTTGACTGGAAATATGGGCTGCACAATTACTATGTAGTGACAAATATTAACTTTCTGTAGTTTTCGCTACTTTTATGCAGGTGATGCAACTAAACAATCATTGATGAATGGAGTGATGATTCTATTTCCTATATCTAGTTTTAGAGCTTGAAATGAACATCAATCCCATTGTATTTAACCAGATCAATGCAACTGTCTGTCACACGTACTGACGCGCTCCTACCTTCTATGATTATTAATATTGCACGACAGAAATCGGACTAGCACGGTTCAAACCGCAATGTGCAGCCAATAGACCCAGTGAAATATAATGTCTGCGAGACTACTAGATGCGAGGCCACTTATCTTATTTTGATTTCCATATATATATATATATATATATATATATATATATATATATATATATATATATATATATATATATATATATATATATATATATATATATATATATATATATACATTGTCATTTTATCCTCGCTGGTCAGTTTGCCATCATATTCTAATGAGGATCGTGGAAGGTATAAACGCGTTAGTAGGTGTGACAGAAGTTAGTTTTGCTGTGTTGCTGGACGAGCTAAATAAAATAGGATTTGTTCCTCATTCTAGTTCGCAAACTTGCTTTAAATAATTGTTATCATCACCCGTACCCTCAAGGATATTCTAATTAAATTGATCATCATTTTGTTGAATGCCATGATCTATTGACATTTATTTCCATATCCCAAATTGACTATGCATTAACTGCACTTGCGACAGAAGATATAATCTAAATACAATAAAGCAATTGCTCAACAGACTACAACAATATTCATCGTAGCAATTTATTAAAAGAGGCCTGGCAACATTAAGAAAATTGGTTATTTCCAAACGTGTATTTGAATCAGTGCATCCAGCCAATTTCATGAATTTCACCGTTTTACCCAATGAAAATCCGTAAAATTATTATACATATACCGAGCCATTTATATGGAACAAAAAAATTACACAGCCCGAGAGTTCAAAAGTTACTCAAATATGATGTTTAAAATGACTAGCCACGAATCACACATTCCAGAAATATTTGTTTACATTCAAGCGAGTCAGAAGACCAATTATTCCAGTGTCAGAAAAACGTCTCATCAGATTGGCAACAAACTGGTGTAAAAAAACTGCGCAAATGTCATCACTAGCGTTATCAACAATGACAGGTATTGCAATAAATGTGAGCGATCAACAATGTAAACAATAGACTTTGAGCTATTAGCTGGTGGACACAGTATATCTCATGAAAAACACGATAAAAGAGAAAAATGTGGCGGGAGAACCATTTATACACGCAGTAACTAACAAGGTGAACAAGTGTTCAAAAATCAATCCATCCATGCAAGAATAACCAATCATAAGCATCATATTTCAGTAAGCTGGAATGAATAATGCACGCTCACAGATATGCATAGAAACACCTACATATTCTTTCACAAGTCAACCCGTAATATACTATAGAACGAAATAGAAGTAAAATTGAAACTCATTCTATTTCCTATCCACTTAATCAAATGAAAACTAAGGTCGAATATAAATGGAAGTGTGTAATTTCGAATTGCGTATTCTCTTAATAAACCGGCAATTCTATAATTAGATATCAAATGTGTTTACTATTCCAGAAAAGTATATACTGTGTAATATATGTGTATATTAAAATTTTCATCTGGTACCAAAGGCAGTTCATTTAGTAAACTGTTTTCATACTTATTGGGAAATATTCACGAAGTATGCAGGATCTACTTCGGACTGAACTCTAATCAAAGCATAGGCGATTTTGGTCGGAAAACCCTTCTTCTGCGTTACCCGTATTGCAGACTAGAGGCAATTTAAAGTCGTATATTAGCTTATGTTCTTGGTTAGGCATTTCTTCAACTGGAACCAATGTAAAATTCCTCTAGACCTGATGTTTGAAATAACCACAGCCAATCTGTTATGATATGACGGACGCCATAACTCATGATTAATACATACCAGTTTTAAGACTAATTGCAAATATCTGACGATAAGCATGCTTTCATTATAAACGAGGCATTGCAACAGGTAGTAGATCCAACACGTCTATTAGATTGTTGCGTTCTAACTGAGATTTTCTTAAGTGCTGTCCAGTAAATTCAGTGAACAGGAATCGAATAGTGGAACATCAGCTGCATAGTCTGGGAATTAATCCACTGCGCTGACTTCAACGTATTCATGACGAAATTAAATATCAGGTAGCAACTTATGTCTTTGAAAACTGTAAATAAAGGAAGGATCTATTTAAAATCTCTTAAGAAGAGGAGATCAGAATCGCTACTTACGATCAATCACTAAAAAACCTACCACATGTTACCTCGGGAAGTAATAATTGTTTGTGGACTAATATAATTTTGTTGATTATATATAGGCTATTAGTAATTATTAAGCATTACATCAACTAGGATAGGCAATTTATCCAGGGAATCGGTCGCGTTCCTATTACAAACTCTTCAAATATTCTCAAGAATTGGACATGGACGGGAACAAAATAGTGGAACATCTACTCCGTAGTTTGGGGATTACTCCACTGGGCTAACTTTTACGAATTCAACACACAATTAAATATCAGGTAGAAGCCTAATTCATTGAAAGTCTTACCTCCAGGAAGAGCCTACACCAAATCACTTTAGTAGTGAAATTATAAATCGCTACTTACGATTTCTCATTATAAAACATACACCATGTTAATTTGGGACGTTATATTTGTTTGAGGACTATGCTGTTAGTAATAACTAAGCATTGCGTAACCAAGCGCAGATAATTCATTCAGGAAATCAGTCGCACCCTTATTAGGAACACTTCAAATATACTCAAGAATTCCTCACGGACTGGGCACAAAACGGACCACATTTGCTACATTATTTGGGTCATTATACACGTCGCCAACCTCGTGGCATAATGCACACAATATAAGGTCATATAGCAATTTATGCTTCTGGTTAGTCTTCCTGCAGTAAGAATTTATTTGTAAATATTTGCTACATAAATTTCCAATTAGCCATTACCAAACTCTCGGTAAGAAAAACATACACCGTACCACTTGGTTACTGTTGTGTACCAGGATATACGGGTAGGCCATTTAGAAAAATGTATTTCTTATGTGAGTTTAAATTGGTTGCGCTTGACGTAGAGGCTAACCGAGTAACATAATTTGGTGTATAACTTGAATTTCTATGTAAAATGTGTGAGCGGTTGTGCAGTGGATAGTGTGCGACAAGATTAAATCACATTTGCTCATGTTCGAGCCAATGTACGCCGCGAATAATGTAAAAATATAAAAGTTCTCAATGAGGACTAAAATGGTATTTTGCATGAATTTTATTTGCCACGAGATGATATATTCTGTTTATACAACATATGCCTAATAAAATTCAATCCATCAAATTTTAATTCCATTTAACTTCCGCAAATGTAGCGGGTTCTTTAATATAACGTACAAACGTGGATCGATAGTTTGATTTTCATGTTTTTAGAGATTCCATACACAGCAAATTCTGGCCAGTACGTGTTGAGTTTCCAATAAGGACGAAACTGGTCTACTGGATGAATTGCCTTTTCTACACTATAAAATTCTTAGTTTATACTGACAAATGAATGTACTTCATGGGTCCATTATATATCAGGTTCGTTGTGTTTGTTAATTTCATATGTCGTCTTCATTTTTCTGTCCAAAATGTGAAAAAATTTAAATTTTAGGAATTTTTATAGCCTATCCTAGATTTGTGTTTGTCTTTATCTTCCTATAGACAATGAGACGCATGAATATACGTAGCGTTAATGTTTTATGTCTAAATTTTCATAGAAATGACGCTATCTTCCTATCAAAATATTAATTTAATTTTTTATTAAAGTTTTATTCCCAGTACAAATTGATTTGATAGCTCAAAAATTTAGATTTAAATCAAAATCTTCATACAAAAATGAACTACAAAATACGCAATCATTTACAATTAAGTTTCATAATCTGTAAGTGGTGTATAAAAGACTTGGTAGAAGTGAAAAAACACCTTGATGGATTGAGGCACCAATCGCATTTAAAATAATTCTCTGCAAATGAGAAACTTTGTCTTTAATAAACATATTAATTTAAGGTCATTAAAATGGATACGTTTTTTCTTCGAATAATTGATTAATAAAACTAGTTTCCTTGTCTAGTATACTAGTAAATATGGATGAGAACTCCTAAAAAACAAAATTTAATTTATTTTTTATTCTTCTCGATTTTTTCGTAAAAAAAAACTTTTTTTGCTTCTAAACGTATACATAACACATTTGTCTTACTGCTTTGCTGTATGAATACCATGAACACTATGCAGTAAATTAGATGGAACCTAAATAGGTCTTCCGTCTTCAATTATACATTAATTTATTTCGTGAACGGCGGTAACAATTTTTTAAATGAAGTTTGCTAGCTTGAAGTAAACATCAATCCCATGGTCTTCAACCAGTCATCGTACAACATAACAAAACTACCGCGACTAATACGCACTGATGCGTTTCGACCTTCCGTAATCATCACGAGAGTACGTCGTCAAACTGACTAGCAAAGATCAAACCGCATTACATATATATGGAAAGCCAAATTAGATATACGTCTCTCACCTTTAGTAATCTCAAATATATTGTACCTGACTAGTAATGTCGCAAACAGGATTTAAATTATTGTTACCACTATCCACACATTATATTACTTTTTAATTGTATTGGCTATATATATTATATATATATATATATATATATATATATATATATATATATACATTATTCGTGACTACATAGAAATTGTGCAGATGACATTCGAATGTCTCTATCATTCATATTGCGTCAATATTAAAATGCATATTTTATTAAGAAGTAAATTTGAAGGAACCGGTTTATTACAGGACTATTAAAGAAGAAATTCTACTTAAGTTGACCTTCGTTGCCGCATGACTCACAAAATATTGGAAATTGCTTCAACCCGAAAAGAAAATGTAGCTTAATAGCTCACGTAAAAAAGGAATGCACTGGATTTGACCAGCACTTATTGATGAACTGCCGTCTATTTCGACGTCAATTATTATTTATTAAAACATTTTTGAAAGATTATCAACTTTCGTAGGTTCGTAGAACAGGGCGAATAAAGGCTGTTATTTCAAAAACCTGTGTCAAATGAAATGTTTATGGCACGTGTGAATTTGCGCAACTGTGTCAAAAGATACAGCTTTTAGCATATTTAGCAAAAGCAAAAGAAATTATTAAGAAAATAATGAAACATTTAGGCAGAACTGATTACAAACGGATTCATTCATCCGAATAGTAAGCAGTGAAATTGAAATGGTCATCATGCACATAAATGAATGGGTATTTCCTATTTCGCACTGTTTCTGTAATTAAATTCTTTTTTGCGTTTTATAGATATACGGTAAGAAGAAAAAAGGAAAATGTTTAGTATATCTATATTATTATTATTTCTATTACATATTATTATTATTATTATTAAAATAATTTATATATATATATATATATTTATATATAATCAAAGAATTATGACGGGTCATATTTTGAATTAAGCCAAAATTAGCATAAGGAAAGTAATGTAAACGATTTGCAGTAATGATACACGGAGTGTTTTTTTAAATAACGGCAAAATCGACGTATGTTGTGAGTAATAAATTCGATTATTAATGATTGATCAATTCCAAAGGAATGAAATATTATATTTTGGTTTGATATAAATATTGAAAATCAAATTTAAAGTACTTTATTATATAGATAGGCCTCGTCAATATACAAAGCCATAAAAGACATTACTATAATTGGCGTGACGTAAACACCAAACGTGTAGATATGCGAATGAAAGTTTTTGCCTACGTCACCGAACCTGCGCGTTTCAGCCATACGACAATTAATATTAATTTTTAGTAATAACATTATGTGAATCCAATTTGGTATCGCTATTGGCTTTGGTTCTAACATAAATAAAATATCCAAAATATATGTTTAAATAGTTCGTTTTATGTATCGGTTGTGTAATTAGATTTGATTTCCGATTTGCCGATGGCGAGATTTGAAACTGAAACATTTTGCTGCCTCGCAGCGAATCTTTTACGCGGCCATAATTGCACAATGCTCGAAACATTTAGATAAATGCAGAAAATATTTTTACTTTAACGAAAAATTCAATTTATTACATGAAATAAATTTTCCATCTTAACAACAATAAGCTAACATACTAAATATACCAAAATTTATGTAACTGAAATTATGTGAAGTGTGTGGAAGTGTTTGCACGTGTAAGAGTGGCAGTTCTAAAAATTATTGTCCCTGTTCGGGGCAAGGTCATGGCAAATTCTAACAAGCACTTCACAAGTTCCCAGTAAGATTTAAGCCGGTCTACCATCTGAATTGCTTCCGATTACCTACGAAATGTTTAATTTAATATAATAATCTATACATTGTAAAATTTTGCAATGCACGTTTTGCGTACGTGGGTTTCAGCTATGCATCAGCAGTTTCACAAAGACGCGATTGATTACAATTTCCTTTTCTGTGTCTGTTTTGACTTCGATTAGGTTGGGCGTGTATTCGCCCCTTTCTTCCGAAGGCTTCAACGTCGTTCATATTTACCATTGGAATTTGGCTCTATCAAATCTTTGTTTAACGACAACGTTTCGGTGCGTTTTATCCAGCACCATCATCAGGCCATTATACACAGCACAATACTCACAATAGCAGATTTTAGCAAATGTAGTATCCTCGTTCCGAAGACTGATAGTTGGATTTGGAATTTATTTTTTGGTATTAAATAAACATTGCATTAGAAAGCAAGCCGTACTGTGTAAGGCCGGAATTATGCGATCAGGATCAGTGGCATTGTATTAAAGCAGACAGGCATAATTTTATCTGATAAATATTTTCATTACGAAATAAAAACTGCATAAGATTTTCAAATTTAAATTTTCGATAGATTTGGCAAATCCTATATATATATATATATATATATATATATATATATATATATATATATATATAATTATGAAGTTTTAACAACATTTTATGGTATGCTATATAATTATACAAATTTTGTGGATAATTTATTCTTTGAGCGTGTATTTGCCTTTTATTTGGCAACCTTACATAAGCATTTATTGTTAGATACGTCAGAACGAATTATAAATGTGAAACGATGACTTTTTGGTCGTGTAAAGTTTGCTAAACGATGTTTATATAATTTATGCCCTCTGGTTGTTTTCTTACCATTATATGAAGAGAATAGCATTATAATTGAAGAGTTATACCGAAGCATTGCATATCCTAATCTATAATAATTCTTGACGAATAACAGTATTAATATGAATGTTGTGATAAAGTTATAAAGAATATGTTTGCTAGAGTTTCCCAAGTTTATCGAATGCGTTTCACTCCACATGATGCATAAAAATCAATATAATCCTGAAAGGTAATTGCTTAAATTATAAAATCAACAAAGCATAATTTTCTAGCTTTTTTTGCGATCACAGATAAATGCAGATTTAGAGTTCGTAGAAATTGTAGATCTGTGGAACGCTGATTATAATCTATGTAATACAACATGCTAAATCATTGCGGCATTTCCAGTCAAGTACAATTTATACAATGCTACTAGAGGTGAGAGCTGCATATCTTATTTTGCTTTCCATATATATATTCATTGCAGTTTACTCCTCGCTAATGATTTTGCCGTCGTACTCTGATGATGTTCATGGAAGGTCTAAATGCGATGTTCGTGCGACAGGCGGCAGTTTAAGTATGATGTTCAACGACAGATTAAATGCAAAGGGATTGGGATTTTACTTCAAGCTCGTAAACTTGAATTAAAAAATTGCTAACACCACCCGCGCAATCATTGATTGTTTAATATTTATATTAAGTTAGAAAAATGGAGAAACATCTCAAAAAAATAATTAATGTTTTAGCTTCGGCTGAACGTTCATTAAACTATATCATATTAATGAAACTGTTACAGATATATTATGCCTAATACAGATAAGCTTACATAATTGTTGGTTTTTTAAATAAATATTTGACTATAGCTTATTTAAAAGAATTCATTATATTTGCATGTACCGGGTAGGTGTAAACATCCCAAGAAATTTTACGTAGCCAATTGACAAGATCCGGCATCAAAAGGATTTTGACGTGTTACTAATATATAACCCTTCCATGCAATTTAAAATTGTAACAAATATCATTTTATTAATATTAGATAGCCAAAGTCAATCTTTGCTATTTTACTTATGGTTGACGTATTTTTCAGTATTCATTTAATCGTTCGAAAATATCGACTCATGGCACTCCGTGAAGTTTAAAATATATTTAAACATTTGTTACTTCATGAATATATTATTATAACACCTTAAAAATTTTTTTTATTATGTCTTCATTATAAGGAAAGATAATAAATAAAAAAACTTAAAAAAATTAAATCTATTTCATGTTAGAGATCTGATCCCGAACGATGCATATCGGTTATTTGTGATCATTACCAGTAATTAAGATAAAATATGATGTAACAATATTTCGATATTTGCCGTCCATATTTTGCGAAACATAAATTTCATTTTTATTACTTAAACGCTGCACACCTTGCTATGACATCTTACTATTTGCGGAATATTTATATAAATGCGCAACTAGCGCTACCTTAAGTTTTTAAATATTATATTTGCATATACTAAAGTTCTAGGCAAATTTAACTAAATGATATATCTAACCTGGAAGCATAAAACGTGATGCCAGATAGAACACAGTTCATTAAAATGTTTAATAAATGTAAATTAAATATCATAAAATTTGTGAACCAAAACAGTGAACTAAGCAAAAACATTAAAAAGGCTGAATAATCATTTTTTAAATTGCTCTGAAATATTCTTTAACAAAAATGATATTTTTATTTTGATTTGTGTTTAAATTATAAAAACATCCCTTTAACTTTTGTTTACACTATTAACGTAGACACAAAATTTTGTTAACTCGCATTGCAATTTCGCAATGGCAGAATATGGCATTACCTTCTTATCCGATTTTTTTCTTGGATAGTTTAATAACATGTTAGTTTTTGCGTAATCCTAAGCGTATATTAAAAGCTACATGGTTTTGATGTATGATAGGATAAAAATTAATAAAACTTATTTAAAATATAATTATATTGTGATGGTTTTATTTCTCAAATGTAACTTGCAATTAAATGTGATTTATGAAGGTAATTGTCGAATTTTTAATCAGGAAAAACTTATTTGCTGACATTCGAGATAAGATATCTTGCTATTAGGCAGATTATTCCCAAATGACATCAGCTTGACGAATTTATCACCTTAGTCTGGCGTTGAAAAAGCCATTTATTATCCTTAGAGCAAAAGCATACCAGTCATTTTAAGTTCCGATGCAGTATTTTGTATAAAATGAAACTAATTTACATATGATTTCGTTTCATTTTTAACATAAATATTCCTTTGAATAGATGTAGCATAACATAAAAAACATCAATTTTTAAAATCACCTCTAGTATTCTTTACGATTTTGTATAGAAATAGTTTTTGCTCAAATAATGCAACTAGGAAAAAGTTATGAATAACATTAAAATTTGAAAATGAATTGTCATATTCTAAACTTAGTTCTACACTAATTTTCACATTGAAATACATTCTTCGTATAGAAAATAAGCTATTATTGCCATAAAATGTTTAAAACAGCTTATTGCTTTGGTTTCAATCAAGGTTGCGTTCCCGATAAAAACTCCTGACAAATTATGTACATACATTTGTCAGTATAAACTAAACATTGTATAGTGTAGAAAAGAAAATTCATCCAGTAGACCAGTTTCGTCTTTAGTGGGGTCTCATCACCTATTTTACAGAATATCACGTATGCTTTGGAATATGTTGCTCTAACCGCTGAGACGCCCTGTTGCTCCCTACAAACACTTATCAGTTATATACTAACTAGCATTATCTTTAGGTGGAAGATACATAACTTAATGTTTGGCCTAAATTTCTAATTAACCATCCATAATATTCCATTGTATAGCAGACACAACGTTACAAAGGGAATTGTTATTGAACTGAATATTTATATAAATAAACGAATATTGGTTATGCGTGCGGCGATAACAATTACTTTTAATCAAGTTTGCAATCCGAACTTAAACATCTGAGCCTTTATTTAAATATATTTGTCGGTATAAAATAAGTATTATACAGTTTAGAAAAGGCGAATTATCCAGTAGGCCTTACGGTTTAGAATTTCAGTCGGAAATTTAAAAAAATTATATTAGACGAAGGTATATTTGAATAAATTATTGTTTGATATTTTTGGTTATTTTAAATGAGATAAATTCGTCTGTATTTATTCACTGATTTGAACTAGACAAGGAACACTGCATTTGCACAGATTTTAGTATACACAAAAAACATTGGTCTTAATATGATTTCTCTCTAAAACCTTTGAAATTGAAGAAAGTCTTTATATGTTTTTGAAGATACGCGGTAATTTAAAATACGCATTAGTGCTTAATTAATGACATGCTATGCATTCGCGTATCCAAAATAACTGTTTTTAAATGAAATCCTTATTTAAATATGGAAACAACCCAGTCATATCTAAATTCATGTATTATTTTTTTTGAATTATTTATAAGCATATATTGGTGCACTAAGCGTAACCTAGCTAATAATACATTATTTTGTATAAAAGCACGAGAATAACCTAATGTCAGGATGAATGAAACGTTATTTTCCGCTAGGCATGAATTTCGTACTTACAAGCGACTATTTATTAACAAAGTAGGATTAGATATTTTTGAGTCGAATTACTAATATATATATGCGATTGTGCATTTCGTGGTGCACACCTAGTAAAAGTTAATTCCAATATGACCGATACCAACATTGTAGTACCGAAAAAGTAAATAGTACTAGAACTGTGGTTTTTGAGTCGGTACATGGTACCAACACGACGGATTTCAATGTATGCTAAAGTGCACCAAAATTGAGAAATACAACAATATTTGAATACCTGTTACTCCAAGAAACAAAAACGCTCTGGCTTTGATCAATATCAGTTATCACATATCGTGGTAACCATGGCAACATTCAATAAAATTTATAACAGTTCGATATCGTTTCGGTCGGTGACCTTATATATATTCATTTGTTTATTAGGTTTTGCGCAACTATTAACAAATTTGTTCTGATATGACCGGAAGGAAAAACCAAATTAATCATGAGTTGTAAAGTATATTCTCGTGCATATTCGTTACGTGATGGCTGGCGACTCATCGGTAGGAGCCGATATTATGCTCATTATCCTCTATATATATTTTGGTGAAGAATTTGGGCATATCTGATTATGTGGGTTGGAGCGTAGTGTTTTTTGTGATTTATCGCTAGTTTGCAAGAAATGCATGCGCTCATAAGATTTTAAATTTTTGCATGACGCGTTTTTATAAATTGTGTAATTTTTAATAATTAAAAAAATATTATCAGTTTTACTTCAAATTGAGATAAAATGCCTTTATGAATACTGGGCTAGTTATAGCCTGCGTATTGAGAAACCCTTCGATGTTTCGAATGATAATCAAATTAGAAGTATAAGAAAAATTTAAAATATTTCTGGGAAGAATTTCTTTATATTATTCATTTTCCAAAAAAATATTTCATTAGAATTAATTTTCAAATACGTTTAACAAGTAGATAGTCAAATTAAAAACAAAGAAAATAAAATGAGAAAGATGAAGCAGAATTTAACATACTTAGGAAGATTTTACTTTGTTTAGCTTTGAATTGGAAACAGTTTATCTTCAATAGAGATTGGTGTCAATATTGGCTAGAATAACAAGTGGAAGACGGATTTTTCTAACCGACGTATTCCTTTTTTGCTCCATTTAAGCACTAACCAACAAAACAAAAACTGTGAATGCATTTCTATTCACATTAAGTTTTAATGTAGCAAACATGGAAAATCGATTTGGATTGCGATAGCCCTGGAAATATTTTAGTTAATTTTATTTATTTAAAGAAATATTCTTAACAATTACTTAGCATTTAAATAACAGCTGTCGAATATAACGCGTTTAATCTTAGAATCATTTGCGTAAATAACATACGGTTACAGCGTTACTCTTTCGGATAATAAATAAATCGATTAATGAAGTGTTAATATAGTGTTATCAGTATTTAAAATATTGCAAAGATGAAGTACCTCTATAAACCTCTCAAGGTAAACGGTATTATTTTATCTTTTTTAACGACAATGTCTCTCGAGTCGGTACTCCTCTGAAAGGAAGAAGAATTGTTCTCGGATATGTACATTTTAAAACACGTATGTAATTATACATTAGGGCTTTAACTGCATGTTATACACCAATTTAATGGAGATTTAGAAAACAAGTATCAATTTATCCTAAATTTTGAAGAAGCATTCAACATAAAAATTGCACAAAACGTACAGCAGTCCTTAATGTTAGCGAAGAAATGAACATTAACTGATCGCATGTTTGCATGGGGGTTTGGTAAGCCTCGTCGTATTGCCAGTGCGCGAAATAATTGTTTTGTTTGCCCATTTCTATACAGCGTCGATTTTATGCAAAAAATGAAATAAATCAGCATGGTCAAAGGCCTAGCCTTATTTACAAATGATAAGCGTTCTCTTAGAATGTTGCGTACTTTGAAGGGCAGAAGAGGATTATTTTTATACTTCTGTTAAAAAATAATCGTTTTTGCAAACATCATGTTGGTATTTGCTTCGACAAGTGTGAAATCAGTCTTATTCTACATCAGCATAAATCTGATTGCTCACAGGTACTATTCTTACGTTATGCAGATGAAGTTTTTTGGTAGATTTTATCAAAATTTTATCAGCATCTACATATGTGAAGACCAATGCAAACTGCAATCCACTTGTTTTTCTCTTTATTGCCCTTTCACCTTCATAATTGAGGTGAATAAACACAGAAATTTTGTCAATTTTAAAAATATTCACAGCGAGTTTTATATTTATGTGTATTTAATCAAAAACTTTTATTTAGCTCTATTTCTACAGTAAAACATTTAGTATGAGGCTGCGGAAACACTGCAGTAAAATTATGACCCTGTATTATGAACGAAATATCTTAAAGGAAAAATGAGACTGCCAAATTGCTTTTAATATATGCTACTAATCAAGAACAAAATATCACATCCTATCCCCAAACACTTTAAAGATTACGAATGCTCAAATGATGTCTAACGAGAGCCTTATTCAATTATTATTATTCGAATGAAACTTGAAAAAAAATTTTTAAGTCTGTAATTTTATTAAATACCGCTACATATACATATTTTATGGGAAATATAAATTTGGCTTGAGAAAGCTGTATAAAATAAATCCATCTTAGGTATTGAAAATCTTCTCCTTGATCAGTCACTAGGTAACAAATTCAAAAATGTATATTTAATTAATGATTATTAGAGACTAAGGAGAGGCTGGTGCGCAAAATACAGAATGATTAGAACGGACTCATGCGAAATATCACATTAGCAAGAAATATGACAAATTTTCAAAAATGCCATGTTGAGCATTCTATCTCATATCGTCTCTTCCATTATCTGATCAATAGTTTCCATATGAGTGCATTTGTTTATTGAAAACAAAATGTCACAATTAAAAGTTGACATGGTCTCGCGTTTTCCGATATTGAAAAATATCCTATTTCAGAAAATTTATTTCTCCAAAAGGGGACTAGTACTCATTGACAAACATTAAATCCTTAAATAAATTAAATGGTATTACAGTTCGCGTAATGATGAGATAGTTTTTTTGATATAAGCCTGAACACAGGGTTATTTTCTATATTTGCAAACAAACATGAAGGAAAATTCTAAAAAATTAGAAAAGATTATTCCAATGATTTGCAATTGGAACATTCTACTTTGTTAATCATATGTATTAACAGATCTCTTAATCAAGTGTGCGCATTTGATATGCACATCAGTCCTTTTTAGTTGTTCGGGCCAACAGTATAGTAAACCGAACACCAGTAGAAATGTATTCGATCTATTTAGCAACCAGATTAATAAAATTAAAAAGCGCGTTCATTACAAGTACAAAATCTTAATTTAACGTTTTCTAAACATCACTTAAACAAGCAATGATTGTTTAAATGTGTTGACATTTACTGAAATAAAAATTTACCTGGTTAAATGACTGTCAAATTTATACAACAGTAATGACGAATTTCGATTGTTTTAGCCATCCTTGGAACATAAAAGGGAACCATTTAAAATTGATCTAACCACAAGCGAAGTAAATATGTCAAAACCTGAAATATGGCTTACAAAACATACCACCAACTCGTATGTTTGACTGAAGATTCAAATGTAAACTTATAAGTCCTCTGGGATATAATGGGCATTTTGCGTATTTTATACCCGAATTTAGTTTATTTTAATGGTGGCTTTGCTTTAAGTAAACAAGTATGGAATTTATATATTTGTCAATAGAACATTTAAAGCTATTGGCGATTTTGCCTAATAGTACCTTTTTAAAAGTTAAAGCATATTTACGAGCATGAATATTTAATGGCGATGTTTAGAAGCGTATGGCTTTGGGACAGTTTGCCACGTCAAATTTTTATTTATTACATTTATCATATTCATTGTAAATTTTGTGCCTAAGTTGACGTTCTATTTTGATGACTTTATTTTATACACACTGAGTCAAATCTATCAATTTTAATTTTTAACTTCATTAGAAACTTGTTCAGAAAATGGTCATTCCTGAATTCAAGCTTTCAAGTCAAACAATTTCGATTGACATTTTCTGTAAAGGCACAAAATGTCTATGCAGCGAAAATCCGAACTTGTTTTGCAACTTTCCATACATTTGTTGAAACTTCTTAACTAAACCGTCAAGGATAATAGCAGTGGAGGTCACAATTATTTAAAATAAGTTTTCTATGTGGAAATATAAAACGACCAGACTTACAATAGTGTGTATCAATCAATAATTGCATTTAATAACTTTTTTGTCTTCTATGATAAAATGTTGTTTTTAATTTTTTTTAAAATTGCAGTGCCATATTTTAATCAAAACGTTGCAATAGAAATATGGAAAACCGTCTTCATATGTAAACTGGGAATTATTTATAACGTCGAACTGCTATGAAATGTCGTGTTGAGATATGCATATAATGAATTATTCAAATTTTGTATAAATTTCTGACAAACTTACATTATTTTCATCAAAAGCGTATTTATCATTAGAAATGATGAGCACAGTATTTAGCGGAGACAAAACTGTCACTTAATAATTTATTGATTAGTATTCTATAACAATGATTTTTCTTGTTCAAACTTGTCATGTGCTACAAACCCGCCCCAACACAACTAAATAAGGAATAGCGATCAACTTGGCAGAGAAAAGCCATATGCTTTTGCAGTACGTTCACGCCTTTGGTTAAGCTTGTGATGAAGTTTTGTGTGTATAGATTGCTGTTGATTAACATAATATTAGAATGCGCAGTTTAATGCTGGATAAAAAGCAAGTATCTACAAAAACCAGTGCACTTTCTTGCAAACAGTGGTAGATTGCACGCATCACTGCGCTTTTGTCAGATTATCTCATGGGAAATTAATTACTTTCGGCTCAAAAAAAGCATACATTTGATTAAGTTTACTAAAATCAGTATACAAACAGCAGAAAGATATTGTCACAGAACATCTGTACGTCAAGCTGGAGTAATATTAACCGCGACACAAAAGTAATTCGAAATTAATTCATAAAGGATAACTTGGGGAATTATTTTTAAAAGATACAGGTGAAATTTTCTCTTAAATTTTATTGAAAAATTTCACGATTACCACAAAATGTGATTAGTGATATAGACAGAGGCCGGAGTATAATGATTTTTTGGAGTAACAGATATTCAATATTAGTTATAATTCTTAATTTTTGAGAAATTTAGACTAGCTCGAAATCCATTGTGTTGGTACCAGGAATGGGGTCGGTATTTTGAAAAAAATTGCGCGGATAATCTTTACAGGTTTTGTGTATATTATATAAATGTTTTCCTTTGAAGTATTATTTTTGATGATTTTATATAAAGTTAGCTACATAACTGTTTGAAAACACATTGATATAGTATATTTTAACGTTCATATGTACCAGAACATCATAATGGCTCCCACTGATGTGTAGCCAGTAAGCACGAAACACATGTGTACTTTAGATGATATCTTTCGTCTAAGCTCACTTTATTATGCCACTCTAGTCCAATTTGAACTAATTTGGTGCTTGACTCGTAATACTCAATGCAAAATTCTACTGAACAAAACTTTAAAATATTTACAGCAACTCAAATAATTGTTATATTTAATAATAATACTTAAATTGTGAAACTATTTTTGACCGATATTTATTAAAATTCTGATTTGATAAAAGAACAATAACCCAGCAGAGAAGTATATATGCATTCAAAGTGTCTTAACTTTAAATTATGCACATTTTTAATCAACTAAAATATATATGTTCCAGGGTAGGTTGTTCATTACCGGAAATTTTACTTAAACGTATTGGGTAGCAACGACAGGCAATGCCACAATTTTCCTCACTGAAATTCTAAGCTCATGCTATTTTCGCTTTTGCATACAGTCTTGCACTGCTAGCTATTAATTGATAAGAATTTCATTTTAATTTAGTGCGAATAAACTCAAAATAACAGATAAAAGCGGACTACTCTACTGTTATTTACATTAGTGAATACATTAAAGTATAGTTACTCAGGAAATATTTTTGTGCTTTTTAGAATTTTTGAGATATGTCTTTCATATTTTTACAATAAAAAATCAATTATATCAGGTTATATCAGGGCCAGACTTCATGGAACTACTCGAGTAACGTGTGGTCGGAAAAGGATTTAATTCTCAGTTTTTATGAACTATAGTATACATTGAAATCCGTCGTGTTGGTATAATGTAATGATTTGCCAGATATATCTTTAATGCCATGCGAATTTGCGGTACTAGATTGTTGGTATCAGGAACTGACACAATAGCCATAGATTTGGTATCATTTACAGACTCAGTAGATATATTATATAGAGTGAGTTAGCTTTGAAGTCGCATTGTCGAATACTTTTTATAAAGTTAGCTTCATTACTGCAGATTTACAAATTCGTATAGGAGATTGTACCGGCCTATTTTCCTACATTCCTCACCCAAATATATAGTGGGTAAAGGGCATCATACCGGCTCCTACTGATGTGTCGCCAGTAAGCACGAAACGAATGTGATCGAGATTATAATTAACGTTTATGCTGTCATTGGATTATCCTCCTGGTAATAATTGAACTTATTTGATACTAGGTGCGCACCACCTATTACATAATTGCTAATATATTAGTTCTCTGACACAAACAGTGCCTAACTGTTATATATTTAATTGATATCATAATTACCGCCAAATTTGAAAGCTGCCATCAAGCAAGGCCAGAATCTATGGATTTACTGTGGTTACAGGTGTTCTGACATATATGTAATTCTCAATAATGGTGAACTAGAACTTACATTGAAATCCATCGTTTTGGTAGCATTTAACCACTGGGGAACCATAGTGTTAGTACGATGTACGTTTCCGGTATTATAATGTTGGTATCGGGTACTGATACAATAGTCACAGTGTTGATATCATTTACAGAATCGGTAAATATATTATTTAACAAGAGTTAGCTTTGATATTCATTGTTGAACACTTTATGTTGCGTCAGCTTCACTACTGCAAGTTTACATATTCGTATAGTAGATTTTACGTCCTATATTCCCGCATTCCTTACCCAATATATAATGAATAAAGAGCTTAATAACGTCTAATACAAATGAGGTCCAAGTAAGCAAGAAACGGATATGAACGAGATTATACCCAATACGCAGTCAGGTTGTAACTTCTGACTTCTTTAACGATTAAACACGTGGCTTCTACCAAGAAGAATTTAACGAGACGGACTGAAAAATTTCCCGTTATTCTAAATGCATTCAAATCAATTAAATCGACTCAATGTAATAAAGAACTCGCCAAATTTAGGAAAGAAATACAAGGACATAAAATTTCAAAATTGCTGCAGGTTAAAAATACTTTTTATGACAATTTCCGACATGAAGTAACCAATTTAATGCATATACAGTTTAGCTGCATCAAAATGTGCTTTTTTAAGCTGCTATTCCTAAAAAAATTATTTTAATTATCCTACTCTCGTCAGTTGCCCTTCATTTCAACAATCTACGAAATCAGCTGCTCAGTATATCCAATATAATAAAAATTGTGCATTGGATAAATTATATGTGTAGATAAATCGTTAGATATATGTGTAGATTTCTAATCCGGAAGAAATACCATGTCAAATCTCGAAAAAATAATCATGATTCCTTGCCAATTGGTTTTGAAATGGTGGAAAACTGCCACTGTGTAAACACTGTGAGTATTAAATTTACTTCGGTTTTTTATATTCTAGTCCTTATGAACATATATTTAAGCCACATATATATGAATGGAATTAAACTGGGTTTTTCGTTTTCTAGCATAAGACTCATGCTTGTGAGAGCTATTAAACTACGTAAAAGTGTTCATGGCTGAATTCTGACTTCTAGCGAGTTACGTGACAAAAATTTCTAAAATATTGATAAAGATATTTGCATTTTCTCTCCAGTTAATCTATTCAAGTTGGTGAATAAACTTCTCTGCTAACACAAAAACGACAATTCTGTCGCTTACTATATAATCCTCCTGCTCTTTAATGGTTCCATTGATAAATACGCTTATATCTTTTGTGCATAAAAAAATTTAAAAAGTGTTAAATTTGACCTATAACAAGAAATGGTTGTATTATCTTATCTTCCACTTTATATATAATATCGATAGTTTTCTGAAAAAAATGAAAGAAATCGCAAAGATTATAGGGTAACGCATCTGCCTTTAATAATAATGGTAAAATGTGCTTTACTCTAAGTCATTATCATTCAATAAATCTGTAATGCGTTCTCAAGGTTTACACGCATATTCGGTGCTTCTATGAAGTTTTCTTGTTTTAATAGATTTGGTCTTCCCTAAGCGGCATATAATTCTAGACATAATGCAAATAATGCGTTAATATAACTCAACCTAAAGACACATTTTCAAAATTCGGCAATTTCCAAAACCTTAACAAAGGTTCAACTAAATGGACGACCACATTTTAGAATTTTCTATTTATATTTTTTGTAAAATTTCATATATGTAAGAGTCAATATGGCTTCTCCAGAAATATCAACAAGTTAATAAAACTTGCCATGAGTCTTAGCTGAATATAAGCGTTTATTATTAATCGGAATCTTTATGCTATTTTTATGTGTTTATTTTTATTTTTATACAGATTACAATGCTTGCTTTGCATTGAAATCGAATAAATTATAAAAATTTTCAAAATTAATCATAGAGCATTCATTTTTATTAATTTTTGAAAATAGAAGACATGAAGTGGACATTACTTAATAAATCCAATTTAACAACATAGAACTCGCATATTTTTACTTATGCATAACTATTTTGTTTTTTATCTTACTTTAACTAATGTGTGTGATTTGTATGTTTTTATAAACAAATTTTTTTCTTTTTTTTAGAAAATTTGGAGCAAAATTTGAGGAAGAATTAAATTTTACCAGTAAGAGTCTTCTTAATTGCAACGAATAAATCGAAATAAAAACAGCCAAACATTCATCACTGTATGACGTACAATTTTTGGCCGTGGCAGTTTTAAAAAAAATAATTATAAATTTATAAATAATTTCGTACTTAACTCATACATTTCTACAGAACATTTACATATTTAACACTGGTTACATCGTGTTATTAGAACACTTTCTGCAATTACTTGTTAATAACAAAATATGAACCCCTTTAAAAGTAAGCAATTAGAAACGAGAATATTCTTACTAACAATTGATATCATTAGATTTTTGAAATTTGCAATGATGGGTGAACTAAATATGGCGAACGCTGTCCACCGAAATATTTTCAAGAAACCATCAACTGGAATAAGTCAGTGTTTATCAATGCACAGATCAGGTAATTTGATAAATCCAGTTTCGCAATTTTCTTTATTCTTTTAACTTATATCTTGATTCTATTATACAAAAATTGGGTGTTTCCTAAAATAAAAAGAAATTTGGCTTTATACAGAGATACACACGATTAAATTTCAACGATTTATATTGTCCTATGCACAGATTAGGTGGATATATCTATCAATATATAGCTTCCAAAATTGGCTGTAGTTTCTGCAACGCTTTTTACATGTAACAAGAATATTTGTCGGTGTAGAGTTTGATTCTTGGCAAAATTATTTTTGGCTGTTACATGAATTCTTTCCGAATTTCGCCAGCTGTGTTTGCCAAACAAATATGTATTTTAAATTTTCTGCACAAAAATGTGCTCGGAATAAATTAACTGTTCGATTAAAAATGAATGTTTGATTGATAGTTATTTTCATTTTTACAATCTTTTTTTCAAATGTGCTACATGTTATAAAGCCATATGTTGTACATCCTTGGGATATGTGAAATATCTTCAGGCATAAACAACGTTAATTTACTAAATAATGCAAGCGGCAACAAATAAGATTTGGAAAGCTAACCCATGCCAAACTTGATTCTTTTATGGATCAGTTCTTGTATAGTAACATTGAGAGATAAAAACGAAAATGGAAATTCAATTTATGTTGATCGGCTATGAAGATTCCCGTTGGTTAGTACGAACAATGTTAAAGCCTCAGGAAGAAAGGGATGAAACCGCATCCAGCCCAAACGAAGAAAAAAGGGTGCGTACTTGGAAATGGGGACCAATTGCATCTTTGCGAAAATGATAGAGCAAAGTGACAACCCTCGAATGCAAATCACGTAGATTCAACATATGAATCTCGCACCCCGCAAATATTTAGAGGATAAAGAAAGCGTAGTTTCCTGTGAGAGAGAGATAGTAATAACAAAGTTGGGATAAGACTTAATATGGGTTTACAAATCAAATTATGACAGCATCGCGCAACACCAAATGTCACTCAAATTACAAAAACATGTTAGAGTAAAGAAAAAGTGCATACGGATGTTACGCATGTGTCTTTTAAAATATATTCCATACATAAAATATTATCTTTGGCTGCGTGAAAAGTGTAATGTTTAGGTCAATTATTATCGGCCTATTAAAAAATAAAGGAAATCTAACTCAGCAGAGTTTTATGTCTCGGTATTCATCAGACGCTTTGAATAAACATGCTTGTCGGACACAATCTGATCAGTTTTACTTCAAATACGTCACACCATTAAGAGGATATTTAGAGATTACTTCCAATTACGAAATAAACAATGATTTTGTAAGACTAATAATTTAGAAATATATATTTTTAAAATCAAGTTTGCAAGATTGAAATAAACGTGAAGCAAATTATATTCAAACAATTGAACAAAATAATAAAACTACCGTCAGTCAGACGTGTTGTTGCGTTTCGAACTGTCATGATCATCAACAGATCACGATGGAAATCTGACAAAAGAGGATCAAACCATGCAAATATTTGGAAAGCAAAATGAGATATGCTGCTCATAACCCCTATTGCAACACATGTGATATAGTGGATTGAAAAGGTCGGCTACAAAATTTCTAGGCATTTCTATGTATAGAATTTAGGCAATAAAGCGAACGCTGATTAGCCAGATGGTGATAAACATTTTTTTCAATTAATTTTATGAGCTTGAAATGAATACCAATCAACTTGTATTTAACTAGTCGAATAGCATAGCTAAACTAACGCTAGCCACACGTACAGATTTGTTTAGATCCTCTATTATAATCATAAGAGTAGGACGACGAACTGACAAGCAATGTACAAATAAGTAATGTAAAAATGATATGCGACCGAAACTTCTAGCAGTCTCGTATTATTCGTAACTGACTGGAAATGCCAGCTGCAAAATTCCTATGAAGCCATAAGAATTACCTTTCTGCATTTTTTTATTCACATTTATATATTTTATACATTAATTAATTATTGAATGCGCAGGCGGTGATAATATTTATTTAAAACAAGTTTGCGAGATTAATTTATGCCGCAATCACAATCTGTTTGACCAGTTGAACAGTATCTTTAACCAGTTTTCCATTGTATTCTGACGATGATCATGGAAGGTCAAAACACGTCAGTACATGGGACTAACGGTCGTTTTACTTTGTGGTTTAACTGGTTAAATTTAAGGGATTTGTGTTTATTTTAAACTTGTAAACATGATTAAAATAATTTCTGTTACTAACTGCTCAATTAATTATTGCCTAAACTCTAGCTAATATATACGTGGCGAAAACTGCAGTGAATCAATTTTTGTGATTAAATAGAAAATGTGTAACAGATATCTCCAGTCAAGTAAAATTCATGCGAGACTACTGAAGTTGAGAGAAACCATATCTAAATTTCAGTTTGAACCTCGGCAGTCAGTTTTCTGATGTATTCTTATCATGACCATGGTCGCAACGCAGCAGTGTATTTCACCAGCGGTAATTTAAACATGTTTTTCAACTAGTTAAAGAAAAGGGATTACAGTATATTTCAAGCTCGAAAACTAGATTTAAAAAATAATTACCAACACACACGCAAACATTTATTATTTAATTTCATATATTATACACATTCCGCTAAAGCTGAAGAAAGTTAAATATGGTGACTGCTTAAATTATTTCACTTGTACTAACTGGTAATTAACTTAACGGTTACAGACGTTTCACTACATAAATATCTGCTATGTGTATGTGTGTATGTATATGCATGTGTATATATCAGCAAAGGATTCAATGCCGGATAATTTTCTGCATGTGAACGCTTATCCAATCAAAATTCCTGTGATATCTTGATGATTACATGCGACTCACTAGGTCGTTCATGTAATGTATTTGTATGCATGTGTGTATGTGCAATTGTGAATTTATCAGTTAAATATAATTACATGCATATGTATGTTTATATAAGTAGAACTAAAGCAACTAGTTTAAATTCTTATTTTTAGACGTCAGATTAATTATTTTACTCTTAAGTTTTTTTAAATTAATTATCAACGAATGATTTCTCCAGTTAGGAAAGTGGAAACCTGACCAGTTGGAAAATATTGTCAGGGTTAGTTTAATTAAGGCATGAAGTTAAAACAAATCAGGGTTAGAAAAGATAATTTTTTTAAATATCCAAATAACAAATAGTAGAAATATTATTTGGAAAAACTTATATGCAAACGTGAGGGTCACCAATAAGTGTCGCACTCTTTAAAATACCTAAGTAAATAGATACCATAAGATAACATATAATAACGGTTGACATTAAAGGATAATTCAAATATCAGTTAATAAATCGATCTGAAACAAAATTTATTACCCATTTACTTGGGTAAGTTTTAAATTCTGATTCGTGTAACCTATGCTTTCTAATCTAACAATAATTGTTTGCGCGGGTGGTGGTAACAATTCTTTAAATCAAGTTTGCGAGCTTGAAGTAAACACCAATCCCATTGTATTTAACCAGTCGTCGAACAACATAACAAAACTACCGCCAGCCGCAACGCACTGACGCGTTTCGACCTTCCTTCATCATCATCAGAGTACGACGGCAAACTGACTATCGAGGATCAAACAATTATTGTTAAATTGTATTGCCTATATATGTATATGTGGCGAAAGCTACAAACAGGTAGTGTTCGTGACTGCATAGAAATTGTGCAGCCGACATTTCCAGTCAAGTTCAATGTTTGCAAGACTGCTAGAGGTGAGAAACGCATATCTCAATTTTATTTCCCTATATATTCAATGCGGTTTGATCTTCGATAGTCAGTTTGCCGTCGTACTATGGTGAAGATCAAGGAAGGTCGAAACGCGTCAGTGCGTTGCGGCTGGCGGTAGTTTTTTTTATGTTGTTCTACGACTGGTTAAATACAATGGGATTGGTGTTTACTTCAAGCTCGCAAACTTGATTTAAAGAATTGTTACCACCACCCGCGCAAACAATTATTGTTAAATTGTATTGCCTATATATGTATATGTGGCGAAAGCTACAAACAGTTAATGTTCGTGACTGCATAGAAATTGTGCAGCCGACATTTCCAGTCAAGTTCAATGTTTGCAAGACTGCTAGAGGTAAGAGCCGCATATCTCAATTTGATTTCCATATATATTCAATGCGGTTTGATCCTCGATAGTCAGTTTGCCGTCGTACTCTGATGATGATCAAGGAAGGTCGAAACGCGTCAGTGCGTTGCGGTTGGCGGTAGTTTTGTTATGTTGTTCTACGACTGGTTAAATACAATGGGATTGGTGTTTACTTCAAGCTCGCAAACTTGATTTAAAGAATTGTTACCACCACCTGCGCAAACAATTATTGTTAAATTGTATTGCCTATATATGTATATGTGGCGAAAGCTACAAACAGGTAATGTTCGTGACTGCATAGAAATTGTGCAGCCGACATTTCCAGTCAAGTTCAATGTTTGCAAGACTGCTAGAGGTGAGAGCCGCATATCTCAATTTGATTTCCATATATATTCAATGCGGTATGATCCTCGATAGTCAGTTTGCCGTCGTACTCTGATGATGATCATGGAAGGTCGAAACGCGTCAGTGCGTTGCAGCTGGCGGTAGTTTTGTTATGTTGTTCGACGACTGGTTAAATACAATGGGATTGGTGTTTACTTCAAGCTCGCAAACTTGATTTAAAGAATTGTTACCACCACCCGCGCAATCAATTATTGTTAAATTGTATTGCCTATATATGTATATGTGGCGAAAGCTACAAACAGTTAATGTTCGTGACTGCATAGAAATTGTGCAGCCGACATTTCCAGTCAAGTTCAATGTATGCAAGACTGCTAGAGGTGAGAGCCGCATATCTAAATTTGATTTCCATATATATTCAATGCGGTTTGATCCTCGATAGTCAGTTTGCCGTCGTACTCTGATGATGATCAAGGAAGGTCGAAACGCGTCAGTGCGTTGCGGCTGGCGGTAGTTTTGTTATGTTGTTCGACGACTGGTTAAATACAATGGGATTGGTGTTTACTTCAAGCTCGCAAACTTGATTTAAAGAATTGTTACCACCACCCGCGCAAACAATTATTGTTAAATTGTATTGCCTATATATGTATATGTGGCGAAAGCTACAAACAGTTAATGTTCGTGACTGCATAGAAATTGTGCAGCCGACATTTCCAGTCAAGTTCAATGTATGCAAGACTGCTAGAGGTGAGAGCCGCATATCTAAATTTGATTTCCATATATATTCAATGCGGTTTGATCCTCGATAGTCAGTTTGCCGTCGTACTCTGATGATGATCAAGGAAGGTCGAAACGCGTCAGTGCGTTGCGGCTGGCGGTAGTTTTGTTATGTTGTTCGACGACTGGTTAAATACAATGGGATTGGTGTTTACTTCAAGCTCGCAAACTTGATTTAAAGAATTGTTACCACCACCCGCGCAAACAATTATTGTTAAATTGTATTGCCTATATATGTATATGTGGCGAAAGCTACAAACAGTTAATGTTCGTGACTGCATAGAAATTGTGCAGCCGACATTTCCAGTCAAGTTCAATGTATGCGAGACTGCTAGAGGTGAGAGCCGCATATCTAAATTTGATTTCCATATATATTCAATGCGGTTTGATCCTCGATAGTCAGTTTGCCGTCGTACTCTGATGATGATCAAGGAAGGTCGAAACGCGTCAGTGCGTTGCGGCTGGCGGTAGTTTTGTTATGTTGTTCGACGACTGGTTAAATACAATGGGATTGGTGTTTACTTCAAGCTCGCAAACTTGATTTAAAGAATTGTTACCACCACCCGCGCAAACAATTATTGTTAAATTGTATTGCCTATATATGTATATGTGGCGAAAGCTACAAACAGTTAATGTTCGTGACTGCATAGAAATTGTGCAGCCGACATTTCCAGTCAAGTTCAATGTATGCGAGACTGCTAGAGGTGAGAGCCGCATATCTAAATTTGATTTCCATATATATTCAATGCGGTTTGATCCTCGATAGTCAGTTTGCCGTCGTACTCTGATGATGATCAAGGAAGGTCGAAACGCGTCAGTGCGTTGCGGCTGGCGGTAGTTTTGTTATGTTGTTCTACGACTGGTTAAATACAATGGGATTGGTGTTTACTTCAAGCTCGCAAACTTGATTTAAAGAATTGTTACCACCACCCGCGCAATCAATTATTGTTAAATTGTATTGCCTATATATGTATATGTGGCGAAAGCTACAAACAGTTAATGTTCGTGACTGCATAGAAATTGTGCAGCCGACATTTCCAGTCAAGTTCAATGTATGCGAGACTGCTAGAGGTGAGAGCCGCATATCTAAATTTGATTTCCATATATATTCAATGCGGTTTGATCCTCGATAGTCAGTTTGCCGTCGTACTCTGATGATGATCATGGAAGGTCGAAACGCGTCAGTGCGTTGCGGCTGGCGGTAGTTTTGTTATGTTGTTCGACGACTGGTTAAATACAATGGGATTGGTGTTTACTTCAAGCTCGCAAACTTGATTTAAAGAATTGTTACCACCACCCGCGCAATCAATTATTGTTAAATTGTATTGCCTATATATGTATATGTGGCGAAAGCTACAAACAGTTAATGTTCGTGACTGCATAGAAATTGTGCAGCCGACATTTCCAGTCAAGTTCAATGTATGCAAGACTGCTAGAGGTGAGAGCCGCATATCTAAATTTGATTTCCATATATATTCAATGCGGTTTGATCCTCGATAGTCAGTTTGCCGTCGTACTCTGATGATGATCAAGGAAGGTCGAAACGCGTCAGTGCGTTGCGGCTGGCGGTAGTTTTGTTATGTTGTTCGACGACTGGTTAAATACAATGGGATTGGTGTTTACTTCAAGCTCGCAAACTTGATTTAAAGAATTGTTACCACCACCCGCGCAAACAATTATTGTTAAATTGTATTGCCTATATATGTATATGTGGCGAAAGCTACAAACAGTTAATGTTCGTGACTGCATAGAAATTGTGCAGCCGACATTTCCAGTCAAGTTCAATGTATGCGAGACTGCTAGAGGTGAGAGCCGCATATCTAAATTTGATTTCCATATATATTCAATGCGGTTTGATCCTCGATAGTCAGTTTGCCGTCGTACTCTGATGATGATCAAGGAAGGTCGAAACGCGTCAGTGCGTTGCGGCTGGCGGTAGTTTTGTTATGTTGTTCTACGACTGGTTAAATACAATGGGATTGGTGTTTACTTCAAGCTCGCAAACTTGATTTAAAGAATTGTTACCACCACCCGCGCAAACAATTATTGTTAAATTGTATTGCCTATATATGTATATGTGGCGAAAGCTACAAACAGTTAATGTTCGTGACTGCATAGAAATTGTGCAGCCGACATTTCCAGTCAAGTTCAATGTATGCAAGACTGCTAGAGGTGAGAGCCGCATATCTAAATTTGATTTCCATATATATTCAATGCGGTTTGATCCTCGATAGTCAGTTTGCCGTCGTACTCTGATGATGATCAAGGAAGGTCGAAACGCGTCAGTGCGTTGCGGCTGGCGGTAGTTTTGTTATGTTGTTCGACGACTGGTTAAATACAATGGGATTGGTGTTTACTTCAAGCTCGCAAACTTGATTTAAAGAATTGTTACCACCACCCGCGCAAACAATTATTGTTAAATTGTATTGCCTATATATGTATATGTGGCGAAAGCTACAAACAGGTAATGTTCGTGACTGCATAGAAATTGTGCAGCCGACATTTCCAGTCAAGTTCAATGTTTGCAAGACTGCTAGAGGTGAGAGCCGCATATCTCAATTTGATTTCCATATATATTCAATGCGGTTTGATCCTCGATAGTCAGTTTGCCGTCGTACTCTGATGATGATCAAGGAAGGTCGAAACGCGTCAGTGCGTTGCGGCTGGCGGTAGTTTTGTTATGTTGTTCGACGACTGGTTAAATACAATGGGATTGGTGTTTACTTCAAGCTCGCAAACTTGATTTAAAGAATTGTTACCACCACCCGCGCAAACAATTATTGTTAAATTGTATTGCCTATATATGTATATGTGGCGAAAGCTACAAACAGGTAATGTTCGTGACTGCATAGAAATTGTGCAGCCGACATTTCCAGTCAAGTTCAATGTTTGCAAGACTGCTAGAGGTGAGAGCCGCATATCTCAATTTGATTTCCATATATATTCAATGCGGTTTGATCCTCGATAGTCAGTTTGCCGTCGTACTCTGATGATGATCAAGGAAGGTCGAAACGCGTCAGTGCGTTGCGGCTGGCGGTAGTTTTGTTATGTTGTTCGACGACTGGTTAAATACAATGGGATTGGTGTTTACTTCAAGCTCGCAAACTTGATTTAAAGAATTGTTACCACCACCCGCGCAAACAATTATTGTTAAATTGTATTGCCTATATATGTATATGTGGCGAAAGCTACAAACAGGTAATGTTCGTGACTGCATAGAAATTGTGCAGCCGACATTTCCAGTCAAGTTCAATGTTTGCAAGACTGCTAGAGGTGAGAGCCGCATATCTCAATTTGATTTCCATATATATTCAATGCGGTTTGATCCTCGATAGTCAGTTTGCCGTCGTACTATGATGATGATCAAGGTAGGTCGAAACGCGTCAGTGCGTTGCGGCTGGCGGTAGTTTTTTATGTTGTTCGACGACTGGTTAAATACAATCGGATTGGTGTTTACTATGCTTTCTAACTTGAAATGGTATTGTGCTAAATATCGGACCTATAAATGTTTTGAACTGCTATTGCACACATTATTTTAGCTTTTGATTTAATTTCACTAGAATCGCTAACCAATCTTGTCGATATTTCATGATCAAATATTGATAGGAAACGACAGCAATCCCAGGTAATTATATGTCCCGTTTCGATTGTATGACATGCACGATCTCAGCTATTAATTTGACAACATTTACGTTCATTTCTATATTCCTCATATGTTCTGACAATAAAAAGAAACTTATTTGAAAAAAAATTATAACTCGAAAATATTTGGCCGCAATGTAATTTGCATACCTACTTCATGTAAACGTGCAATTGGATTTAGAGCTAACTTTGCTCACAATCCCACACAAATTCTCAAAAATGCATTGTTTTTTTAATTTTAATTTTATGTACAGGTTTGCGAAATATGTGTATATATATATGGTAAAAAATTACTGCAATCCATGGAATAATATTTATTTATTAATATTATTTCTACCAGTATCTATAGCGAGTAATCTGGATTCGTTAATATTTTCGCTCATTAAATCCTAAGTTTGCATTTGTCGTAGCTAATCCCAACATATCTATGTCCACCTTTTATTTTACGCAATGTAGAATGCTTCTTTTTCGTAACGTCATGTGATGTGCCATCGCTTTCGTTTTAAATCTGTCCGCAATTAATGGTTTTGCAATATTTTGCAAAACATATGTCACCTTTCAATGTCTGTACTTTATGTTTGTTCCAGTCCAAATTGATTTCTTCTTGAATTAATTTCTGCACATTTAAGCAGGGTTACGTTTACTAATTACGATTGCTTTAAAAGGCAAGCATTTTGCCGATTTTGCCTTGTATAGAAACTGAAAATTTTTTTCTTTGTGACAACGTGATCTATGAGCAGTACATGTTCACAAATTGCTGCTTTTTGTGTAGGACCTGCAGCTATTTTTAATAATTTTTCATTGAGTGTCTCAATTATTCTAGCTTCGATCCTCTTTTTTGATCTTCCGATGTACTAAAGATTGCATGTTAATTTAACTTTGTATACAGATAATAGTGTTGACGTGACACATATTCATTGAGGACATATTTAAAATGCAAGCGATGATATATCACATGGCGTTACGAAATAGAAGCAGTCTACATTGCTAAAAATTAACACAGACATAGCTAAGAGGAAATTCGTTACGAAAAATGTACCGTTAGGATTGAATGAGCGGAATTATTAAAGAATCCAGATTATTACCTGTAGATACTGATAGAAATAATATTTATTAATAAATGTTATTCCATGGATTACGAATAGATATTCTGAAACTTAAATAAATGGTGAATTTAATAAAAATTGTTATATATATATATATATATATATATATATATATATATATATAATGCAATGGGAACGAAAACAAAACTAATTTTGTATTAAACGCTTTTTTTTCTAAACAGTTCTGTGGAATCACCTGGCTGATTGCTTTATTTTTTAACACAGATTGTTGAATCAGAGAATTTCTATTTGGACGTCCATTAAATAGTGTGATTATCATGAATACGTTCAACTGCTCAAAATCTATGTACTTAAGTCATTTTAACACTTTAAGATTGGAGTAATAGTCTGTTTTTGAGTAACCCTTTTGATTGTATGTGTGTATGCGTTTGCAACTATTGTTCGGGGTATTTGAATGAGATGTTGGCTTGGACATGGTGGAACATATTTCCAGTGCAGACAATTGCATTGATTTTTTTAATATGCATATACTTATGTTAATATGGAATATCATCTTTATTTCCGCCCTTTTACACAATTTTTAAATAATTGATTGCGCGGGTGGTAGTAAAATATCTTTAAATCAAGTTTGCGAACTTGAAGTAAACACCAATCCCATTTTATTTAACCAGTCATCGAACAATATAACAAAACTACCGCCATTCGCAAAGCACTGATGCGTTGTGACCTTCCATGATCATCATCAGAGTACGACGGCAAACTGACTATCGAGGACCAAACCGCATTGAATATAAATGGAAATCAAATTTAGATATTCGGCTCTCACCTCTAGCAGTCTCGCATACATTGAACTTGACTGGAAATGTCGGCTGCACAATTTCTATGCAGCCGACATTTCCAGTCAAGTTCAATGTATGCAAGACTGCTAGAGGTGAGAGCCGCATATCTAAATTTGATTTCCATATATATTCAGTGCGGTTTGATCCTCGATAGTCAGTATGCCGTCGTGCTCTGCTGATGGTCATGGAAAGCCGAAATGCGTCAGTGCGTTGCGGCTGGCGATCGTTTTGTTAGGTTGTTCGACGACTGGTTAAATACAATGGGATTGGTCTTTCACACAATTATACGTTTGTTTTCCATTTTTTCTGAATGTTTTCGAACGCGCGCGCTTCTATAAATTAAAAAACAATCAATCCAAATCAATAGTCTTTCTAATGTAAAAGCAAAAAGTAATGAAAAAATAAACTGAATTGTGTGGCTTATTACACAAGACACCAATTGATAGATTCCATGTAAGGACAACTATTGAAGTTGACATAACACTGTTAGACACCGAACTATCAAACTGAACAAATGCATTTAGTGTTTCATGAAAAAGGGGAGCATGCAGAGACAGTCACAAAACAGAGACCCAATCGACAGAAGACAGCTTGGATATTTGAATGGTATTTGGAAGAATTGGCATCCGAAAGATAGAAAAATGCGAGGAAATACACAATGCAATTGCTTAACTCAGCGAGAGGAGTTTTCAGTTTGGCTTTGAAAATAGTGATTGAATTTATTACTAATTACTAAAGGCATAAAATAATTAAATCAGTGCAAGAAACCACACAGTTAGTGTCATTCGTTTGGGACTCGCGAATACTGAACAGTTAACGCCATGTTATAACACCAGCGCGATATAGCACTGCAAGTGATGCATCAGTGGAAGGTAATTAGAATTAGGTGCATCAGGTGCCTTCATTGACCAACATCCCGTCGCACCAAACGTGGTTTCACCAATATAGTAAAACGTTGCTAAATAGCGGAAGAATAACCATCCAAAAAGGATAGGCTCTAATTTATTTCATGAAGGTCTATGCCTAGCATCTAGTTCAGCTGATTTGGAGCAGAATCTGGGAGGCAATCAGTCACGAAGTTTACCCACAATCGTTAAATATGTATACAAGTTTCATAAATTACTAGTGCGAACTTCAATAAAATACAGACCGCTTCATTGATGTTTAACTATGCTATAATTTGAGTAAACCACTTCATGTTGTTTTAAATAGCGCGTCCTTCTTCTACCCAAACCACAACGGAAGCAGATCCGCCGATTGCAGTGTCAATTCCCGATTTCAGACTTTTTCAGACATGACGCAGCACACCATCATCAAACATTGCAGACATTTTACTATCCATTTGCAAATACTCAAAAATTCTAAATTTATTTAAATCAAGTTTGCGAGCTTGAAGTAAACACCAATCCCTATTGTATTTAACGATTCGTTGAACAACATAGCAAAACTACCGGCAGTCGCACGCACTGGCGGTAGTTGTGCTATGTTGTTCAACGACTAGTTAAATACAATAGGATTGGTTTTTACTTCAAGCTCACAAACTTGATTAAAGAATTGTTACGACCACACGCGCAATCACTGATTGTTTATTTCTACATTTGTTAGCCGATTCTACACACGCAAAATGACGTGCATTTTAAGCAGCTTACGTTGATATATCATCCAAATCCCGTCCGATAATCGCTCTGCCTTACACATCTTCGTCATCTCCCTAAATAGCAAGCCGACGGAAAGTAGAATCGATCATATTTACACTTTAAGTTCCTGAAAACCAAGATTGAATCGTCCTTTATTTCCAGCGGTTACAATAAATTACGTGGGAGCCTTCGGAATGAGAGGACACACAGCCGCTACGAAGACGAACTCAACGCGTACTTGGATATGTGGATCAATCGGATCTTTGCGGAACCGTTGTGCAAACCAACCGCCCACGAAAGGTAAATGTGTTGATCACTATTCATAACATAGAACATCAACTTTCAATAGATTCAGCTGCCAACTCTTTGTCTCCATTAATAACAATGACACAAACTCCGGTTCTTTTGTACAACGTTATGTAGTTAGTTATTTAAGATAAAGGTTAATTCAGTATGATTCAGATACCAACTTATGTCATGTTAACCTATTAATCTATAAATCGGAAAGTATCGTCTTAACTCATTGAGAGTTTTCACGGTCCTCCATAGCAAAACAGCGATAAAAAGAGAAGCGATGACGATGAACGAAATGGGACGAACTCTAATTCCGTAACATTGTCAATGCACATTTACTTATTAGATAAAACGATAAGAGCATTTGCGTACTAAGCTCCGTCGCTTAGATGAATCAACATCAATAATAAAGCAATCGAACTTTCCGAGTAACCATGGAATTCATGGTAACATGTGAGCTATAAAAATACACTAGATCGCCTGATCTTAGTAAATATAAGTGGTTTACACTCAGATAATATGCATCGAGCTGACTGCTCAGTTATATCCCACGATTTTGGTTTCACACACGACTTTTGTTTTTGGCTTGCAAACCAATGTTTAAAAATATGCTGCAAGCATTTGAAGGTGCTCTTAGCCCAGCTAGATTTTTAGTATTAAAGAAATGGATTTTGGTTTTTGTTAAAAGTAAAGACGATAATAGAATTATTTTGCCATTAAATCGGTTAACTTGTAGTAGAAAATCTACCATTGTGTAGTCTTTATTAAAATATTGATTTAGTGAGACGCACTGACGCTACTGATCCTTCAATTAATCGGCTATAGAGTTATTTTAAAATCTTCTTCTCTATGCGATAGCAATATTTATTCGTGAATGCGAATCTCAGTTGTTAGTAATGATGATGAAAAATATTGCTCATGCTTTTCTACAACTGAATGCTTCACAGCGTAAAGCGCATTTTGCTACCGTGCGCATAGTTCAAAATTTTATCTTGCCTGCCAGATGTTGGTTGTTTATTGGTGTTCCCACTGGATAACAGCAAGCTTCAAATCGAGTCAGGAGCACACATCACCATTAACTTAGATTGCAGTAACTACAGTGGTGCCATGTAGGCAGATATTGACAATCTTTCCCTTGGGAATTCGATAGTGAAATTTTTATTGTTCAATTTTTCAAATTCATTAAATCCAAGCGTACCTAGGACAAATTTTGTAACGCCCGCATTCTAAATATTATGAACATTCACTTATTTCTCGGGACATATGAGAGTATGAAATATAAGCTATCAATAATTTGAATGCATGAAATGCAAAGATTAAATAACTTTTTTTCTGACATTATAAACACACACACAAATATATATATATATATATACATATATATATATATATATATATATATATATATATATATATATATATATATATATATATATATATATATATATATATATATATATATATATATATATATATATATATATATATATATATATATATATATATATATATATATATATATATATATATATATATATATATATATATATATATATATATATATATATATATATATATATATATATATATATATATATATATATATATATATATATATATATATATATATATATATATATATATATATATATATATATATATATATATATATATATATATATATATATATATATATATATATATATATATATATATATATATATATATATATATATATATATATATATATATATATATATATATATATATATATATATATATATATATATATATATATATATATATATATATATATATATATATATATATATATATATATATATATATATATATATATATATATATATATATATATATATGTATATATATATATATATATATATATATATATATATATATATATATATACATATATATATATATATATATATATATATATATATATATATATATATATATATATATATACATATATATATATATATATATATATATATATATATATATATATATATATATACTCTAGTCTCAGATCTGTATAAAAACGTCGTGTGAATGTATATCTGAATTAATACCAATTTGGCTGTTATTCCAAAATCCGCCCAGATTTATATTAAGCAATATTCATCTCAGAAACCTTTAACTGGTTTTCTACATTTTTACGCATTTAGTGGCATTCGCTTTCTCTATCCTACCGCAATTAAAACATTTCTGGGCTGAAGTCTGCCTATTTATGTCTAGATATCTTTGCATAACATTATTTTCAAGTTGTTATTTTCTTTATTTTATACTCTACAATAAAAGTCTCTGCTAATTTGGTTCAGAAGCAAAGGTAACGAATTTTGAGTTATTCAGAAATACAAGAGTGAAGTAAATCCATATTATGAGCACAAACTTAGAAATGCAAGACAATTTTTTTCGAACCAGTTGAATATGCAGCATTCTTAACGAGCAGATTGGGCAAAAAGCGACCGCCTTACTACTAGTAAGATTAATCATGAATTAAGCAAACAAAGAAATTTTGTTTTCTCTGAAAAAGACTGCCTAATTCGTAACAAAAGCAAGACTCAATGGAGCTTTTTCCTCTTTCAAATTTGCCTTGCTACAGGGAGCTGCGTAAACAGGACGCTAATTGCTGCTATTGTTCAACATATAACCAAATAATGCAAGAAAACAGACTTCTGACAAGGATTAATTAATGCGTAGTGATAGAGAACTATAAGTAGCTCGTGCTAACAGTTTTCCTTCAATATTTCCTGCTTTGAAAATAACCAACAACGATACCTTAAGCAATTCACACAAGAACTTAATGTATCTCAAGCTTAACAAGGTTGTAAAACGTGGTTCAGACGAGCTTCGTACCATATATTACTCTCAGCGTTTCCATAATTTACATACAGGAGAAATAAAATCTCAAATATTCTTTGCCTTTTTCATAGCCATAAATTAGGAAAACGAATGATCACCGTACCTACTGATAAGGTGACCCACATGCTTGGATTTGAACAATGAGTTAAAATTGCTCTTGATTAGCTGGAGGTAACAGCTTTCCCATGGAACATATTGTGACCCGATCAATTAGTTAATCCTCAATTAAACTATTTGCTCCGGTGACCAGGGCATATAGAAACCAACTGATGGTGTACATGTGCATAATCCTGCATATAGATAGCAGTTCAAAACCAGTGTTATTGAGTGGTTCACAAATCGGAAGCCTCTTCAAATAAGATAGTATGTCTTTGTTGTGTATTTTATGAAAACTACATATAAGTAAGATACATAAGGCAAAGCGGCAACTGAAAATGTTGCCCTCTTTCCTAGTAAATAGAAGTAAGAATCTACCTGCACTTGCTCCTAGAAGCAACAGATTTTCTCAATAAACAAAAATAGATTCGAGCAAATAGCTTGCTGTCAATAATATCATGTTTTTCAAATTCGTATTACACAAAATAAAAAAAACGAGCAATTGTAAATCAAAAACGCACACATGGCCCATGACTTGTGACATTCTTTTGCCACAACATATTGAGAATGATAAGTTCTCAAAAGTTACTTTATGTGGTTCAAATAGGCGACTTGCCAATATTAAGACCTTTATAATCAACAGTTATTGCTTTCAAATACAAACTGAAACCCAAAATGAATAAAAGTATTGTAATACGTCTTATATATCGCAGAATTTATTATTTCTGTTCTTTTAAACCCTGGTAAATCAGGAATAATACAACAATATGATGAATGAAATGGCAAAATTACACTTGAAATAATAACCATAAACCAGCCCTAGCCTTCCTATACAACGTTATAGAGAAAAAAGTACACTTACTAGTATAGAACCTGACAACCTGTCCTTTGTATAATAATTACACACTATCAATTATAGATAGTTGGTCAATATATTGCAAATACATAGTAAATGGCATTGAAAGTTCTCACGGGAATCTAATAGTAAATGTCTGCAAAGAACGGCATAACATAAGTATACGTGATCCATTCAATTAAATTTCACCATGATTTCTTCTCCATATCGACAGTTTTAAAATCCTTGAAAATAGCATAAACATGCATTAAAAAACGTTAAACCGTATGAATTTGAATATGTAGTCTTTTTGCGAACTTAGTTGCTTGCAAAATGGAGCCTTAAATTTATTTCAGAGCAATTTTTAAAGTTAAAGTTACATGGAAGGCAATATATTTTTTAAATTTACGGAATAAGCTATAAATCCACATCCTTCCTTCCATAGAATAAAAGGAAAAGCGATTCCTTAAAATTTTCCACCTGAATATATTGCGCTAAAAGTATAGTCTATTTATTAAATAATCCTTTAATTGAATTTAATTCAAATTAAAGCCACAAATGTACACATACCATCTCATGTGGAATGCGGAAATTGAATTACTTACGTTATCAACGAAAGAAGTAATACAAATGTAATGCTTTTACAATTAGAAGCTAAGCTAGTATTTATTAATGATGTTTGTTACGTGAAACATAATAAACCCTCCTACAGTATTTATATATTCTTTGATATTTTTTGTCAACTTTTTATTGTTCATAGATAATCATTTAACGAAATCACAAATATGACAAAAAATTACACGCCGACCATATCGACAGATCGAAATAATGTGAGGTACTTCAGGCTTACAATAATGTTGGCTTCAAGTGTATTAAATTGTCATCGGGCCTCGTTGGAAGGCAGACATCGTCCCATGTCAGACAAACGGAGTAAATCAACAGTTAGATACTGTTTGCAGCTGCGGTGCAATAATATAAAAATCCGAATTAGGCGTTTCACATTTGGTATCAAATTAGTTTGATTGGGACCAAAAGAATAAACCAAGACTTCAACAATGCGACTTCAAAGCAATTTCACTATATATAATATATACCGAGTTTGAAATATGTACCAACACTATGCTTGTTGAGTCCATACCTGATACAGACACTAGCATTGCCGAATAGATACACGGTAGAAATAATATCGTGGTCAAGTCGGTATATGGTACTTAAAAAATGTATTTCTAGACATTAACTTTCACAATAATTTAGAACTACATTTACTTCTGATCATCTGTTATTCCGGTAAATTCGTACACTGTGGCTTTGATCGATATCTGTTATCACTTTTCGTGACCAGTTTAGCGCAAACTAATAAAAGAAACTACGAACTTAACAGGTTCTGGTTTAATTAATGAAGACGCAGAGCAGAAGATTAAACCATTTGAATCATCTACCAAAAGTTTTAAAAAACTAATATCCTATCGGATAAATTTTATCAACGATCAAATATCCGTGTCGTGCCTTGTCTAAATGTTCCGTCAGTATACTGGAACCATTTTACCAACTACTTAGTAATTATTCAATTAGCAATGCTTTTGGTGATTTGAATAGAATTCGAGATAGGAATACGCGAACAAGATTATGGTGTCTTTTGATGTTATATCTTTATTGATAAATCATCAATTTGTAGAAATCATTGACATTGTTGTTAACGCGTTATGCCAAAACACATTACTATCTCCGGTGCAAGTTTATAATTTACACAAGCATATTTTATAATGCACCAACGGTGCACAGTTTTGTCTTAATGGCAGCATCCATAAACAGATTGATGGTTCGGCAATGAGAATAACGTAGTCTCCAGTGTTGGCTGAGATTTTCACAGGACATATTAAAAGCACATCTATAAAGAGTGACAGTAGTGAATATGCACAAGGCACACTGTATTTCGATAAAATTATCCTCAACCTTTAAATCAGGTCGTAATCACGAATAACACTTCAGAACTTCGTTAAAGTACATAAACATATCAGTTTCATGTCAGAGCACGAGAAAGGGGTTGTATGCTATTCTTAGATTTACTACTACAGACTGGCCGTAATTGTAAATTAAATAGAATAACGGACCATATACGAACCGGTTCTGCATATTCGGTACACTGCAACAGCTTTGTGACATTTGAATACAGATTATCAACAGCTCGAGGCTGTTTTTGAAGCATTTGCATATATCTTTGAAACCTCGCACTTAAGTTCTTCGAACATAGCATTTAAGATAATAATTATCTACTAAAACAGAAATAAGTTTGCCAAATTCGAAGACTTATGGATAAAAAGCAGCTGCAGGATTCATGCAAATAGAAAAAGAATTTCGCGAATTAATCCATATTTACTCTGAAGGCTGCATTATCCGTATTCATTGCATATATATATATATATATATATATATATATATATATATATATATATAATGTTATTTTTCTTTAAATATTACCAAGCATATTTAAAACAATAAAGAAAAACACTTTAATAACAAAGTGGATAATGGCCATTTGTTTCGATAATTATGAACGTCAATCTACAATCTCTCATTTATATACATCCTGGGTTATTATTTGATTATATGTGTGGAATTTAGTCTGATTCCACTTTACTTCTATTATTTGTGTGGATTGATTAGTGAGTGTATATGCGTATGTGTCTGTGTGTGTCTTTGTGCATGTAGGAGTGTTTCTAGTTGTATTGCAATTTGATGCCTGAGATCTGGTCATTTCCCCGTTTATCGTCTTTTGTTTCGACATCTTCTGTTCCATAGGTAATAGCACAGGGTTTCCAGATCTTTTTGTTTAACGCACATATAGTTCTGAAATTTCTGTCAATTTTAACTACGGTTTTCTGCTGCTATCTTCTTCTTCAGTTTGTCACCAATCCGATCGTATATTTGTTGAGCCTGCTCTAATGGATGTTTGGACTTGCCTGGATGGTAGTAAATGGTTGTTGTGTTTTGTTATTTGTGGTTAATCGATTAAATTATCCTGTTGATTAAACATTTGACATTTTAGGCCGGCCGTTTGTTGTTCTTCGATGTCAACATCAGACCACGTCAGATTCGTTCTACGGAGGATACCGTCAAGTATATTTAATAATATTTGCCTTTAAGGGGCGATCTACGGCCTCATTAATTGCATGGCGGTTAAAAAAACCACTCTGGATAATTTTACCAATGTAAAAGTTAATATTCCACAGATTATCATGAGGTTGTATGCCAAAAATCAATTTCCAATTCTTTCCAAATCATCTATAGTCCATTAATTCTCATTTACGTACGATCGCATATATATTGGAGTAGTCAGAAGCAATTGAACAACATAATCCAGCAACGTTTACAGCAGAAATTAATTTAAACAGACTTGGCCCCGTCAGGAAAACCTGACTTTTCCGATCATAGATTGTAAATGGGGCACCAAGACAATTTGGCCAACATCTCAAATCTGAACAAAGCAAAATTAGAAAATTTGTATATTTTTATGAAACTCTTTATATAAAACCGCAAGTGTCCAGCCTAAACATTCAAACGTTTCATCAAAATGGTGTTTTAGTCGGCTGTCCAAAAATTGTAAAACCCGACACCAATTTACAAGCATCCAGGCAGGCCCAAACACCCATTAGACCAGAATCAACAGACATATGATCGGATTGGCGACAAATTGAAGAAGAAAAAGCAGCTGCGCATAGAGAATCAGAATCACAGTTAAAATGGACAGAAATTTCAGAACTATATGAGCATTCAACACTCAAATGTGGAAACCCTGCGCTGTTTCCAATGGGACAGAAGATGTCCAAATGAAAGACGACACTCGGGGAAATGACCACATCTCGGACATCACATTGCAATACAACGAGGAAGACCCACACATGCTAACAGACACACACAGACAAATACGCATGTACACGAACTAATCAACCCACACAAGAAAAAGAAGTAAAGTCGAATCAGACTAAGTTCCACACATATAATCAAATAATAACCCAGGATGTATATATATATAAGAGATTGTAAAATGATAATTAGTTCTCCCGAAACTAATCGCCATCATCCAATTTTTATTGATGTATTTCTCTTCATAATAATAAGAATTATATATATATATATATATATATATATATATATATATATATTGCGCGCATTCTACAGCAGTGTTGGCGCAGTGAATAGGCGCAAGATTTTGAAAAGAATGTGCTCTATTGGCGAATAACTCTCGAAAGTACTTAAAGAATTGCAAGTAATATAGAAACCAGTTTATTTTGGTCTATAATTTTCAATAATTGGTTTATATGGATTTAGTTAATATTTAATTAATTGCCTTTGTCATATTATACAATGTTAATTTTGTACTGAAAACATGTATACATGCGTGTGTTAGGACATTATCGCATTTTTAAATAGATGGTATACACCAAACATTGTAGCAGCTAACAAAAAAAATATTTTAATAGATGCAGGCTTCCTCCGATTTATTCTTCAAATCAAGTTTGCGAGCTTGAAGTAAACACCTATTTAAGTGATTACGAAAAAGCTGCCGAATTTCTGCGCGCAGGAATCAAAACGATCACTATTTTTTCACTGTCATAGTGCACGTACAAGCGACACAAGTTCGAGTTTTATGGCTACTCAGCACGAATATAGTTCATATTCAAATACCTTATTTGAACGACTTCTATAAAATCGAGGAAAATCAAGACTAGAAGCAAACTTAAATTTACCCCATACAAGATGAGCAACCAATAATTTCATTAAAAAATTTATATCAAACGTCTCAAACGCTGACTTTCATTGGCAACAGCCCTAGATTTTTTTAAATTCGTGTTATTCAGTAAGGCTTGCGTCAAACTAGCAAGTTATTATTAGGAAAGGCACACTTAGCTAATAAGTATGTAGCGCCTGCTTATATGAGATTTAACTCTTCCTTCATGCATACGTCGATTAAATTTGTAAATATAATTTCAATAATTCCGGTAATGCACATATATTGAGAGAAGCAAGTGAATGAATGTCAAAAATATTTTGTCACATATGAATACGTTAAAATATATTTTAAATAATAAAAAACCAATATGTCAATGTGCAACCAGGTTTTACATGCTGCTGGGTAAATAAAAGAATTTGTTCATATATACTTATATATATATATATATATATTATATATATAATATTATATGATATCCATGCCGTTTTAATTAACACAGTATTCTTATAATTAGGAAAACAACACATAAATAACAAAGTGGATAAAGGCCATTTATTTCGTGAATACTAAACATCTCTTATACAATCATACATATTTATACATTTGGGTTTTCAATTGTACCAATTCAATTGTTACCAATAGCATAATCAATTGAAAACCCAAAATATATAAATATGTATGATTGTATAAAGATATTTAATCTGCTATGAAATAAATGTACTTTATCCACTTTGTTGTAATTCCATAAGAATATATATATATATATATATATATATATATATATATATATATATCAAAATGTTAATTTACTAATCACGGAATCAAAGGCAGTGTGTAATATGATATCCAGAAAATAAACTAACAGGACTTTTTTTTTAAATATGAGACAATGGAGAAAAAACCCAATAAAGTATAAAGCATATTTCAATAGATAACATATACAGGCTCAGAAAATGCTATAATTGAATACATGAAGTGATTTAGTAAACATATTTTCAATTAGAACTGTTATATTGAAGTATATCACTTAACATTAATAAAATCCAATATATTCTTATTTAAATTATGCAAAATTTTTTAATCATTTTATATTCA
Organism: Eudiplozoon nipponicum; assembly: GCA_029291075.1. Taxonomy (NCBI): domain Eukaryota; kingdom Metazoa; phylum Platyhelminthes; class Monogenea; order Mazocraeidea; family Diplozoidae; genus Eudiplozoon; species Eudiplozoon nipponicum. The sequence continues at coordinate 232,913 of JAQBSW010000023.1, read as the reverse complement.
TGTAGAGAATTCCTAGATAGTACTTGTAATAGTTAATTCTCTTCTATCTGTAATATACCAAAATATAATGAATTCCTCAAATATTAACCCACGCCTGCAAAGGCTTTCAATATGTATATATATATATATATATATATATATATATATATATAATATATATATATATATTTCCGTAGACGTATTTATTCCTCAATATATATATATATATATATATATATATATATAAAATCTGATGCGCAAGCGCATATTGTTCGTAACATTTTTAATGTTGTCATAGAAGCTCTGAAATCACTTGCTTCGCACAAATGATCTGCCAAATGTATAATGATAAGCAATGCTAAGTCATTGAAAATCGCGCACCTATATGCTCAAAACCTTACATATACAAATATGATCTAATATATATATATATATATATATATATATATATATATATATATATATAATAGCAACTGCATGAATTAAAATTATCTGCATATAAATGTTATGTAATCAGCAGTGCTCGTAATTTCACTTTCCATACACAATGTGATCATTTTTTGCTAGTTGAGAGGGTGTACACATTTAATGAAGTAATTTTTACGGTTCAATAATCTGATTAAATTATTTTTTTCCTTAAATATGTTTTTTAAAATTTTTGAGCTGATGATATCATGATAACCAACTTAAATGATTGAAGACCACACAGAGAAACTTCTGTTTCGTCCATAACATCGGTTTTTGGCTATATGTAATTTGATTATTTCAAAAACTTATGAAATCTAATGCACTTTTATATGGACATTATTTGACATTCTGCCAATTACCCGTGATTGTCAGAATCCTCTGAGTGTCGCGTTCGAATAGATCTCTGGATGTTTTTCTGTAATACTTGATGTCTGGAAAGTCATTTTCTCATATTCCTGCTGTATTCAGTTGTTCATATTTCTCATTCTGGTACAATACCTGATTGATTTTTATTTGTATTTTGCTCTTATACCATTCAAATGGTGTAATTAACTGGCAATATTCTCACTTATTTACTCAACCTAGTATCTAGTTATGTTTTTTCCCATTCGATATCACTCAAATTGTGTTATATGTTTCATTTTCCGCTCTATTGTTTCAGCCGATATCCATTATTAATGGTTTCCTTATTATTTTTTTAGCTCTACTCCGGGTCATTTAAAATTCACCATTTTATTTTCAATTATTTTAAATTTTATAATTCATCGTTTCATGGAATAAAGGAGGTTAAAAAATAAATTAAGGACGATACTCGAGTAGGTATATTTCCTACTTAGATCATTTTAAAATAAACTTCAAGTCCCTTCCAAGTTTGAATCAGGAAATGGTAGCTCTCACTTCAAATCTTTTTCCAAATTCAGTTGGTATCTACTTATCTTGTGCCCCAAGTAAAAAAATACTTCAAATATGATCAGAAGGATAAACTAAAGAAAGCATGAACGAAAAAAATTGAATCTCCTGACCATTCGTTACATGATCACACGCGACTCAACCGTAGGGGCCGGTATTACGCAATTTACCTACTATAAATTTTTAATTTAATTTAGATTGTATATCTAATTTTTGTGAACTTTAGCAAACTTTGAAATCCATCGTATTGTTACCACGTACCGACTCGGCAACAATAGTGTTGGTACAATGTACTACGTCGGTACCATAATGTTGGTCTCGGGTACTGACTCAATAGCCATATAGTTGATACTCTTTCCAGACTCGGTATATATGATATATGTAGTGAGTTGTCTTTGAAGTCGCATTGTCGTTGCCTTGACATGAAATTATCTTCACTAATGCAGGTTAACACATTCTCATAAGAGATTTTACGGACCCAGTTTCCTGCATTCCTCAACCGAATTTATAGTGGGTATAAGGCGTAATACCGGCTCCTACTGATGAGGTTCCAGTTAGCACGAAACGAATGTGTACGAGATTACGCTTTCCGTTCATGTTGTTTTTTGTTTATCCCTCTAGTAATAATTGCACTAATTTGTTACTAGGTGCGCAAAACCTAATACACACAAACAGTATCTATCTGCCTAGTTTGTTGCAAATACATTCATGCATTATCTAGCAAAATTTCGTTGAGGTAATAGCCCTCAAGGCGAAGATGTTGCGATCCCTTGCTGATCATTTTGTGATTTAGAATGGCAGTGATAATCCATCAATCATTGTTCTAATATAGCCAATTAACGAGCTAGTTTGAAGTATTTAAATTATATTTGCGAGCTTGATATAAACACTTACCCTATTGAACTAGAAATCCTCTAATACTTATCGTCTGTTAAATCCAATTCAATCTCATTTGCCGTACACACTTTGTCCGTTTGCATAAATCGGGCAAAAATGTGCGTATTCACAGAACTTCATAATTTGCTTTATCTGTTAGATATACATCCACAAATGCAATAAAATAGCGTGGATTTATTGATGCGTAGTGTTCATTCGATTTGATACTGGCATTTAAATTCAAATGTTGGATTATGCACACAATAAGCTTGCTCAGCCTATGTAAACTGATTGACGACTTTGGTTTGATTGAATAAAATTAATATAAACAGATGTTTGTAACTATTTGCTAGTAAAGGCGAATGCCTTTCCTTGTGGTGTGGGCACAATCTTGTAAGATTAAATGTGTGTATTAAAACCATTTCTACTTTCTAAATATTTTATACGATAAACGAGATAGCCCAATAAATCAACCGGGTTTTCTAAACACCTCTTTCAACAATTAGCTCAATCATCTCCTCAGGATAGTCATTCGACGTCAACCATTTTAAATAACTGTTTTTAGTCATTCGACTCTAAAGAAAACCAGTTTATCAATAATTCAAAAGCAGCTTTGAACCACTTCCAATGTAAATTAAGATGGAGATTTGAAAGACTATAACAATATCGTCCATACTATAGGTCTACCATATTGTTACAAAGTGGTCTGAAGTAGGAAACTTTATTGAGCATTATTTAAAATGTCAATCCTCAGTGATTGGACTGTATTTAGGCGACGTTTATATATGTAATTTCATGTAACCAAACGCAACAAGGAATGAAAAATACAGTGCACCCAAAATAATTTCTTTATTCTTCAGCCATTACGTTAACGATACTTGCTACTGCTAAAAACGCCTTCCATAGGAGATAGATATATATATATGAGAGTATATATATATATATATATATATGCTATATATATATATATTAAATATAAGATAATCAACTTTTCGCATTTTTGGTTTTTACGTGTACGAATTTTATTCCCCCGTGTTTTATTTGTTTAAATTAATATGGATGGGTTTAATGCAAGATAATTGAATAAATAAATCATATTTATAACATAATTTCGTTAAAAAATTTCCTATTTACGGCTGACCATATTAGACAATTCTCATTAAGTAGGAAAAAAATAGTTTATAAAAGCTGTTTCTATTGACAAAAAAATTAATCAAATTTAAATTCTATGTTATTTAATGAGGTTTTGTTTCAATCATATAATAGCCGACGCGGAAAAATATTTCAGAACGTCATAGTTTATGTAAATTATTTTAACAAATCGACTAATTTAAATTTGCTTTGAGCGTATTTCAATTACGCAGGTATTGCTTTATGTATTAAACAACAGAAAAGCAATAAAAACATTTTCAAGACTATTTAAATATCATTCTCTCGCAGCGCTGTGATAATCATTTAAATTGATGGAATATTGATCGAAGACAAGCCTATTATACAGCATAGAGCGAGAAAGAAGAGTATATATAACTTAGAATATACAGAGGTTATATAAACTTTCAGTGAGAGCACATATCAGGCTTGGTGTTTAATCCAATATTCGCCATACTTTCTTCCGAATTTTTCCACGACAGCTCGGACCGAGAATAGCTCGTGGAGTCTATTACTTCCGTCCGGTTGTGATACCTTGCCACACAGTAAGCAAAAAATGAGAGCTAAATACCGATTTCGACCGTTGTCGTCAGTAGATCCTTCAGATAGAATATATGTGGAATCTCCTGATACGTAAAGTCTAACTAACCCATCCTAATCTGTCATTTTAAAGCAGACATTGAGCTAACTGTGAAATTCATAATGGATTGAAGTTTCATACCAGTTAAGAATCACTGATTATGTGTTTGATGATAACAATTAGTTTGATTAATGTTGCGATTTTTATACAACCCCAAATTGATATATATAGGAGTATATATTATATATATATATATATAGAGAGAGATCAGTATAAATCCATAGGTGCATTTCACAAGGTTGCAAAGGCAATTGATTTGGCAGACTACTTTTGTTATTATTGGTAACTCTAAATGAATTTGCCATAATTTTATTGCATACATGTTTATATCATGCATGCAAGTTGATTTAAAATTTTTTTTAATCATTACGCGCGTAATTGCTATTTGTCTTTTTATACAAATCTTAAATTTAATACCAATTCCTGTGTTAGCATGTTGTCTTCTTTTTAATGACAAATTAGGGGTTGTTAGTTGAAGCTTTTGGACTGAATTAATACCATATAAGCTGCTCGTGAAGGCAAGGTTAAGTAAAAACTGGAATCTTCCACATAAATTTTATGCAGTGTATGGAAGAGTTGCACAGTGGATAGAATTGCAGACATTTAAAAAAATTGTTCTCCATTTCAAAACCCCTTTTGTACAAAAATTCTGGACATCATTTGCAATTGATAAATTATTGTTCAGCCACTCTGGTCTAAATGTAAACGCCCCGGCTTCAAGTAAATGCCGTACGACGTTACAAACTCGGTTAAGGTGCTCTGAATAGAGATTTGTTACTCATAGGGGGCACCTTAAGGGGGCCTGGTAATGCGTTCTCCTGAATTATTCAAAGTGTGAAGATGTCCTAGAGCCTTGGGTCGACTCTGGTTGAGTTGTCGCTCCCATGGTTGAGCTGTAATCACGATGTGGATAACGTCGTTCAGGTTCTGCATTGAATTGGCTCGTCTCGCTGGTTATACCGCAACAAGATGAGTCACGGATGTAGCCAATTGTTGGTGAAACCATCAAATCACCAGCGTAGGTATTGACAGCCGACAGAACGCACACGCGTGACGTAAGGTAGAATGCAATTGCCACAACTGACTTGCATGGTAAATTGCCGTGCTTAAATAGCATGCCATGCCTACTTGCACACTATTGGTTAAACGGCAGGTTTCGCTTTTTTCTCATTGGTGCAACGTAAATAAAATTGAATTTAATTTACGCAATATGTCGGCCATTAATTTGTGTCGTTACACAGTGGATAGAATTGCAGACTTTAAAAAAAATTGTTCTCCGTTTCAAAACCCCTTTCGTACAAAAATTCTGGACATCATTTGCAATTGACAAATTATTATTCAGCCACTTATTATACAAATCTTAAATTTAATACCAATTCCTGTGTTAGCATGTTGTCTTCTTTTTAATGACAAATTAGGGGTTGTTAGTTGAAGCTTTCGGCCGATCGTACATGGGCTAACGGGGCTATGGCGGTGGTGTCACCAGGGCGTGGTGGATTTCCGACCGGCAATCGGATCTCCTATAAAATACCACATGAGCCCGACGACGGCACCATGACTCGGCGTGTGTTCCCCTCCACAAAAGGGTTCAACAGCCACAGGATTACATGGACTCCTGGACAGTACCCGTACTTCCGAATGGCGAATGAGCTCTCAACAGCCAACGGCAACCATGCAACTTACTGCTGCCTTGCAGACTGCGCTTGATGTGCAAAGGCTAGAGGTGCGTCCTCGATCAAAAAGCCGAGTGGTGAGGGGACACCACTTGTACCAAATTCCCAAGAAACTCCATGAAATGTCATGCAGCCGGCTTATCCTCCAAAAGGAGTCAGCCGCAGTAAAGTAAAGTAAAGTAAGTACTGAATTAATGCCATATAAGCTGCTCGTGAAGGCAAGGTTAAGTAAAAACTGGAATCTTCCACATAATTGAAAATTTTATGCAGTGTGTGGAAGAGTTGCACAGTGGATAGAATTGCAGACTTTTTAAAAATTGTTCTCAATTTCAAAACCCCTTTTGTACAAAAATTCTGGACATCATTTGCAATTGATAAATTATTAATCAGCCACTCTGGTCTAAATTAGTTAGATAAAAACAACAGTTATGAAAATGCACACACACATGTGACACGCGAACATCTAATGGAATGTCAGTCTAAAGTATAACTATTATAGCAAGAGAAAATAACGCGCTTGCTTCATTTTTTTCGTTGGTTGAACATGTGAGGCGAAATGCAACTGATGAAGGCCGACGGAAATTTAGGCCGAAATATCTTATCAAAAGAAAAATACTGGAGCAATTAAAGCTACGTTAGTCAAAATGCAGATCATGTAATTTCAATTAATTCAGGTTCGCAAATAAAAACATCATTCAAGAATTATTTCAATGTTTTTTGTAAGACCATTTTGTGACCATTTTCTGAGTTTTGCTTAATTTGATAGAGGAAATAATGTAATATTACCTTTCTTCTTTAAATCTAGTCTAGTAAATGTTACATTTAACTTCAGACAAATTGAAATTTACGACGATAAATTTAAAGTATTTTCAATTAGCTCCGTTCAGGCAAACTCGTGCTATATTAATTGTCTGGGAAAATATAAAAACGCCTATACTTTGGATAAATTAACAATATCGACATATTAAATTACATAAATTCGTATGCGTCTTGTGTAACGTAGCATTACAAAGCATCGCAATGCAAATAACGTTGGTAATTTTGAAGATAATTCCAAAAATATTGATTTTCGATATTAAATAAACGGTATTTAAATTAATGCCCTACGATGAAGCCGGCAATTTTTGAAGCGGAGAATATTATCAATGATTGCAAGCGATCGAATCCACCAGAATACAAAATTACATATAGGTAGTAGAGTTTATTAGTGATTGATGATACTAATAAATTGGTAATAGCATTTGCATAGAGTTTATGACTTTTATTTATTGTGGTAAACAGATAATGAAACAAACAGCTATAAATTAAGTATTTAGAGAAAATTATGTAGCACTAATTCAAATAATAGATGCGGAGTGCAGAACCAACTATTTCAAATAGTGTAAATAAATATCTTAAAGGCATATTTAAAAATATAAACATTTATTAATTATACCATAGTTTAAAAAAATTCTAATTATTTTTCATTAAGGACATATAATTTCAAATGCGTGTTTCAATTATTATTCTATTAATGGATTTATATTTTATTAATTTACCTATAACGGAGGCAATTTTCGTAGGAACCGTTTTAAAAATTTATAGAAATTTAACTTATAGTCAACCGAATTTTGATGTCCTGGATAGAAAGAAATACAATGGGAGTCAATTGGTCAGCCGATAACTTCCACAAATCATTCGCAACGCAAGTTTTATCTTTTTTATTTTGTTGAATTGATTATGGGATTGGCTTTCTCGGTCTGGTCGAAATGCGTAGCTGAACCGGTACTACTTAAGTGATTTGCAAAATTTCCACGTATTTAGAATTGAAATTTTTCTTTATTACTTATTCTGTAATCTGTCTTGTTCAATTTGTGGTCAATTTATATTTACTTACGCAAATATCTGCCTTTACATCTTCGCTTGTATACGTGTTATTGCGCGAACACGTCAGCATGTTTAAAATTATTGATTTTTTCCAACAGAACAGGAAATACACCATAGTTAATCGTATTATTTGCTGTGCGTTTGTAGATTATGACATACTTGGTAGGGTAGTTGTTCATTGTTCTACGTGTTCTCTATGCATTTTTTAGTGGCTGACAATTCTGCCCTTCTTTTAAATTCAAAAATTGAAATTGAATTATTACTGACTTTAAATAATTGAGATTTCTATCTATAATGCGATTGTGCAATGTTATCAAGTCTGTCATTTTACCGAAAAATGTTCGTTATGAATACATTTCGTTTGTTCATTAAGCGCGTTACCCAAGCCACTGTCTGGAACGAATGGACTAAGTAGCATAATACGTTATGTAACCTTTCGCATACGATCGGCACGTTTGCCGTTTAGAGAGACAGAAATACCAGAAACTGCTTTAAAATCTTGTAAAACATGCTATATTAAAATTTGCTAAAAAATAAAAATTCAAATTTTAATACCTCAGACGGCAGTGATATTAATTTGTAAAGGTATATTGCACTGACTTGTATAAAGAAAAAAATAATCTAAATATGATTGCATGGGTAGTTACGTTAATTTAAAGAAAATAAAAAATCAACTTTAATTTACCCAGCGATTCAATATATTAAAAAAAGTGAGCAAACTGATATTTTCGTTACGACAAAATGAACATGAAACTAAAATGGTGTATCTATTGAAGATTTATATCGCTCAAAATGAAGGTATCTACAAATTGAATACATGGTTCGCTAACAAATATTAGAAGAAAATTCAGCAAAACTTGGTTGAAAAAGATATTGCAAACATTGGGAAGAATATACGGCAAAACTTGGTACGACAAAATTTTTGACCAGTGAGAGCCTATCAATCTGTGTAACTACCACGGTGTGCACCTGAAAGCCAACATTAGATTGATCAGAACGGCATCCTAATGTCAGCATTAACAACAAGTTCAATCTAATGTTCACATGCATTTCTGTTTACTGGTGATCTATCAATAGTAACTCTTACGAAGCCCTATGTCGTCCAATAAATATATTTAGTCAATTAGCGTGCGAAAATTTGACGCATAATCTTCTAATTCATATGCAATTGTGTAATATGTATTCCGTACCTAGTAAAGCGAAAAGGCTTGTTTCACATAAACATGCATAACGTGCCTAGTGGCCAGGACATATGCATTTTTTGAGTAAAAGTTGTTTAGATTTAACATTTTTTGTCAATATATTCATTCATATTCACATTGTTGAGGACTTTATATAAAGTTGTCTCATTTACTTTTTGAATACACATTTGTGTGAAAGATTTGTACATCCAACTGTCCCTCATTTTCTAAAAATAATAAATGGTGGTATATGGCGTAGTATTTGTTGCCAATTTTGGCTTTAAAGTCGTACTGTCGAAGACTTTATATGGAGTTGTCTCATTTACTATTTGAATACACATTGGTGTAATTGCTTGTTCCATCCACATGTCTAATATTTCATAAAAAATTATAGAGTGATATATGGTGGAACGACACAAAGGAATTGCCGACATATTGCGAAAATTAAATTCAATTCGATTTACGCTGCACCAATGAGAAAAAAGCGAAACTTGCCTTTAACCAATAGTGTGCTAGTAGCCATATATGGCTATTACATAGCCATTTAAGCACGGTGAATTTACCATGGTGCTCAGTTGTCGCGTTTGCCTTCTTCTGTGCATATCTAAGACGTGCTGTTCTGCCACCTTTCACATACGCTGATTCTTGGCCTTGCTTTACCAACATTGGCAATATCAGTATTGCCAATCTTGTTGCTGTACAACTAGAGAGACGAGCCAATTACTACAGAACTTCAACGAAGATACTCAGCGAGATTCCATCGCCACAACAAAAGGAACCACAACTCAAGTCAACCCGAGCTGGTCTCAAGAGTCTAGGAGTACTTTTGGACACGATACACTTAAGGACCTTCTCGGCATTTGCCAGAGAACGCAAGACCGGCCCTGTTAAGGGCCCCCCGACAATAGTTACTTTTTATTTTACGGCACTCTAACCGAGTTTGTAACGTCGTATGGCATTTACTTGAAGCTGGATCGTTTACAATGACACAGAACCTGCTCCTAGTAACGAATCGCAACTAAGCACGATTCACATTTGTACATGAGATTAAACCTTTTTTCATGCTGATTTTGGCTAAATGTTCTGCTTATTTTTAACCTATTTTCGAAACAAGGTACGCAATACTTAATACAATATTGCATCTGTATTTGCTGCTTGTAAAACCAATAATTAACTTTGAGAATGCAACTTTTAATTCTCAGTAGCCTGTCCGGAGTTGTTCAGCTAAACAGATCACGAACTATCTTGCTTAACCATCGCTAAAATATAGATTTTTTTTCAGAAATTAAATATGTGATTTACTTTTAAAATAATCGTCTGCTTTCATATATTAATTATTGGTGCGGATAAAACTTTATTACGCATATGAATATACAGCAAGTTATTTAAATTACTATATTCCAAGCGTAATACATCTTTTAAGGATTGTACACAATTGGGCACACGAATTTGAAGCCTAGTATGAAAACAAACGGTTGTGGGGGAATTTTTGCATGCGATTTATGCCTTGGCTGACGAATGTCGTCTGAATCGAATTAATATTTCTTCGCTTCAGCTAATTTACTCTTATGTATTATAAATCATAAAAGTAAAATATTTTATGCCTGTTCGCTGAAGCGTACCTCAAACGATTTACTCTACACAAGATGTTCCACTCTTGAAAAATCTTGTTCCAATGCCATTTTCAGACAAACAGCTGAGCCAGACAAATAGTGAGAACCCATCAATCAAGGCCAAAAATTGGTGCACCTGGAAATGTAAAGAATTTAAGATTTTACCGATCTACGAGTGCTAACATTGTTCCACACAAGAAGAACAGCACTGAGAAATTTAAATAAACATTTAATTTAATTTAGTAAACTTTTAAAAATCCAATTCCGTAAAAATATTAATTCATTATACTCTTTTCATTTGCAAAGTTTTATGATATATATAAACTAACATGGTCTGTACAGTATTTGCATTACAGCAGTTTTGTGCCATTTCAATATAAATTATCAACAGTTCGTGGTTGCTTTTCAAGAATTGACAGGTTGGTTAGTCAAGATTCTAAATAAAATGAATATAATAAAGCAATTAACGATTTAATGTCTAATGGCTATCCCAGACAATTAATTGAATCAATTATTAAAAGGGGAATTAAAAAGAAACAGACGTATTATGGGTCAGAAAAGAAAACAGTCTACCTAAACATCCCATTTAAGGCGGATGCAGTTTCCCGAATGGCACAAAAGAAAGTTGAAGCAGCATTAACACGCACATTTAATGCAGCCAAACTACGAGTGTTATTTAGGGTAACACACTTGCCTTTACCAGCAATCAACGAGAAACAGCCGTTAATGTCGATATCAAATATTATTTACCAATATACATGCGCAAGTTGTCGATCAACTTACGTAGGCCGATCGACCAGACGGTTAATTACTCGAATGAGATAACATTGCAACTTAAACGCCTGTTTTAAATCAAATGGTGAATACACGTCTGCTATTGCGCAACACATCATCGAAGCATCGCACGTATGTTCTCCAGACGTAGCATTCAAAGTAATTACTAAATGCAAAAACAAAGGGAGCTAGCCACATACGAAGCCTTATGGATAAACAAATTGCAGCCGGATTTATGTAAGCAGAAGAAGCACGTCCAAGCATTGAGCTTGAACTGGATGTGACGCACGCAATTTGATTGGTTTCTATTTTCCACACCTCTCTCTATGTTCACATATTTCTATCTTGTTTTTCTTTCCAATTTATATATAAAGATATGTTCATTAGTAGATATTTGAGAAGACCATGCGAAAGAAAATTTTATTATATCTGATAAAATTTCTTTTTGTTTTTGCACACAGGAAGGGTACAATGAATTTTATTAAAGCTCGCATTTCAAAAGAATATATATATATATATATATATAGCGAAAAATTTTTAAACGGAGAGAGAGTTTAAAATTAGAGAAAGATCAATCATCTGCGTGTATCGCCACGAAATCAGACTCAAAGCATGAATATGCTTTTTCACCTTGCCTAAATAAATCTGCAGAGCTTTAATTTTGGCTAATTAATTTCTGATAATGAACTTAATAAATATATCTAAATCCACGACTGGTGAAATTACGGCGAGGTTTCATTAAAATGTTGCGCAATTTGTTATGCAACAGGCGTTTAAGTTTCAGTTATTTCATTGTGGAAATTAACAGTCTGGTCGTTTGCATTCGTATGTTAAATCGCAATTTACGCATTTATATTGATAAATAATATTTTATTTCGACATAAACGGCTGTTTCTCATTAATTGCTGGTAAAAGCAAATGTGTTACTATAAATAGCACTCGTAATTTAGCTGCGATAATTGTGTTTGTTGTTGCTGCTTCAACTTTATTCTGCTTTGTGCGCGAAAATGTTTCCCAATTGAATGGGATGTTACGGTAAATTGCTTTCCTCTCTGGTCCTAAATATGTTTGCTTTTTTTGATTTCTCCATTTAATAAACGACTCAAATGATAGATTGCGATAGTCATTAGATATTGGACTGTTTTCTAATATATTTGTTGCATTTTGTTTCTGAATTAACCAGTTAATCATTTCTTAAAAAAAACAGCTAAGTGTTGATGAAATCTTACATTGAACGGCCACAATACGGCTACTTTCAAAAAAACTGTGCAGCCAAGTTCTGATTATAGTTAATGGTTCTACTTCACTTAACATTAACATATTTCTCTAGTATTAAATTCAAGAAAAGCGGGTAATCGTATTTCTCGTGTTCTGGCGTAAAACTGAATTTTTTACTCTTCATTTTTCGTTATTGCGACCTGTTTGTTAGGAAAAGGAATACATCCTCCACATGCCGCATCTATAGTGCACATGTACTTATGTTAATTTTTTAAGTATGTGTTTCCAGAATGTCGATTAGAATTTCAGCCAACACTAAAGATAGGGCGTTCGCCATTGTCGCACCAGAAATATGATTATGGATAACTCCTTTAAAGCTAAACTGTTCATATTTTGCCTATATTAAAAAAGCTAGTGTGTGGTGTGTCCTCTGAACGAAGCAGGTAATATGTCTTAGTTATTTTCTGGAACTTCCAAATAAATAGTTTCTCCAGACGGACGGATATGTGAATTGATCCGGCACCGTTTAAGATTTGCATTTCATTTATTTCTCTGCGTTTAATTTTTTAATAGTTCATCTTATGTAAACTCTCGACGTAACAATTTTGTATCATCACTCGACACTTTCTGCACCTTTTTTTTATGTAACAGTTAAAGGGCGTAATACCGGCTCCTACTGATGAGTCGCCAGTAAGCACGAAACGAATGTGCGTGAGATTATACTTTCCGTTCATGCTGCGTTTGGTTTATCCTTCTGGTCACAAATGAACTAATTTGTTACTAGGTTCGCAAAACCTAATACATACTTGCATAATCTTTTTAATACAGTCTGATTCTTCCATTGTAACAACACTCCTCTTATATCAGCGTGTAATATTGGGATTTCTGCATTTCCGCTGATATCTTTAGGCCCAAGTAAATTTCGCTATATCAGTTCATGCTGGTTTGCGAAATTGAAAGATTTCATATGTGAAGTATGATGCACTAAAGTAGCCTTACACAAATTTTTGTAATTATTACTTTTAAATTCTAAGTCTTCTGTTTGTTTTTGTTTGCTGTTAATACAAATCATTAAAAGTTGACATAAATAAATGTGGATGATGATATATCCCTTTCCCTTAAAGACATGTAGCAATCTTCAACACTAATTAAAAGTTTTAATAAAACGCATTTAAATAACGGATTCACGTCAGAACGTGAGTAAAACGGTTGTCTACCTTTCTTGGACGTATAAATTATAATATATTTAAATGGTATATTAGGTAAAACAACTAGTCATTAACCAACCAGGTCAGCACAGTATTCGCATTAAGGCAATTTCGTGCTGTTATAATATACGTAATCAGTAGTTTGCGTCTGTTTTTCAAGACTTGACAGATTAATCTGTCCATATACAAAAGGTGAGGAATACACTAAAACAACAAACTTTCTAATTTTTTTTGCATATTCCGGACAATTAATTGAGTCGATTATAAGAAAAGGTAAGAAAAAGAACCAGACTTATTTTGGACGAGAAAAAAAATTAAATTTACCCGAATATCCAGCACATCACAGAAAATAAGATGATGTGGCATTAACACGCACGTTTGATGCAGCTAAACTGTGATTTTAATTAAGATAAAACATTAAAAAATTAAATAAAAGCAGCCATTAATGTCGACTACAAATATTGATATATTCCTTAAAAGTAATTGACTTTTGCGCAGTGTTGTCGTAGCTCGAGCTCATACCACAATTAACGGTTGCGGGACTATTGATTGTTCTCGTAGTTCTATGAAAACATGATTCTTTTACATTTACAGTTGCACAGCTTGTGGTGGGTTCTCAATGAAGCTGTGATACTGAAGCCGTCATCACACTGCTTTTCCTGAATTGATTAAGGTTAAAACTTTATTCAAAATCATTTCCGGACAAACAGTGTAAAGACGGCTTCAGAGTCACGGCACCAGTTGGAACCCATTAATTAATTAAAAAACAAGAAGTACACCTGAAAATGTAAAGGAATATAGATTTTATCGACCTACGAGCGCTAGCAATTTCTCCGCAAATGCCATTTTTGGTAGCAGCTCGATTTTAAATATTCTACATCAAAGTACATGTGCAATTTTCCCCTTAACTTTCGAAACCAAATCGTCCAGACTTTTAAATACCACAATGAATTAACTGCAGATTAAACGCCTGTTGCATATCAAATGGTGAATACATATCTGCAATTGCGCAACTTATTACGAAAAACTCGCACCTACGTTCTACACAAATAGCCCGCTCGTGATTTGCGGCTGAACTGGAGGTGACAAATTTAAAATTTTGCTTGGTCTGTCATTTCATTCTCTCTCTCTCCATCCCCGTTTAAATTTTCTGTTTTTTATCTCCTTTCAAAATTGATATGTTCATTTGTAAATAAATAAGGGAAAATGAAAAGAAACGCTCCTTGTATCAGATAGAATTCTTTTTATCTTTGAACGTGAAAAGTGCGATATGCATTTTATTAAAGCTCGCATTCCAAAAAATAATGGCTTAAATGGTAAAATAACTAGATGCCTATATTTTTAGGAAATCCAGTGATACTGTGTTGAACCATATATTAGTATACAATTATAAAATGAAGAATGCGTTTGCTGGTTAAAAATCTAGAATTGCATATGTCAATAAAATTTTGTACATCGTTTTTTGAACAAAATTATTTACAAAATGTTCAAAGAAAGTTATAATACTACAACGTTTCTTTTAACTATTTGCAGAATAAGTGAAACTTAGCCTTAGTTTTTCTAAAAGAGTTTTACAAGTGGATGTTTTTTCGTAAAATTAATAAAAAAATAGATAAAAATTAATTCCATTTCACATGAAAATACTGGTACATATACATATGTGCATATATCCCTAATATATTCATTTCTCTTGAAAATTTCACAGAATCTTTCCTCGCGAAACATTTAATAAGAAATTGCATGTTAATTTTGGATAACGACTTGTTTGTTTCGAAATTACTCATGGGCTTTACAACTATATACATACTTGATTTTTATTTTATTAAATTGTAGACAATTAGGCAGATTTTATATTTATTTCTATTTCTTGTAGGTATTTTATTGCGTGATGATTTTGTGTGCGTTTAGGAGACGTACCTTTTTAATTAAAAAAAAATGATGCTAAAGATTTGTTTATTCTCATTTTGAGAGACTGAATTGTAACCAGATTTTTACTTTGGTGGATATTTCGTGTAATAATAAATCTCATGGATGTTTCCTTTTGTATTGCATTGTTCATGGACTGTATACAGTCCTCCTGATAACTGTATTGGTTGTGCAGATTGCAAGCTTGACCACTCCTATTGTTGTGTAATATCTGTCAATGATTGTGAAGTTAGTGATGCCGTTTTAGGTGCTGTTAGTCCAATGGGTGTAGAGGCTTGTCTGGATGCTACTAAACTCTTGTTGATTTGTTTGCTTCGTGGCAATTCCAGTAAAATTTCTTGATGAAAGAAATTTCAAATGTTTTGACCGAGTGTGTTGTTTAGTGTAAAGGGTGTCGAACATGTCTAAGAAATTTGTGTAGAAACGAACTATTTAATTGGGCTATATAAACTGTTTTAAATATATAATAAGGAATAGGTCGTATTTCTGAGGGTACCAAGAAATTTATAGACAATTACCGCCTCAAATAATGTTGGAATTTGTTGATAAATTGCATTTCACTGTTTTTAATATATATATATATATATATATATATATATATATATATATATATATCAAACTCTGTGTGCTGGATTTTATGCCTACTTTTTTGCATGTGAGCTTCACCTTATTGATTCGATTTAATCACCGTGCAATTATTGAGACTGGTAGGTCAATCACGAAATATAAGTTTATAGGAAACTTTGTGTTTGCATATTCTGCAGTAAAAACTTTACGTTGTCTGATGTTGGCATCTTTGAACAGCTCTGGGTACTTTTTCATTACCAAAGGTTTTCTAGCATAGTTCCTCCTCAATCTATTTTTCATAATAGATCTTCAATATTCTTCTAGTTAATGTTTTATTTAGGTTACTTTTGTGAGATTTTAACACACCATTGAATTAATGCAAGTATTTCTCGATGAAATTAGGTTTTATGTGTATTTTCGAGTTAAAATTATCATTTTCATCTTGATAAAGTTGGACATCCCAGTTGGGAAATTTGTTGTCTGTCTGTATCCTAAGAGTGTATTTGGTGTGTTGATAGGCTTCATTAGGTCTTTTTAGTATATCGCCTGGTGCTGCTGCTTTTTGGATGATCCAAGGTGGTTCAACTGCATACCTTTAGGTAATTAGTATTTTGAGGAAAATCTTGCAACCCATTTTTATAAAGTCAAATAAGGTCATTTATTATGTTATCAACAATATATACTTAAAATTGTACGAACGTAATGCGAGGCCATTTATTTGGTTTGGATAGCTTTTATTTCAGTTCATCTGCAATCTCAAATTAGTTCTTCGTGATATTTGTGTTTATCACATTTATTATTGATTGTATCAATTAAAAGAGTAACCTAGCTGGTTAATACTGTTGTGCGTTTATCATTTACTTAATACATATCCTCTAAGAAGCTTATGATATTTAAATTAGCTGTACAATTTTGGGTGGTTGGTTCCAATTGGTTTCACTTTCTTAATTTCTTTAATGTCCCGAGGTGTTTTCGAATGCACCTACTGAAGGTAAAACGAGTTCGTACATCTTTTTTTCAAAATAACATTTAATCTTGCGTCAACACTTGATAGGTTCTATTTCTGCTTATTGTCTGGTTTTAATTGTAATGTATCATTAATGATTACGCACATAAAAAATTTTGGCATCGTGATACTTTGTCTGGTGTGGAAATTCGTATATTTTTGTTTGGTTTTAATTTTCGATTGTTATACTTTTCTAATTCTAATGTTATATTGCGATTATTATACAGGATTTCAGTTATTGACCATTAAAGATATTTGATGCGCTACCTTTTTAAGCATTTTTCGAAGCTTCACTTCCAGCTCAGATTTGAACAATGTCATGTTGTCTTATAGTATTTTTATTAATGCAGAAATTCGCACTTAACAAGAGTATTTATTTTTTTTGACAAAATAGCTTTTGAATAATTGTAAATAAATACATAACGATTAGTAGGAAATTTCGATTGAACAGGAATATTTTTATCTATCTCGTGAATAAATCTATTTATTTTTTTAGCTCCTATCTTTATCAATGTTGCTATCTTTATTTTAATGACTTTGAATTCGTTCTCGTTCGAACTTGCAAGTTGATGATCATGTGAATGAATTAGACTTTGTGTCTCATGTGGACTAGTTTTTAGTGCTCAATAGCAACAAGAATTATAAATATTATGTGTTCATTGGTCGGTTTCTTTTTAATTCTTCTGCATTGCTTGAGTAACCCTTTGGGCACAAGCTTTGAATGAAAACGTGATTAGAAGAATTTAGTTTTTTCCGGATGTTTGGTGCTCACGTATTTGGTTACGAAATAAGTGTATGGGTCCTTCCGGGTTAAAGAAATTTTGATGATGATCGCCTGCTGAATTTCTCTTTTATTCTATTCTTGACATGTCCTCTTTGTATAACTTTATTCTTCCGGTTCATTGCTGTCTACCCCAATCCGACCAGAACGAAAAAACACACACGGTAACTGTATTATTCATTGTATTTGGATACTGATATTTATACACTTTTTTATAGCTTAATCATATACTTATTTACAGATTGATTCAACAACCGGTGTATAAAAAAACAACCATAAATTTGGCAAGTAAACCGTAGTATCACACATAATTGTATAAAAATAGATTCTGTGCAACTCACAGTCTCTCTATTACATTCGAAATGATGACATTATAGAATAATCACCTAAATAGAAGTACAAACCACATATAGCAACATTACAAAGTTCACAGAAAATCTATTTAACTGTTTGTTCCGCTTATAACTTGGGCGGTCAAAATATAAAAAATCTACGTTAACTCAATAGCTCACAATAGAATAAAACAGATTAGTTTCTATTTAAACCCATAATGAAATATACAAAAAATATGCATAAAGCATAATCTAAATAAGTGAATAATTAAACGATGGGCGTTTAAATGAAGCCGGTGCAATTGACATGAATATAATCAACCATTCCTTCACTCAGTTAGCTGGGCATCTGAACTAGTATACACTGAATTAGTCAGAGAGAAATTCTGTTGATCTGCACAAATACAATCGGTTCTCACTCGATAATAACATGTATCCTCTCCATTTCCTTCGAAAATTACACAATATATATTTTTATTAAAAAAACTCAAATCAATAACGAAAAGATTGTTTATTTTAGATAACGGTCGGATTATTCCGGAGATGACTAAACAAATATTGATGCCAATATTAATATATTCTTGAAAAAAATGGCGAACCAGGCCTTATCTTCTATTCTTTAAATAAAGTTTGCGAGCTTGATATAACCACCATACTTTGAAAAACATAGCTGAGCTACCGTCAGTCACACATATTATGGATGATTCTAGGAGCAGATAAAACGTAGTAGACGAAATTTAAAAATCGATACCAGTCTGAATGAACCCTGAAAGACTATGCGGAAAACCATGAAATCTTAAAACCTTGACAGACTCAGGATTTCTGAAAACGACGCCAATTATATACATATATTTTTGAATATTATATATATATATATATATATATATATTCTTATAATCAGGAAAACAACACAAATAACAAAGTGGATAAAGGCCATTTATTTCGTGAATACTAAACATCTCTTATACAATCATACATATTTATACATTTTGGGTTGTCAATTGGTTATGTTATTGGTGACAAATCTGACTCGTTATTACTGCTGTTTCTGGTTTTGACTAGTAGGTGAGTGTGTATGCGTTTGTGTTTGTGTTGTGTATGGGTGTTTGCATGTAAAGGTCATTCTCGCAGTATTGCGAAGTGATGTCTGAGATCTTGTCATGATTGTTTTGATAACTTGAGAGTTAGCCCTTGTGCAAATTGTTCACTGTTATCTATACAAGTGCTATTTTTCCCAGTATAGTTAATCGTTTCACCCCGCTGCGCAGGGGTGCTATTTTCGCTTGGTAACAACGCTAATGTTGATTGTCGTGTTAAACGCTCACACTGTTTGGAGACTCTGTCATCGTATATATATATATATATATATATATATATATATATATATATATATTTGCAGAGTAAGAAAGAGGGCTCTGTGCAATAAACGTGTCTACAATTCACACTGAGGATATAACATGCCACAATTACATATAAATGTGTACCTACATCTTATATTATTATATACCTGCAATAACTGATGGTATTAATACTGTCCTTATGCTGTATTTCGTTGATTTTTTCCAAATTTTTCTACTCTATCAGAAATGTGGTAGAGCCAGAATGCTATTTTTTCTTCTATTTGTCTTATATTAAACGATTACCTGTTTGCGTAAAATATTTTTCCATTAAATCGCAATTTTATCCCGTTTAAGATTTTCCATAAATGTCAATTTAGATTAAATGTGTGTTAAGGTTTTCCTCTTTGTGTGTGTATGGTGGTGGGGGGTATTTTGTGTGTATTCATGTTGGTATAGGATAGTAATTAATAAAGCCTAATATAAGAGTAGACAGAAATACTTTAGAAAATAGAATAAATAATGAAGAGATCTGTTAAAATGAGTATATTTCATTTGCCAAAAGTTGCATTTTCTCTTAGTATGGCGACAATCACGCAGACTAAACCAGAAAAGTTATTCAGAATCATTGAGAAAAATTCGGAAGAACTAGGTTCAACAGCTGTTATTGACAGTGCAAATTCGAGCGGCTACAGAGTGACGGGGCCAGTGAGAACGCATCAAACAATGCCAAAGACAAGCCGTTTACACGGAAATGTAAATGACTCAAGATTTTAACGGCCTACGCGTGCTATTCCATTGAAAAAGCAGCTACTATCTTGTGCAACTTGATTGGAATGGATTTTTAAGCTTTTCCATTAGATAAAAGTGATCTGAAAAATCTCATACTAGTGTGTATAATGGTCATTCTGCATGTGAGGGTAAATATTTCGTACGCATATAAATTCACATGAAAAGTCTAATTGGTAAGTGTGTAATTTGAAAATGTTTTATAGATGACCTCCTGTTGCTCATCTCATACGCAGCAGACTCAGTGGAAATCATAAAACAAACCAATGAACCTGATCCAGACATCAGTTACATACTCGATGTCCGGTACATCTGCACGTTACAGCAATTGTTGATCGAAATCGCTTGAAAAGCAAATGGTGATTTGACACCCGCCTTATATATACCATCCCAAAAATGAAAATTTTTTTAGAAAATTAATTTACCAACTTCGAATAATCTGCTCTGATCACAAAATCGAAGAAAAGAATAGCAATTTGAGAAAACGGTTGCTAATAAAAAACTAGCAAGACCGATTCATAGATATCAATATCAGACCGCGTCTGGTTTGTACTACAGAAGAAAAAATACAAAGATATTTTAACGAATATGCCAAATGCTTGTTTCAATAACTGGTTAAATTGATTTACTAAGGCGAATATCCCTAGTCAACATCACAATTAGCACACAGAAAATGATTTGGTGGGATTCCAAGGACCAATTGCCAATTCTCTCCAAATCCTACCGTCATCAAGCATCATTTTTGCATGGTTTTATATATTGTGAATAAAAAGAAAAAAATCATTAAAAGAATACAGCAGTAATTATTTATTAAGAAAATTTTGTTTACCACTAGAAAATTAAATATTTTGTCGCATATAAATGAAATGAGACTCAAAGGCAATTTAACGAATTTCTCATTTCTATATAAAGCAGAGTCCGAAGAAATATTCTATATTAACTATGTATATAAAACAACATGGATCGGATCTAATTAATCAAAACTACCACAAACAAGATATTTTATTCGATTGGCCACGTTTGACACAAACCAACAACTAATGCCTTCTATCCAGACCAGCTCGATCACCCACTGGACCAGCGTAAAAGAACTTTCGATGGGTATTCCAGTAACCGGAAGTAATACAATTTGCATACACAACATCCTTATCTTCATAAACAGTGAAACAACTTGCACGAATATATCAGCCATTAACACTGAAATACGCACAAACTGCGCTGTTACCAACTTGACATAGAGAAACGCAATAACAAGGCGATACAATAGGCAACAAACGAGTCGAAACTATTCGCAAATACATTATCAAATAAAGCAAAAGCCTGGTCAAATCTCAGTTATTGAAATAAGAATAAACTGAACTTAAGCATCAATTTTTAATAAACTAGGATTTGCGCTTCCCATACACAATTTTGCATGCATATACGCACTTCCAACACAGTGTTTTTATAATCTCTGAAATGCTATTGCATTACTTTTACTAATACTGTTATGACATAATCAATCTAGATTATAATTGTTACATAAACTAAGATTATTTGCTGTTTTACACATTTTAAAACTGGCTGCATTCATACAAGCAGAATTGTGTATGGTAACACATGCAAGCATATTATAAAGCTGGTAATTATATGTTTCGGTGTATTTTAATGAACATTTTAATGTACGAAGCACTCATTCAACTTTATGTTGAAGGCAGGATCAAACATTATACCGATAGCAATCATTTATTATTGAGATTAATATTGCACATTTTATTCACTATTCATATTACCTCTTCGCGAGTTACAAATATGTTTCCGATCTCGTTTTTTGAAATGCGCAATTTAAAGTATTAATTTTCTCTCAGTTATCGATTTATGTCCGTGTTGTCTTCATGCGGCAAACTTACAAAAATTTACATTCTAAATACGTTCCACTTATTTATTTAACCTAAAGATTAATAGGTTTTATTAATGTCAAATAGTATATTCGTTTGAGTAACTAAGTGTAGTGTAGAAACAAAACCTTACTATTTAACATTATAATAGAAATTCCTTCTTAAAAACACGTACCAAATAGGTTTGATTTGTATTTTTTATTTATATTTCCCGCGATAATTAATATTAAGAGCTAAAAATGTGTTCATTCGTTTAACTCAAAGACAATATTTAATTTCAAACTGTATTTAAAGGTTGCCGATAATTTGATTAATATTCCTCGATTTAATCATGTTAGGGAATAACACATAGCATAAGCTTTTGGATTTCAAATTATTCTTTATAATATTTTTTTATGTAGAACAACACAACAATGGTGACTAAGCGTATAAGCAAATTTATTACATCGATATATATATATATATATATATATATATATATATTATAGTTCACATTAGATTTTTATTTTTTGATATTGTAATTTAGCTGAACGAGTTTTGATAAGTTAATCACTAGATATGGCCCAGTTTTTATATGCATCTCTTGAAAACTATCTGCTTGTAAGTATGAGTGAGTATTGCTTTAACTGAAATTTAATTAACTAAGCATTATTATGAATTAAATATCTGGGGCTTAAAGCAGTTTCCCCTTTGTGATTACCTTATCAAATATTTTTGAATAATTTTAAATTTATACTCAATAATATGTTGACCAATCAGTTAACAAGTTTATTCTACATTTTGTATTAAAAGTGACAATGATGTAATAGCAAATATATTCAAAACGTTTGAGACCCAGAAATCTCACATTTCTATGCTCTCTATTGAAACTCCATAATTAGTTAATGGGAAATGTTTAAAATATTAAAAATATTTAAATAGTATGCGTTCCCCAAATGCCATGGTTATGGCCCTTGTATATTTAAGTATATTAATGGTTAATATTGAGTGATGATACACATGTCAATATTTAAAAACAACTGAATTGTTTATCAAATTGGAATTTTTATTATTCGTAACACTTTAGTGCTAAAAATTTGTTTATTGAGAATGAAGTTCATCTTTCGTAAGAATAGCATATTCTGCCAATTTGATAATATACAACTATGAAATGAGTGTGAATATGATATTTATTGCTCGATTATCCCTCGACTTTTAAATACTTGCATTTTCTGCACGTGGCCTAATGCATATATAGACGAAACTACTCTATTTTATACACAACCTTTCGGAGTTTAATCAATTTTCCATTTATTGCGTACATTTGCAACTTTCACTTTATTAGTCTTTCTTATTTTTTCATTTTCAATTTGCCATTATCTTTGTGCTATTTGGATTATACGTATATAAAAATCTGTAAATTTAAGAATTGTCATGTTTTTTAGATAAAAGTTGATTTGTGAGCCATTGGAGTGTTTCCGAAATTGCCCTTTTGTTTTCCATTACAACAATTTTTTTATTTGCTGCTAATTTTGTTTTTGCGCGAATTATTTTTTTACTAATAGCGCAAATGTTAACTGTACAATTAATAAAGTTCCGAAGTGGATATCCTAAAAGATTTTTTAATATCTGGCTTCCACATGTTGCAATTCTAGAAACGTTTGTGAAGTGGGGAAACATTTTATTTCGTATTTCGTTAGGGCTGGTATTTGTTTTCGTCTTTTCCTAAGATCAACTGGTTTAAAGATTTCCGCATTAATCCATGCATAATAGCGGTTTATTCTTTAAAAAATTTATTCAAAGTGTTTACCGTTTGTGTAGCTTGTAAAACCACCTGACCTGTAATTGTTATAAGCAGTTATCATGCTATCATGAAAAGCATTTGATTTAGCATTAAAGTATAAATAACATTGGCAGGTAATCAAGATTTAAAAAAACGATTTTCAGCTCATAATAATTTTGTTAGGTTTAGCAATATCTTACAACGATTTTGATTTGTATAAAATTTGAATTAGCTTCGAGGTGAAAACTTCCAAATAAATCTTATAACAAACGTGATGGAAATATTCATTCAATTTGAAATGTCGGTCACTAATAAAGACAGGCAAATCTCAATCAATTTTAAACATCTTAGATATACAAACAGAACATTTCGCATAATTGCAAGGAAAATAATGTATTTCTCGAGAAATGAAATCATTTAACTAAAGTATGTTCATTGGTAATTTAGGAATTCATTTTAACAAATTTGATAATTTTATGTTCGTGATTTTCGTGTTCATAACAGTTCAAATTTTAATTTTCACTGTTACATAACTAATAATACTTTTCTTTTAAATATATGCGAATAACACGCATTATAATTTCTGTACGTTTATTAATTTTGACATAAATGCTAGCGCAAAAGATCTCCCTGCTGATGAACATGAATTTCTAAACGTTAACTTTAACCTAACTGATTCCCAGATTTGTTTTAATTAGATCTTTTTCATTCTAAAATAAACGTTTAAAGTCATACGCATATATAAAATATCTATTATTCTTTAAATAAAGCTCGAAAACTTGATTTAGAGAATTGTTACCACCACCCGCGCAAACAATTATTATTAAAAATATCAATTAATGCTTAACTTTGACTGGCTTAATAAGAAATCAATCTCTATGATACTTCAGACAATAACGTTAACATATATGTTAATTTAACATTTTCTGTGTTATAAGTGTTTATATTTTATTTGAAATTTGTTACGTTTATAATAAATTTCCAATCATGCAGCTTTGTGTATTTGTCCCATGATAGGTGGTCTAAATTTTCACATCAATGTAAACAAACATGATACATGAAATTGTGTTTACACACCCGTTCGCTGGAGATTTGTCAATTATTAAATGCGTTGCTAATAATGATGAACCCGGTTTTGCTGCTAATCTGTATTTATACGATTATTCTGAATTTTGTGTATACTAACAATCGCGATCTAATGAAATCCTTCCGTTAGCATTCAGCGTAATATTACATTTCATACTGGCAAAATTTAAGTCAAGATTAAAGATGTCTGTATAGAATTGAAGTAAGGCTGTTCAAAAGAAATATG
Source organism: Eudiplozoon nipponicum (assembly GCA_029291075.1). Lineage (NCBI taxonomy): Eukaryota > Metazoa > Platyhelminthes > Monogenea > Mazocraeidea > Diplozoidae > Eudiplozoon > Eudiplozoon nipponicum. The sequence goes on along the minus strand of JAQBSW010000023.1, from coordinate 207,670 downwards.
TGTGCATAGCGGAGTTTTTGGTGACTTACAAAACCAGCAGCATTTCTATGAAACAAATGTATTCCGGCACAGGGAAATCTAAAAATTATATAATAATTGCCCAGTAAGAACGAAAATAGATTTTTGGATAAGTTGAATTTGCTCTTATGTAATTAATTTAATCAAGCTTGCTATCTTGATATAAACACATGACCAATTATCTAAATACATTTGTCAGTACAAGCTAAGTATGTATAGTGTCGAAAATGTAATATCATCCAGGTTCGAACACTGTCCGCGGCAAATTCTGGACAATAACTGATAACTTCAAGCTAAGGGCAAAACTGGTCTACCAGAAGAAAAGCCTTCTCCACACTATATCAAGATCGCTACCTTGATTAAAGTAATTGTTATCACCACCCATGCAACCAATGTTTGTTTAATCTTATGATATTTAAAGATGATAACGTCTAGATATATTCGTTATCTTCAGCCTGTATTAAGATACAGAAATTACGTAGATTATGGATTTTGGTACATTTATTCAAAATGAAATGAAATTGCCATCTGATTTTTGCGTAACTAGCTCGGATAACAAACGATTGCATACGCTGTTCAAGCTTTTTTATTTATAACGCACAATTTTGTTTATATTGCAGACAGTTTAATTTATTTTGATTTATTATTCTAGATTGTGAAACAAATTTGCCTTAATGCTGCTATTAATCAATATGCTTCAAAATTGATAGTATTTCTAGTGTTTACTAAATGACATTTGAAGATTCATCATTCTAATAAACCATAATCCGCGCATTTGCTAATCTTTACCAATCGCAAATTTTCTACTGCTAAAGAAATATTACAGGTTGATGAATAATTTTCGTATTTTTAATCTTTCCAACTTTGAAATTTCTGTCTTTTTTTCAAAAAATAGTGTATTTGTTCAAGATATTTGCCTAAGTTTGACTATTGTCCAAATTTCCCAACCTTACTTCAGTTCTTTGGCGTCATTACAGTCAAATGGACGAAATTATTTTGTGTCTTATTTTTTCAATTTAAGCAGCTGAAAATGATTAATAAACCCAAAGTCTATGTAACCCGAATTGATGTGAACTAAGATGTTAAGAATATAATTTTAATTTTTTGTTTTTTTCTGCTCAATCTATTATTTCTTTGTGGATTTACTCTTTTCAACACTTGCTAAAATAATTTCTGTCATCCCATAATTTAAACGTTTTCATTTCAGTTTCTGTTATATCGGTCGTCGTGCTTTATGTGTAATTATGCATGATCAATTAATTGTAAAATTATTTAAAACTTACTTTTAGATTTATATTTTATTTGTTTTGCACTTTAGTTGTCCTAATTCTATCAATAGCTATCACGATACGCGTATGAATAGTTCGTAGTCACGACAATTATGAGATAACATTAATTCTAATAGAATTTATATAGCAATTATTTATGAATAACATCAGGCTGTGATGCAATATAAGTTTAAATCCCCATTTTTTTTCTAGGTGTTCAGTAATGAATAATTCTATTCCTAGGCAAATTTGGAAAATAATTGAAATCTATAAATAAGTACTACAGAAGTGGCGATATTCTTTTGCCTCATATGTCTAAGCTTCCCGTAATATATCTCAAACTAAATCCCGACCAATAACCGAATTGTAAATTCTAATTAAAATATCAATCGTATTAAAACAAAGATACCCACGCTAGATATCAATATGATGACTAGTTTTTAGTAAACATAATTTTATCCATTTAACTTTAGAAATAAAAATTACAATGTAAATTTTTATGATAATTGAACCAGTATTTTATCTAAATCCTGAACTACAGTCATAACTGTTCATATACATATAACTTAACATTGTGCGCTAGGTTCCACTTATTTTTATCAAGATTAAACTTTTCTAAAGTCCAAAAACAATGATTTTTCAAGAGTAGTATTTCACGTGTAAATAAAATTTATTTTGGTGTGCATAAATTTTCATTTACCTATTTTAAATTATAGGTTTATAGTTATTTTGCTTAAATGATTGCCTTATCATTCAATTATATTTAAATCAGATATACTTTCATCATATGAAACTACAAATAGATTTAGATACAAACTCATTAAAGTGTCTCAAATAATATTTCTTTTTAGTGACCGAAATTAATCGTTTAATTAAATCTGATGTAAATATAGTTAATTTGGTATTTTCATCCTTTACAAATTTTGTTTAAAATTACTTTAAGCACAATAGCAAAACTTGAAATTGATACGACTATGTATTTTCAGTGGACACAGATTGTTTAATGCTGAAGTGCTAGATTCACATCTTCTAAATATCAAGTTTTCATTAAAGCCATTAGCGGATAGGAGGCTGCGTGCGTGCCATTCGCATTTATTTTATCGATATTACAAAGATTTTGAAGCATCCGTACAAATGCGTTAGTGATTGCGACAGCTGGTAGTTTTTCTTTTGTTCGCCGACTGGTTAAATACAATGGGATTGCTCGTTACTTCTATCTCGCAAACGTGATTTTAAAAATATTTACCACTAACCGCGCAATCATTTATAGTTTATCTGTATTACCTATTTATATATGTTGCGAAATCTGCAAAAAAATGTTCGTGAATGCATAGAAATTGTGCAGCCGGCATTTCCACTCAAATGAAATGTATGCGATACTATTGCATTTTAGAGCCGCACATCTACTTTTGCATTCCATATATATGCATTGCGGTTTAATACCCGCTAGTCGTTTGCCGTCGTCCTCTAATGACGATCATGGAAAGTCAACGCCTGTGACTGGCGGTAGTTTTGATGCTTTTCGACGAGTGGTTAAATTCACTGAGTTTGGTGTTTATTTCACGCTCGTAAACTTGTTTAGATTTATTAAATGTGTCGAACTTAACTGAAGCCCACTAGGAACCACCTGAAGGAAGGACTGACTAAATAAGCTATGATGTTTTTAAACTGAATGCTGCATTTAATACAAGTCTTAAGTGTTCAAGCGGATGCTTTGAAAGACTCGATAGCTAAAAATACTTGAGGTGGCAGGAACTATGGTATTTCTGTCTGGTATTAATGTGAGCCTTATAGGGCTGAATTTAGAATAGACAGCGAGTAACATTTTGTAATTTTAAATGTGGAATAAATCAAAAATTGAAGCACAAGATTGTCAAAGTTATATGTGAACAACTTCTTTGAAAATGTAAGGTTTATGTCGGCTTTTAACTACCTTGCGATATATGATTCTTTTTATAGCAAAATAACCGCTTTCACTATACGCAACACTTTTTAGTCTCTGTCTCTGAAAAAACTAGAAACCCGCCTACTTTGAAGTTTGATTTTTATTCAAAATGCGTTTTTCCAATAACTTTATATTAAAATTCACTTTATTTCTTTGGTTTATTAACCAACCACACCGACCTACGTAGTACCACAATTAGCAATGACATTCGTATAAGTAATGGATTTGGGAATTATCGATTTCTGGAAACTTATCGATCACATTAATATTTACTAGGTTTTAATGTAAAAACAAGCATCAGAGCTGTATTCCAGAATTTATTGCTTTTTCTAATTTTTTGGATTAAATATTTAGAAACGCGTGTCCCGCTCTCTTTCTTTCTATAATTTTGAAACGTCGAAATTATAGCCACTTACGCGAAAATATTGTCATATATGTCCGATTAATATTGACTGCACTTTGCAATTACAAATTATGATGAAGCAATACATGTTATGTTTAGAGTGTTTAGACACGGATCATCATATTCACTCTACATACGAGTGCAATATCCACTCATTCTAATAGATTTTCTTTCCTTCTTTTATAGACATTGAGGCAAGCAGAAAGTAGATAGTAAAGAAAATGTTGCTAAAGCATGAGTAGACTGGACAGACCATTTGTTACCACAGCAGCGCTCCAATTGCTGCAAAAAATATGATATGCAATTTATTTTAAATAGCAAATTATATATTATTAAATGTCTCAACAAAAACTAATAGTGTTTGTCGAAGCAAACATTAGGTTCAGACAAAGAGGAAATCAATGCGACCGTAACCAAACAAATGAAGATATGTGGTAATATTCTTTTATAAGAATCACACAATTCAAAATATGCTAAATGCAAAACCTAGATTTGTTTATATAGAAAAACGCCTGCTAAACATAATTGCTAATTATAGGCTCCTTGTAAACAAACTGTCGAATATCGTATATTTATACAAATAATATAGCTGCTTGGTCCGCTGTGTTTTTGGATGACTATATATTAGATTAAACATAGTCAGAAAAAAATAAACAATTCCGAATAGCTTGGCACTGTCTTTATCTTAATATCACTCCTAACTGGGTGAATTTCCAGATGTTTTTTTTAAAACACGAAAAGTAAAAGTATTACGCCTGGCGCAAGCTGTTATTAGCAACAATCTGAATCAGCAGGTTAAAAACACAAAGACATGGATTACAACTTGCTGTTAGTGATTTTGTAATGTCTTCGCTGTTCAAATTTTTTATAATATAAAGTAATCAATATTGCAGTCGAACAGAGGACTGACAAGAAAAACTCCCTTCTCCAGTTTAATGAATTTTGTGCTTTATAATCAATTTTTGCCCGACTATACTATTTATTTATAAGATGAAATTGATAAACATGACCAAACTACGTATCCTACTTAAATTGCATTTTTTGCTTTTTTCTTAGCTAAATAAATCGTAAGATATATATGTACATATATATGATTTAATTTAACATACACGGCGAATAAATCTATTGCTCAGGCATCTTGTAAATACGCTTTAATATTTATTCTTATATTTTCTGTACTTTCCTGCCTTTATATATATATATATATATATATATATATATATATATATATATATATAGTTGTAGCCAATACGGAATCCCTTTAATCCTAAAGTTTTAACTAAATTCATTTTTAGCACCCCTCGTGAAACCAAAAATCATTTAATTTAAAAAAATGTTCAATTCAATACCAAATCACCATGTAGCGTGGTGTCTGTTTTGTCAGAAAAGATTGAGTCTAAGAGGATGTCATATTGGCTTCTTCTCTAAAAAAGGCTAACTAAGAAACATTTGCTAGTATATAACTAAAGGTTTTGTGTAGTGTACCGCAGAATGGTTCAGTTTTTAGAGCATAGATTCCGAAACAGACGTTTCTCAGTTTGAGCACTGTCCACGGCAAATTCTAGACAGTACGTTATGAATTGGTAATAGGAATAAAACCAGTCTACTTGATGAATTGCCTTTTCTACTTTATACAATGCCTAGTTTATACTGACGAATATATATGCAGAATGGGTCAAGGTGGTAATCTTGACTAAAATATGTACATATTATAAACATTTGCGCAACGAAATTTCGTATTATTAGACAAATGTTCAATTCAATATGACTTCCACATTTAGTGCGCTGTCTGTACAATAATAAAATATAAAAGATGCACAGTTCAAACTTTATTTATTCAAAGATGCCATGCAGACTCAGCATAAATGAAAGGCTAACTAAGAAATATTAATTACTACATAACTGAAAGTTTTGTTTAATGTGCAGGAGGGTGGCTCAGAGGTTAGAGAACAGATTCCGAATCAAACATGTCCCGGTTCGAGCCATGTCAGCGGAAAATTCTAGACCATACGTGTTGAATTCTCAATAAGGACGAAACCGTTCTGCTGGATGAATTACAATTTCTACATTATCCAATGCTTAGTTTTAACTGTCGAATGTGTCGGGAGTTTATATCAATTCTCAAATATAATTAAAGTAATTTATATATTTTTTTATATGAAACTAACTTAATATAAAGACTTCGACAACACGACTTCAAAGATAACTCATTATAAATAATTTATATGCCGAGTATGTAAATTGTACCGATATTATGGCTATTGTGTCAGTACCCGATACAAAATTATGGTACCGTAAAGGTACATGGTACTAACACTATGGTTGCCGAGTCGGTACATGGTATCAAAAGGATAGATTTCAATGTATTCAAAAGTTCATAATAATTGACAATAATATCTATTTCTCAACATCTATTGATCTAGTATATCCATACACTCTGGACTCGATTGGTAACAGTTATCACGTTTCCCGACATTCATGACAACGTTCACTTAAATATATAACAGTTAGATACTGATTGTGACAAAAATTATTATATATGAAATTATGTATTAGGTGTTGCGCACATAGTAAGAAATTATTTCTAATATGACCAAAAGGATAAAGCAAAGAAAGCATGAACGTAAAGTATAATCTCATGTAAATTCGTTTCGGGCCGACAAACAACTCATCATTAAGAGCTGGTATTACGCCATTTACAAAGTATATATTTGGGTGAGGTATTTGGGAGAATAGGGCAGTACATTCCCATGTTCCTCACCTATATATATATATATATATATATATATATATATATATATATATATACTGTAAAGGGCGTAATACAGGCTCGTACTGATGAGTCACGAGTAAACACGAAACGAATGTGCACGAGAATATATTTTACGTTCATTCTGACTTTTATTTATGCGTATGGTCATAATTGAACTAATTTGTTACTAGGTGCGCAACACCTTATACATAATTCTATATATATATTATTTTTACGCCAAAAAGAGTATGAAACCCTAATTATTTTTCACAAAAGTAAGGCATATTAGCACACCGTATAATAATTAAGTGTAAATTTATTTCTATGTGAAGCCGCTTGACATAAATTATTATCTAAATCCGATATTCAAAAATTTGACTTTTAATAAAAAATATAGACTGAAAATTAAAGAATAGTGTATAAAGATGAGTATGTTCTAATGTCAAATATTCCACAATTCATTTTCAATAAGAAGTTTTTCTCAAATTCTTACAAATTAATTTTTCCGCTTATTTTCATTATACAATCACATTAAATCATGACAACATTTGTTCTATTTCGAATGATGAAGGATATCAATATTAAGTAATATTACCGTAAAACACGATAGAAACCTCTTTGCAATATTTATCATCAACAATCAATAAAAGTGAGCAAATAAATATCATCGGTAAAAAAATATTGTTTTGCAGAATATTTGCTACTGTTGTTGATCCATAAAAATTATTTTTGCCACAAAGTATTGCGACACAAAATTTTAAAATATTTAACAAATTTATTTTCCTATTTTGTTGTACAAATAAGAACAAAAACTCGTTTTTTTAAAATAATTTTATCTTAAATTTATATAAATCAATTGACGTCGTATAAATATTTACATGCATTTGAGACAAATGTGATTTTTATAAAGATCCTTTTTTGACTTACAATGACAATTTTCAAATATATAACTTGTCTATTTCTTCATGCTTAATTATCTTCAACAACCCATTATAAAGGTTATACACCAAGTCAATAAATTTCCTTCTCCAAGCGTTCTGTGCACTTGAATCCTGTCTAATGTATTGTATTTTTTGCGTTTTTTATAGATATTCTATAACTGTTTTAAATTGTTTGGTTTACGGAATTTTAAGTGAATTTAATAAAAAGCATATTACAAGAACTTGATTATGCTCAAATTAATATTTAAGCAAATCTAACATAAATGCTTATAAAATAATTATTGTTCAAATACGCAAAATACTTATTATTATGTGAGTAAGTTCTTTTTTATTTTTAAAAATTTATGTCATAGTTCATACTCATTAAAATTTCTCCTTGAAAGTTAACTGAATGCTTTATTTGTAGTGAATTGACCTGATAAACTTTGTTCATTTATATATAATTTATTGCATAAACATGTTTTAATTATAAACTTTAATAATTAACTTATAGTTCACAGAAACTCAGAAATATATTATTTAAAAATTGTATACCAATATGATCAAAATATTACAATTTCACCTGATGTCTGCTAAAAATAATTTGCAACATAAATTTAAATGACGTACCATTTGTGAGTTAAGATAACTTTTTATTTCACGTTCTTTACCTTTTATACCTAATGTTGTAGAATATTCTAAAATTAATTTAATGATGAACCAGTAGTAATATTGTTAATATAGTAATTTAATTTCCCTTTTTGTGGATTTTTCTCTATTTTTTGGCGTTTCAGAATCTTTCGGCGACAAATATTTGTTTTTATTTCACATGTATATAAATTTTTGTATACTGTTTTACTATTTAATCCTAAAAATAGTTGTTGCAGAAATTCACCGTTTTTCTTGTTTCTTATTTTTACAACTAGTGAATTTTTATGGTGATAAAAATTTTTTCAAAATTTTTAACATGATAGTATTCACTTAAAAATACTAATTTGTTCTTGTTTTACTACAATGGCATTAAGTTAAACATTTGTTTAAAATTTTAAAAAAACTGTATAAAGATGCGGAAAAAGCTGCTCAAATTTAATATTTTGACTGCATATAATTTTTGCAACCGATATTTCGACTAGAGTCAAATTTATGCAAGACTACTTTGGGCAAAAACCTTATATCTTATTTTTCATACTTTATATATATGCATTGCGGTTTGATCCTCGTTAGTCCAATTTCAGTCGTGCTTCATTAATTTTCATTGAAAGTAGACACAGGCCAGCAGATGTGAATATTAGTAGTCTAGCTATGGTTTGCGACTTGTCGAATATAATATAATTGGTGTTTATCTTCATTTTGCCAACTTGATTTGAGAAATTTTTAGTAATACTCTGGCCCCCAATGATTTTTTTATCATGCACAATTTACAAAGAAATAGCAGCAAAATAAAATATCAGATCTCTGTCAACGAAGAAGTGCATTATAATTGGTTTAATTTTAACAAAATGGAGGACATTGCACCTTTAGTACATTTCATATTTAGGGTAATCCCTGGGGTGACTCTATATTGCTGGTTTTTGAATGTACGAACATACTTATCTTGTCGAGAATTGCTAAATAATTAACCGATATGTAAATTTGATCAAAAATGTAACATTATTCAAGTTTGTAGCTATGTAAGTATTTATTCTGGTTTGATTTTCCCTATAATTTGCGCACTTCTGTCATTTGCTTGATTAAGTTATTTCGAAATAATTTTAACCCTCAAAGGCTTATAAGTTAATTTTATTTTAGTAAGGAATTAATTTTACGTCATTTATTTCTTTGTTATTTAAATTATAAACAAATTCTTATTTTATTTACTAAAATCATAATAAGATTTTCTATATTCCATTGTGTTTCAAATTTTCTTACTAGTTACATGGAATTCATCTGTTAGAATAACGGATTAACATTCATCACACAATTCATTTATGCGTAAATAACTCCAATCAATGCCGGTTTCATTGGTATGAAAATCCCTGTTTTAAAATGTCTCCCTAATATTTATTCTTCTCTATTGATAATAATTTTTCTGATAGAATAATCTCACAAAATAAGATGATTCATATGAAGTTTACACCCACAAAATAGTAAAATCGGAATATTTTACTTGTCGTTTTAAATTAATTATCAAGTTTGAGAAAGCTATCATGTTTACGAATCTATACACATCATTGCATTAAAAAATATTAATAATAATAATTATAATAATAATAATAATAATAATAATAATAATAATAATAATATAGTAATAATAATAATAATAATAATAATAATAAAAATAATTATAATAATAATAATAATAATAATAATAATAATTTTATTGATAATAGTATTAGTAGGAGCTGTAATAGTAGTGGAAGCAGTAGTAGTATTACTAGTACTACTAGTAGTAGAAGTTGTAGCAGAAATAGTTTTGGAAGTAGTTGAACTAGCATTAGTAGTAATATCAGTAGTAGAAGTATTAGTAATATTAGTAGTATTATTATTAGCAGTAGAATTTGATGTTTTAAATTTAATGTTATTATTAGTAGAATTTATAGTGTTCATTGAAGTGCAAGTGATAATTATAATTGTGTAATGGCATTATAAATAGTAGTAATTGCAGTTGTAGTATTTTTAGTAATAGGATAGACATCAGTTGTTTCCGTATGATTATAATGTCATTTTTGGAAAATCGTAAGTAGTCGAATTATCATAATTTATTTTCATTTAATATCTTTATTTAGAGCAATTCTAAATGTTGCATTCAATCTTTGGTTTTGATTTTATTAATGCAAGAAATGCGGTCAACTTTAACATGTCATTATTTATTCTTACACCAACGGCAATAGATTTTTATTTCTTCGACGATACGCCCTGCTTATGAAAAGTCATAATTCTACTCTCAGAATCTAGTAGAACTCAACATTTAATTAAGGAATAGATCAAATTATGCAAGTAATAATGCATAATATTTTAATTACCTTAGATTATAGGCTTACGATGGGAAGGCTCAAAGGTATTGTAAATTTTGTCGTATAAAATTAGCATATGTAACAGCTCTGATGTTAATAATGAAATAGGAAAATGTGTATTTATATTATCTAAGGAATCGAATTTATATTTCGTGTCTTTCTCATAAATGCTCTTATTTTACCATATTTATTTAATGTGTTATTTTTAAATAAAACGCCACCAAAATGCAAAATTTAATTTGTCTTCTATGCTTGGTTTGAAATTTGTAAAAGTATTTTTTGCGTATTGCATACGAAATTTTGATATAAACAAAGGGAAAATTGTCCAATTAAGGAAATTATTTTTATGCGTCAATGCTATAAATTTACAGAAAATTTGCCAAATCAATCATTTCACGCAATCATGCAAGCCTGAAATTTTTATAGAAAAAATATATTCCACCTAAATGACAATGTCTGTAGAATTATTGAATTAAGCTTTTAACAATTTAAATCATCATGAAATATAAGACACTAAAATGAAGTTAAACAAAAATATGTTTACTATACATGAAATAGGCATTTATCTACAAAGTACAATAACTCATTTTGTAAAATGATTCTTTTGAATCAGCCTAATGTTTTCTAAAAAAAGTCTATTTTAATTATTATTTATACATAAAGAAATCTAAGGATTTCTTACTTTAATTTAAATTTCATTAACAATAAGTAAATTTCTTTATAAACATAAAATATAAATTATTGTTTATATATATACATTTTTTTAAACGTGACAGTGCGTTCAGCTTGGTTAAATTTATTATCACAGTTCAAGCAAATTTTGACAAATCGATTTATTCTATGCGGTCACGAACATAATTTATTTTAGGTTTCGCCACACTTGTACAAGTTATTTAATCAAGCATTAAATAATTGATCGGCTGGTTAAAAGAATTATCTAGATCAAGATAGATTGCTTTTGATAAAAAAACACTTTAATCTGATTTAATCTATGTTACGATATAGCAAATCTAGCGTCAAGTATACGGTGTGAGATGTCTTAGTAGTACACAGTCATAAAAGCACAACAATTAACTGTCTACTGATTAACAAGCTGAAAAGTACAAAATAGTATATGTAGTCCTACATATGGATTTCATCTCTGGTAATGCAATATCGGATTGATATTTTAAAATCCATATACTTGGTGCGAATAAAACTTGCATGCATCGTCCGCATTATATTTTGATTATATTTAATGAATGTCGTGTTCTCTCGGATAAGGAAAGTTTTACGGTTTTTGTCTTTATATTCTGATTTGTATTTAACTTTTCTTTCTGCTATTTGGAACAAAACCAGCATAAAAGATTAGCACATGAGATTTATAAAGTTTTTATGAAAAAACGGTTTGCCAAAGTAATAAAGCTGACATATCTTGATAAGTTAAGTCACTAGTTTGTTCTAATTTAAATTGGATAAGGCATAATTTAACGCCTTATAATCTTACTTAATTTAGCCCGTGGAGACTGCTTAATTGAATTGCATAACACAGCGTGCTTTTATCATTTAGACCAAGTTGAAAGTATGTGCAATTTTACTGTCGGTCTTTATCATGTCTTATGACATTTAAACAAATAGTTTATCAGTTCGAACTATGCTTACAACACTACAAATTATCTAAGGAAGGTCAACGGCCAACCTAACCGGATAGCTACTGTTTGTCGCTGATAGCTAATATATATGCAACCGTGTATTACGTGTTGCGCACAAATTAGTTCAATTAGAACCAGAAGTATAAACCAAAGACAGAATGAACGGAATGTATAATCTGAAGTGCACATTCGTTTTGTGCTTACTGGCGACTCAGTAAGCAAGCCAGCTCACTATATATATATATAATGTTGATATAAAGTGAATTGGCTTTGACGTCATATTGTCGAAGACTTTATATTAATTTAGCTTAATTTCCGCAGATTTACACATGCGTATAGGAGAATGTTCTGTTCAAATGTTCCACATTCCTCACTATATATATACTGGGCATAGGGCGCAGTAACGGCTCCTACTGATGAATCGCAAATAAGCACATGGAATTATGCCATTCTTTCATGCTGACTTATGTTTATCTTTCTATTCTTATTAGAACTAATTGTTTTCTAGATGCGCAACACCTAATACAAACTTGTAACTAACCGGACGTTTGTGACTGGCCATCGTGCAAAAGTTGAACAATATAACATTATTAAATTTGATCAATTTTAATTTTTTTGTTTTGGTTATTTGATTTAGAGGACCCAGCAACAGATTTGATTATAAAGCACAATGTGGATATGCCACAAACAGCATAAAACATTTCTTATGTCACATGCAAATGCATTTCTTGCTCATTTTCTACACATCCCTAGCAACAGATACTAAGCTGAGATAACATTTTATAATTGGTACGTCCAATAGTGACATACGGCTGGAGCAATACGTTTCGTGTGGATGTATAAATTCAGTGACAATGTCAACGCCAAATACAAGATTTCTAATGCGACAATACATTATATGTACTGACGCTATAATTGAAATCACCCCCAAACAATCCTGAATAACAACCTTTATAAATAACCCGGTTCTTGTTATACATTCAAAGTAGTTTTCGTGTTCTGTTCAGATTTTGTACACGGATATTTATAAACTCAATTATAGGTTACGCCTAAAATGGCCCACTTGTTACTTTAAATATAGATAATGACTAGCATATCTCATATTAATTATTGGATAATCAAGTCAATTATTTAGCTACACGTTAATAGGTGGGATGGTGTCTGTGATTTTATTTAAATAAAGCCTTTTAAACGACATTTTTCCTTTTATACTTTATTTTGTTTATATTTGTCGTGATAAGCGGGCCGTTAAAATTTAAACTCATAAATGTGTTACAAATTAATTGGGTGAAAATTTGAAATGAGAACTATACCAATATAATGTGAAAAAACAAGATTCCAATACTTTTGAAATATCCCATCGTGCCAAAAATTTTATAAATCAAAACTCTTCCAAATTACTGCTAATTCAAAATAAGCATATTTCTCTGGCATCGAACGATATTAGTAGCATGGTTTCTCTGTCATCTTGACATTTAGAATTTAAAATAACAACATATCCATACACCTGGCTCAAAGGACGTATTCCATTTGGAACTAATGCGTGCACTCAATTAAATTAGCTCTTAATCAGAGATTATGAAATGTATCAACACGTTAAATTAAAATTACGATATAGCCAAATCGATGGAATCATTGTTTAGTACAACAGTTAATTTTCTTACCATTTTATATACATAAAAACGGGTTGTTGAACGCGTTGCTGAATTAAATTATTATACTTGTTAAATTAAGCATTTGTTTTGCCATCTTAATTATATAAAGCTACTAAATCAACAAAAGCTGCTACGTCCAAAATATATTTTCAAAATTATGCCCAAAGAAATGCCAAAAATCATACAGATTCTAATTATTTTAATCGAGGTTGCGAGGTTAAGATAAACTCCAAACACGATCTATATTTATATTGAAATAAAGGGTGCGATCTTGTTATAAACTTCAGTCCCTTTATATACACACAATTGCATTACTTTAATGAATGTTGCGATTTCGATATAAAAACCTGTCCCATTATATACATACATTTCTCAATATAAACTAGCAATTTTTTAATGTAGAAAAGGACATTCATCCAGGGGAACGATTACGTCCTTATTGGGAATTCATCATGTACCGTCAAGAATTGAAAGGGAGTTGTATACTAACTAATGTTTCTCAGTAAGCCTTTCCTTAAGAAAGAGTTTATACGGTATCTCTATATACGAAAAGTTCCAAATAACTATCCCCAATCTTTCATGCGGCAGGATGATTCAGTGTTTATAGCAACAGATTACGAATTAGACGTGCTCAGGGTCTAGCCCCTTCCGTGATGAGCTACCAATAACGTCATAAATGTTCTTCTGGATTAATTGCATTTTATACACTATACAATGCTAAGTTTATACTGACAAAATTATGTGCACAATGGTTCATGTGTTAATATCAAGATCGCAAACTTGATTAAATTAATCTTTCTCACCGCCCGCGAATCCGATGTTCATTTAACTATATAAACAGAATTTTTTAAAAGGCAATTCATCCGGTAGACCGTTTTTGTCCTTCAGGTACTGTCCAGAATTTGCTGCGAACAGGACTCGAATCTGGGCACATCTACTACGGAAACTGATGCTGAAACCATGGAGCTACCCTGCCGCAAACTACACAAAACTTTCAATTATATAATAAATTCTATTTAGTTAGCTTTTCCTTAATTTGGAACCAATATGGCATCCGAAACAGACGCATCCATGATTGGCGATTACAAAAACAATTTAAAATTATTTATTTTGAATCAAAAATAACATTATCAAAGGCTTAAACGCAACATTTAATTAAATTTCCTTGTTGAAAAATAATTATTTATGTTTAATGGTAATCAGTTTATCCGTTATTATAAATTTAATAACTAAATATAAAGTTTATAACGAAACTAAGCTTAATTAAGTCTTTATACTAAAGTTATAAATTTTTATTTTATACTAAATTGAAAATTTGGGGAAAAGTCAAACGATAATGAGCTCAAAAAACTTTCAATATGTATTCTAGATTTTTGCCTAGTAACTATACCGTTTCTTTGACGATGTTTCTGAAGAAGTATATAATGTGACAATTGAATGCACTCATATGGCGGTAAAATATTGATTCTTTTACATTTACAGGTGAGCACCTTGACTTATGCATTGATTGAAGGGTTCGCATTGATCCCGTCACTCTGAATTCGACTACAAATAGATTGTCCGAAAATGTCGTTCAAAAGCTTGGTACAGCAACTTTTCCGGATATGCTATATGTAGACGGCTTCATAGTGACGGGACCAGTGAGAACACACCAATCAATTGGAAAGACAGGCTATCCATATTCAAATGTAAAGTATTGAAGATTATTATTATTTTGAAGGGCTTTCATAATAAAAAAAAGCCATAAATTAATCAATTAAACATTTTTTGTCAAAAAATTTCATTCTACATATTTTATTGCTTCGTCAATAATATTTTTATTAGTATTTAAATAATTCTCACGACTAGAGACAATTTATGGAATATTTATTCAGTAATCAAGGAATGGTTTTTCTCCCATATAGATAATCGAGCAGAAACTAAATATCATGTATTCAAAAGAAAGGCTTATGTTTCTATATTATGTCTTTTTAACACCTTTTTAATAATTTGAATAACCTGCAGAGAAACACAATTTTGAGGATGTTACACAAAAAATTATGTCTAGAAATTTGTTACTTTAAATGCTATTAGCAGAAATATTTTTCGTAAATTCAAAATTATATACTATTTCATCTAGATTATAATATAGCTATATAAAACGTATGTCTCTTATAAGGACAGTTAGAGTAAAATGCAGATCAAATGATTAATTTAAATAACTACAAACGATTTAATGGAATTGCCCAAGGCGTGAAATATAAGCAAAATTACTTAAGTATACATTAATCTGCTACGCTACAGAATGTTGCAAAAATTTCGATCAACATCTAATATGTACGGAAATTTTTAGAAGAAAAAAAATATAATTGCAACAGAATTCATTTTAGATTATTCGAACCCAAAAATGGTAAATCATTAGCAATCCGGCCTATTTGTGCGTAATAAGCTTCAGTAGATAAAGCTGAAATATGTCTCTTCATTATTTCTAGTGGTTGGATTTATTGGTGTTTTAAATTCACAAAGAAATGCCTTTATTAAAACAGTTCAATAACCAAAAAAATTTAAATTAATTCACTTGGTAATCCTGGAGGTCGTTTTTCTGGAAAAATATCATTCTGTATGTCTTTCTATCATTATCTATTCGACTAGCCTAAACCGTGTTTGTGCGATTCAATTTTCATTATTCTCTAACATATTTAACCACAATTTGAAGATACGTTGGTTCTGAAAGTAATAAATTCATTTATCCATCCATTCACATTATCAATAAAATGTATTCCATGAAATACTATTCATACTACGTTCATTATTAATAATTCTAACTATAGGAAGTTTGTTAAATTGAATCGAAGCATTTTTAATGACAGTTGACAGATCATCTTCACAGTATTTATGACAATCGTGATTGTATTTCATAATTATAACACTATGTTCGAAGTAATAAATGCATGAAAGTGTACGACAAGCCAAACGTCGCACTTTAATCTAAAATATGATATAGAAACACGCATTGTTATTAGTCTCTCCAGAAACAATCAATTGATACATTTGAACGTTCGGCATTTGATAATATTTGCCTTTCTCCTAGAAAGGTTAATACACGTGTCTGGCAAATCGAAGAATATTATAAATATTCGGAAGTTAAATAAAAAACTGCATTCTTGCAACAAAAAAATTTAAGTATGTATTCTTTATTTTGGAGTTTTCTTTAAAAAGATATTCTTTATTTAATACTTTACACGTGTTGGCGATTCTTTCTATCAAGCTCCATTCGTAATTTACAGCA
Source organism: Eudiplozoon nipponicum (assembly GCA_029291075.1). NCBI lineage: Eukaryota > Metazoa > Platyhelminthes > Monogenea > Mazocraeidea > Diplozoidae > Eudiplozoon > Eudiplozoon nipponicum. The sequence goes on along the minus strand of JAQBSW010000023.1, from coordinate 190,817 downwards.
GAAAAACGTACGCAATACATGTTTTATCGAGAAATCTTAATTGACAGTAAATCACTGAAATATCAAATACATTATTCGTATAACCATGGATTTATAAAAGAAATATAAAAGACTAGAAAACGGACACAATAAATAAACAACAATTGAATATGCGGGTGGTGGTAACAAATAATAAAATCAGATTCGCGAGCCTGAAGTAAACATCAATACAAATGTATTTAATCAGTCATCGAAAATCATATCCTGTGTGACTGACGGCAGTTCTGCTATTTTGTTCAACAAACGGTAAAGTAGTGGTAGATAAATTTTCCAAAATTATTTTTAGAATAATATCGGCAATTCATCACGTTTTATATTAAGGTACTCAAAGAGTAAAATCATACTATTTGGATCATTTAAGAGCGGTGGATATAAAATTGGAAAAAGTACCAAAACAATTGCTTAGATTTGCAAAATGAAAAATAGAACTATTTTTTAAGATTCTATATAAATTAATCACACCTTTAGAGAGATTTTTTCTAGATTATGACAATGCTATAGAAAAACATATCGATTGTGTGTCTGCACTAATAAATTTCTACATACTTGTAGCAAATAATACATATTACACTTGTGAGGAACTTAAAATAAGAGACTGTGAAATACTTTTTTTGAAACATAGGGTAAATATCATCTGTCTATGCTGTTAAATTGTTTGGCTGTTATATTTTGCAAGTAGTAGTATACTTGTAACCTGTTGAAAAAAAATTCTATTTAGATTTATGAAACAAATAAGTATATATGTGTCGAATATAGAAGGAACTAATTAGTATAAACACGAGAAGCTCCATAACGGCAGATTAAATGGTGATTAAGAAATAATTTATTTGTTAAATCTGTTACACAGTAAGAAAAGGCGCCAGGAAGATCTACAAACATGTTCACCTGTTCATAGCTACTAGAGAAATTCTTTTCTCCTCGACATATACTACATTAAGTTTATTATCAAAGTTCTGCCAATTTGATAAAAATCAAATTTACTAACATTATTTTTACACTATCGATTAAATTTGTAATTTTTTTAAACAATTAAGGTCACTACCGACTGTCTCGTCGAGTAATCAATTTGGCTGGTTTCATTTGAATACAAATAATGGAGAAATCGGGATATTAAAAAATAAAGTTTTAAGTCATATTTTTATGTTACTATCAAGTGGCTACTCTAGAAGGAATTTTATTCTTCGAGAACAAATAAATATGTTCTACATAAGAAAAATAAAAGAAGGAATGAACATACAAAATCACTCTCAATTACGTTACCAGATTAGTTTGACTTCAATTAAGTTTTTTTTGTAACCATATTTGTAGAAAATTATATTGCAACTGAGATCTTAGTTTTTGAGGTGACATTGTTAATTTAGTGTTTTAAAGAACACAGGGAAAGTGACTTTTTTCATGTGTTATTGGTGCTACCTATGAGTAAGTCCAATTCAGTAAAATCTGTTAACATTGTTAACTGTATCCGGTATAGTTTTTATTCATAAGCTTCTTCGTTAATCGATAGGTTCTTTATAAATTGTGCATTCTGCAAATATCACATGGGCACAAACGAACATTATTACTCTTTTCTATTGCGTATAGCTTATCTTTTATAATAATACTTCACCGGGGCTGCTCTGAAAGAAAAAAAAACTTTTTATTTGGTATCTCAAACGTTACTACTGTTTATTTGGTCATTAAGACTGCCTGACTACCCAAGTATCGAATCCAATAGCGCTATGGTCTAAAAAGTGCTCCAGAAGAAATTACTAATATGCAATATACAAAAACAATTTTGACATAGATCACACACCAATCAAACGTACGAAAACATTCTTTTAAGAAAAAAAATCAGTCGAATTTATTAGGCGTAATTTCATTTGGCCACGATCAATTTGACAATAGAACTATGAATTGTATTTTAATATAACCTGATTATTTATGTTTTTATGCATGATTGTGTAATATTAAAAGTGTGGTTTTTACATCTGCTATTTGTTATATAGAATATAAATGCAATCCATCCTCATCCTTATTTTATTTTGTTTAAATAAACTACATAAAAACCGGATTTTGCCGGAGTGCGGTAATTTATATTTCAAATTAGTTTACAAAGAAACGCATAGGATCCAATTAAATTTATATCAATGATATTCAACCACGACGGTGCTACCTTTAAGCATTGCATTGTATGAATAATTATTTTAAAAAATTGTTTGATTTAGCTTATAACTAAACGAACAATGGCTGTGCTTATCAAGTTTGCCATCTTGGCTAATTGTAATTTTAGACTTAAATAGTGGATTATACGTTTCACCTAAAGCAAAGGCTATCCAAGTAACATTAGTTGACATATAAATAAAAATTTTGTTTTGTATGCAACAGACTCCGAAGTAAACGTGTTCAGGTTCGAGCCATGTCATTGGCAACTTTTGGACAATTCATGATGAGTTCCCAATAAATACGACACAGGTCTATCGAAAGAATTGCCTTTTCTACATTATAAAATACTAATTTTATACTGACACATGTATACAAATGTTTCGCCTTTGAAATATGGAGTTGATAATGATAATATTAATACTAAGTTCTTAACTTCTTTAACCAAAAAACGCTACCAGTCTGACTTAGTAATTGATGATGTTGATACGACGATTAATCGAGTTAATTTGGATACAATAACATTATTTATGGTTCTTGTGATACGTGGTATGCCTATAAAAATTAATTTTTGTCCTACCTACTTACATTTGGCTTGAGTGTTTTGCTTTTATTAATAAATTTGTACAATTATCTTACACTTGCTAATTTGCTAATTTACTAACACAATAGCTATAGTGTTAGTATCCTTTACAGACTCGGTATATATATTATGTAGTGTGAGTTAGCATTGAAGTCGCATTGTCGTAGACTATATCATGTTAGCTTCACTATTGCAGGTTTACACATTCGTCTAGGAGATTGTACCGTCCTATTACCCCAAATTCTTCACCCAAATATATAGTGGTTAATGGGCGTAACACCGGCTCCTACTGATGAGTCGCCAGTAAGCACGAAACGAATGTGCATGAGATTATACTTTCCGTTCATGCTGCCTTTGGTTTATCCTGAACTAATTTGTTACTAGGTTCGCAACACCTAATACATACTTGCATATATATTAGTTCTCCGCAACAAACAGTATTTAACTGCTATTTTGTTTTTTTGTAAAATTTTAAATATGTGGAGACAAACCTTCACCCTGCCAAATTAACTGTTACTAGTTTTATTATTTAGTTGGTTGTCTAATAAAATCACGTGTGCAATCTTGATATAGGCAAATATCCCAATATATCTATCCAGTGGCACAACATAGCATAGACTTCCGTCATTCAAAAGTACTGACGTGTTTTCACCTGCTATAATCATCATCAGTTCACCACAACATCTGACTATCGTGGATCAAACCAGAAAGTATATGTAAAGAAGGTAAAACTGAAATGCTACTCTAACAACTAGTTATCTCGAAAACATTTAACTTGACTGTAAACATCATTTGTACAATTCCAATACAATCACGAACCTTAACGTTTTGTAAATTTCGTCAAATATATATAAGTTAAATAATTAAATAATCATTAATTTCTTGAATTTTTTCAACAATTCTTCAAATCACGTTTTCAAGCTGGATATAAACGCCAATCCCAATGTCTGTAACCAGTCGTACAATATAAATAAACTTCCGTCAGTCACATATACTCATACAATGTGACTGGTGTCTATATCATGGTCTGAAACTCAATTTAAAACTTTGATTATACCACTCGTGCAATAAATGATTTTTTTATTGTATAAATAATGCGTCGAAAGATGCAATACGTTCATGTTCGTGACTGATTAAATATTTCGGAGATGATGTTTCTAATCATTTGCAATCCTTGTGAGACCACAAGTAATTAAATCTGAACATAAAATTTGTCTTCTCTTATATATGTAATACGGCTTGATCCTCCTCAGGCTTTTGCCGACGTACTCTAAGGATCGCTATAAATGTCGATGCGGTTTAGTACTTATGTTGGACAGCGGTTTTCCTATGTGGCACGGCTGTTTATAAAAAATGGGATTAGAGCTTATATAAAGACGCCAAACTTAATATAAATAATTGTTATCACCACCCGCGTAATCAATACTTGTTTAAATAGTACGTTTGTTTGCAATCAAATTTTCCTACGAATTATTTTGATAATAATTTGAAAACTACTTTATTATTCGTCTATTATCGCGGAAAATATTGATAAATTGCAAAAAATGTAAATTATTTTCGAACGATTTCAGTTATTCCAGTTATTGACTGATTACATTACATTGACAAATATTTCCTTACATAATTTAAGCAACTATGTGTGCATGTGTGTATAACTTAAGATCATTCAGTTAAATGTAACGTTAGACACCGGCAAAACTATTCGTGTGCTTCTATAGTCACCGTATATCAACTTCTATGCGAATACGTCAGACTAGGCTATTATGGTAAGGTATATGTAGGTCTCCTATACAAATACTACGTATTTACATTCATTATTCAGAATTTAGTTTATTATATCTCTTAAAATGTGTAATCATGTAATCATTTTGTGTATTGTGTTGTATTATATATATATATATATATATATATATATATATATATATATATATGATATAATGTGTGTGTGTGTGATTAGAGGCCTGTTGATGGAACAGAACATGAAGTTCCGAAACGTCGCCAGTCAACAAAGATTATATCACACCTTATTTATAGTTGATTGTCATTCGTCAAAGGAGGAGCAAAGTATATAAGATAATAAACACCTGTGTTAGATTAATTGCGAGATAAAGTATTTCAGACTTAGTACTAAAATTTGTAGAATTATATATATGACATCAGAATAAATGAAGTTTACACATTGAGTGATGTAAAGAAGGGGTCGTCCAAGTATTATAAACCAAGTTGTTATAACTGGCATCAAATATTTGTTAGTGGGTAGTCTGATCTTTGTTACAATTAAAATAGTTGTATTCCATCTATGTTTTAATTACCAATATTTCTGCTTTCGATCTCAAAAAAATTTTCATAAATCCACCCATTACATGTATTTGAGACACTTATTAAATAATGTATAGGTTTCTTTTGAGCGGTTTCATTTGTATTTATTGATATACTTCATAGATATTACAGACTTTTCATTAGGTAAACTTGCACCAGAAATGCGTATGTGTGTATCTGCTTAACTTAGATACATGCAGTTCAATATTATAATAACTATAAAATAAGTGAAACTACCGTTATGTCATACGATATAGGGACTTTATTTAAAATAGCAAAGCATTTAAACTAAAGTAATTATATGCACGTGTGAGATAATCTAGGTGACATTTTTCCCTCATATGCTATTTTTTCTATTCGCACTACGCCTTATGCCGTACATATGAATGGTCTCACGGATTAAAAACAAACTATTAATATCCATTTAAGAGTGGTAATTTCCTTTCGTGATAAATGTTTGAAATTAAGAAATAACTAAGTAAAAAAGTTTAACCGCTTAATTTAGAAAACTTCTTGCTAACCGAAAGATTATAGTAATATTGAAGGTGCTGTATGAAATTATGGTCCTAATGTCATAAGTATAATAAGAGGACATGAAATGAATGATGGAAATGTCAAGAATGTCTGTTTAAGAAATAATAATTTTAATTGACGAGAAGTAGATACATAAAGTCATTTATAAGAAAATTCTAATAATAAACAAATAGGAAAGTGTATGTGTATTTTTCTATTAAATACTATTCTTAGGAAACGCTTCTTTGAACTAACGGTGCACGAAGTTTGTGAATAAATTTGATTAGTAAGTCTGGGCTGATTCGGTTTATCAATTACTTTCGATGCCAATGATGTATGTACTATCACAAGAAAATTTTAAATGTTTGAACGAAGTTGGCAAATATATTTTTGCTTAAATTTTTGTTCTAAAAATTTAAATTTGTCTAATCCCTAAGCGTTATTAATAAAGTGGGTTCAACTGTAACCGGTCAGTTAAGGCAAACGTTTTCGTTTTTATTCTTTTTAAAACGAATTGGACGCGTTAACGTGTTACCTTTTATTATACACATACAAAACATGCACACGGACAATGTTTGCATATGCTGCATCAATAGGGTTTCAGTTTCGATTGACAAGAAATTGCTAGGTACACAAACGATAGTTTGTTACATAAGCAATAAAAAATATTGCACTGGGCAGCAAAAAGTTGAAATAAAATATGCTTAATAAAGGCAATCAATATTTCCTTAATCAAGACGCGTAATTTTACAATTAGAAAGTAAATCAATTTTATTGCCACCCTTCATACACCTACGTTAATAGGACTAGGACACGCCAGTAAAAATCATCAACAATTTAAATAGAAATATATAATATTACATTTTCAACAAATAAAGAGTAAAAGTCTGTCTATACCACAATAGATTATTATATTGAAGTCTGGTGTCAATTGACCATACTATTGGAATCCCCAATCCATATAACCGCTCAAACACAACCTCAAATTACACTTTGCTTAACTTAAATCGCCTGATCGATTGCTGCAATAAAGACATAAGTAATAATTCGTAAATCCACTGCACACTCCGTACCACATGAGCAGACTAATTTGAGATCCGTGTAAATTATATGTGAAGATCCGAAAAATTTAAATAACTTAGCCTACTTCTCATCGGAATACCCATTTTTATTTTGCTTATTATGCCGAATCATAATTAAATCCCCACATACATCACGTCTAGCTATTTAGAATTATTATAATCAATGTTGCGATCTCGATATAAGCACCTGAACCATTAATTACATATATATGTCAGTAAAAACTAATAATTGTATTGTGCAGATAAAGCAATTCATCCAGTAGACCGGTTTCGTCCTAATTGGGAACTCATCATTTACTGGCCAGAATTTGCCACGGTTTACCACGTCGTAAATATTGAATTGCATCACTCTGAACTTCTGGAGCATCCATAATTCTGTTTTTTATCCTATTGAGGACCAAACTGAACTTGAAAAGTTACATCTATTTTCATAGCGACAGTAGAAAAATACTAAGCTACCTATTATTATAATTGTTCAATTCGATTTAAGAAAAATAACTTTCGTTTTCTTTATCTTGATATTTTGGCTCAGATGTGACAAAGTATCTGAAACACGCATCCAAGGATTGACCTTGAAATATAATTCAGCCACTTTATGAACAAATATAGATTTATTGAGTTGCATTTTTAAATTGGATGTACAGCGTCTATAAAATATTCTATACATGATTATTTATTAAGATTAAACATCTTTCTTCTTAATATTAAAATGTAACTATTGTTCAGTTAGACTCATTGACCAATTGATCTTGGTGATATATTCCATATTGACATAGAGCAATTTGTAGCCGTGATTCTGTGCTAAGCTGTAAAATAAATGTTATCGACTATAATGGCACAGACAATAACTATTAAATGGTAATTATCTGACCAATAATGTGACTAAAAAAGAATTGTTTGAGGTTCATTGTTTTTTGGAAATATCGCTTAAGAGCAGAACAATTAGACTGACGCGTGCAAATTATAAGTAAACATACATTGCCTTCAGTTTCATTTAAATTCCCGTAAACGTGCAATATTTATATTTAATTTAATTCTTACCAATTATATACAGGCGCACGTATATGTTTGTAATGAAGTGAAAAGAGCTGGTAATAAAAATCCAGTCATAACTATAAATCGAATTTTTACACCTGCATGGTTCGTTTGCATTTAATTTTTATCGTTTACTTTAACTGGAGGTTGTTATTAATTTACCTGGCTCGCCACTCTAAAAACTCATTGACATCACTTCACTTGTTGGGTAACAAACATGTAGTCTAATGCACGCAAATGGTAAATTAAAATTTAGTCATTCTAATTTCACTTAATTGATAGTAAACAGTTTTTACGAACACATACGTATATACACACACACACACACACGTGATGCGTACCTACCTTGTAAAACAACAGTAAGCAATTATGACACTAAACAGTGAGGAGTATAAATTAAATGGTTTAAGGAAAGGTAACACCTTCTTTAGTAGCTAGTGATAAACTGTGGACCGATGAAGGATGCTGACAAATTTATGGCATTTATTGGCCAACAACAATAAACTTGGAACAATCCTGTGTATGTCACAACACAGAGTAGATAAATTCAAAGCAATTGGTTTCAAGATAAAATGTTTATTCAATTAAATAAAAGTTTGTATATGCTGAAACGGAATCTATATTCAACAGCCCTACATAAATTTATTATGATTTGGCGCTGCTTTGACATATCTTTTAATAGAATCAGTACTATGGCACATGTTTTTAGCCTTATCGTTGTGTCCATTTTGTAACAACATGCCTTTCAGCCCAAAAGAGGACTTTAGTATTAAAGTGTTAAAATACTGGCAAACAAAAAAACCTAGTTCCACGGCTTCAAACAATTCGTATTTTATGTCAGATATTCGTTCTTTTAAAAAAAACTCGTTTTTTGTAGAATGAAAACATAATTCATTGCAATAATCTAGATTGCAATCTTGATATAAACAACTGAACCTTTATGAACATATTTTCGTTAGTATAAACTAAGGATTGTATAGTATTGAAAAGAAAGTTATCAAGTAGACCGGTTTCGTCCTCATTGGGAACTCATCACGAAAAGTCACGAATTTGCCGCGACCAGAGCTCAAATCTGTGCATGTCCACTTCGAAATCGGGTACTCTAACCACTGCGCCACCCTGCCGTATAATAAACACAACTTTCAGTTTTACACTAACTAATATTTCTCGGTTAGCCTTTCAATTAGGCTGAGCTTATATGACATCCCTATTGACGCAATGATGCTAAATAACCGTCCCCAATCTGCCTTTTTTGTAGAACAGACACAAAAGAACTTGAGAAAGTGTTTTTGTAATGTACATTAATATAATTTAAAAAACATTGGTCGCACGCACGGTGATAAAAATAACAATAATCAAGATTGCGATCTTCAAAGAAACGCCTCACCCGTTATGAACTCACATTTGCTGTATAAACTATGCATTGTATAGCGTTGAAAAGACAATTCATATAAAAGACCGTTTACATACTTATTGGGAACTCATCACAAAATATCAAGAATTTGTTATTGACAGGGTTCAAACATGGGCAGATCTGCTTCAGAATCTGATGCTCTAACCACCAAGCCAGCTTGCTGCACACTACACACAATTTTTTGTTATGAACTATCTATTTTTTCTGGGTAACCCTCTCCAATCACTCATTATATAAGATACATAACGCTAAGGAGAAAGCGGTATTGAATTGAACTTTATTTGTGTAAACCAAATATGGTTTCCTGGGCGTTGATAAACATTAAAATAATCAAGTTTTTGAACATACATTTGACAATATAGACCAAGCATTGTGTAGTGTAGAAAAGGTAATTTATGCAGTAGAACAGTTTTTTTCTGGGTTGGAGTTCATCACGTACTGTCCAGAATTTGCAGCGGACATGTTTTGCATCCGCGCAAGTCTGCTTCGGAATTTGGTGCTCTAACAACTCAGCCACACTGCCGCACAATACACAAAATTTTCAATTGTAAACTACTTAATGTTTATTGGTTAGTCTTACCTTCGTTTGTGGCTTATATGACATCACTTTTGACCAAATTCTCCAACTACTCATCCCAAATTTGTCTTCATTGAACAGACACCACACTACATGGAGTAATGTTATTGAAATAAAAATACATATGATTAAACGAAAATTGTTTTCGTGGGCGGTGACAACCATTACTATAATCAAAATTGTTATGTGCAAATATTTTTCTGTATAAGATATTCATTGTATATTGTTGAAAAGGAAATTCATCTAGTATAACGGTTTTGAACTTATTGGGAGCTCTTTACAGACAGGCCTCGAATCTGAGCACTTCTTCGGTATATGGCGCTCTAACCGCTGAGCCGCCCTGTCGCGCTTTACACACAATTTTCAATTCTATGCTGAATAATGTTTCTCAGTTACACGTTTCTTTACGAAAAGCTTATATGGCATCGAGTTAAAAGCAAAGTTCCAACTAGCCGTCCCCAATCTGTCATTTTAGAGTAGACAAAAAAGTTACATAGGAAAGTGATATTAAAATGAACAATTGTAAAGTGAAACGAATATTGGTTGAGCGAATAATGATATCAAATACAATAATCAAGGAATTGATTTTGATATAAATACCAGAACCTTTATGTACATACATGTGTCAGTATACACAAACAATTTTATGGTGTGAAATGGCAAGTCATCCAGTAGTCCGATTTCGTCCTTAATAAGAACTCATCACGTACTTCGCATAATTTTCCGCCGACAGTGCTCGAACCTGGGCAAGTGTGCTTCGGAATCTGGTGCTCTAAAAAATGAGCCACCCTGCCGAACACTACTGAGCATCTTTAGTTCTACACAAACTATTGTTAATTGGCTAGTCTTTTATTTTGGCGAAGCTTATGTGACATCCCTTTAGGCCTGAAGTTGCAGCCAACCATTACGAATGCTTTATTATAGAACAGAAACCAAACCACATTGGGAAGTGGTAGTGTTCGTTTTATCATATAAATGTTTATTTCAATACCACTTCTAAATGTTATGTTGTGTCTGTTATATAATTACTAGTTATTGATGGTTATTTGTAACGTTGAGTCTAAAGGGGTGTCATATCAGCTCTTCCTAAAGAATAGGCTAACCGAGTAAATCTATTTAGCATGCAGCCGAAAGATTTGGGTTGTAAGCTGCGGAGTGGTTCAGTAGTTAAATCGCCAGATTCTGAAGTAGACTTACCTAAGTTTGAGTCCTTTTTGCGGCATATTCTGGACAGTATGTAATGATTTCATATATAGCCGAAACCGATCTACTGGATGAAATGCGTTTTCAACACTATACAATGCTTATTTTATACAGACAATGTAAATAAAGGGTCATTTTTTTATATAAAGATCGACATCTTGATTATAGTAAATGTAATCACCACCTGCGCAACCAATATTCGTTTAATAATTAATCGTGCCGTTGATGATAAAAATATTTAAATAAGTTTTTTGAACTTGAAATAAAAAACAATCCCATTTTCTTCAATTATCCGTACAACATAGCTTTTGACTGGTGGTAGTTTTATCGTGTTGTGCGTCTGGGTAAATCCAACGGAATTGGTGTTTCTCTCAAGCTCGCAAACTTGATTTTATTTAAATCTATATATTATTTGAAAAATTCACGAATTCTTAAAATCAATATGTGAAATTTTCCAAGTTAAAGAATTTAGAAAATTTGGATTTCCATTTATGAATAAATAAATTATTATTAAAATTTTATTTTGACATTTTTTCTATATAGATGCAAACGTCGTCACAATGCTTTTTTAGTTTTGTTTTTAGGATAAAAAACAGTATACTATTAATTTACAAACGAATTGGCATGCAAATACACAAGGCATATTATTTTTTAGATATTTTATAAAACTTTATTTTTAATTTTTGTCATATATTCATGAGACTAGAGCATTAATTGTATTGCATTTAACAACTTTTTAATAGAAAACTTAAGTTAATCTAAGCAATAAGAACAAAATGTTTTTGTAAAACGAGATATCTTCAAAAAACACAATCACTAATCCGGATTCGTTATATTTACTTTAAAGACATACGAATTTGTTTTGTTTAAAATAAATTATGAAAAAAAATTTTATGTAAAATTATTTTAAAAATTACTATTGAGCAACAGATGTACCATTTCGCAACATATGGAGAAAAAAATATTTCGTTTAGCTAAATTTAAATTTTATTAAATTTCCTGAATCTCATAAATACAAATTTAATGTTTTCAAGAAAAGTTATTTATCTAATTTCTTGAATCTACATTAATAATTTATTAAAATAAAATGCGTTTAAGCATAATGTTTGACAATTTTGACAAATTTTCTTTAACAAAAATTTAATCTCTATCATATATGGGCGTGCATTAAACGTTTACAAAGAAAATGACATATTTGAATATAAATTCAGCTAACTTTTACGGCTTATATCTGTAAAATGTAGTTGCTTTTGAATTCTAAACGGTTCAGACTTGACGGAGATATCAACGTTGCGAAGCAGTGATTTTTATATTTTAAATTCTATCTGTTTATCAGTTTTTATACATACTATTCAGCATTTGTGGAAAGTTTAAAATTCATCTTCGATATTCCAATTTATAAATCTCTGTTCTCAAGTTAATTTCCGTATTTATATTCCGGATATTTGCCTTAAGGATTCAATCGGGCAAATGTGCATTTTTTTAAGGTCCGTGAGAAGCTTCAAAATGAAAAATTTGGGATGAAATCTGACATCAATCGCTCTTAAAGCGATCTAAGCATATTGGGATTTTGACTTTATTTCAAATCAGGTTACATATTTATTATTTAATTGCTCATAGTTAGGCTATGACTTCCTTGATCTTATGTTCTGTACATCTCTTAGTGACTCTTCTTGAACAATTGATTTTTCACATTTTCTGTAAAATATAGGCTCTTTGCCATTGTAATCAATGCGTTTTTTGTGCAGTACTAGTCTCGACACACCACTTTCTACTCGTGCGAGTTCAATCCGAGGACTAACTCTTTGTCTGTATTGGATAATTTGGCTATATTTATTGTTTCTCAACTGAATAATAGAATATAATATGCATATCAAATTTTAATATTGATCTAATCAATTATTCATTTCAGGATTGTCTGCTCATTGTTGTTTATACATACGTGAGATAAGTGAGATCCGAGGCAATTACAAATAACTATATAATTTAAATTATTAGCAAATTATTTCGACAACGAAAATTCTTATTTACCGTCGGTAAGCATACTATTAAATGGACTTCTGTCTAAAATATGCTTTCAGTTACAGTTTAAATTAAGAAAAATTGTAAAGATGTTAACCCGTAATATTTTATGAACCTAAAAGTAGATGAAACTAAACATTCATACGAAAACGAAAATATATAAAACTACATATATTAAATAATGTCTATTAATAACCGCAGTAATAGATTATTGCTCATACAAACATATAAACCGAATATGCGAATGCATATTAACACAATATTCTTACATTCATGAATTAATGCGTTGATAAATTCGTTAATACGTGATATTGAAAATTGTCAAATATAAAAATGGAAATTTACACAAACAAAAGCATATAATTACATACAGATCTACAAACCAATCTACGTTTAAACATTAATAAGTCACCACCATCACAGACAGCATCACAACAGCTCGTATAATTCGATGCTTCGCAGAAATATGTAAAATGAAAAAGATTAAATAAATAAATAATAGAAATAATAATATTATTATTATTAATTATAATAATAATAATAATAATAATAATAATAATAATAATAATAATAATAATAATAATACACACAATAATAATAATAATAATAATAATAATAATAATAATAATAATAATAATAATAATAATAATAATAATAATACACACACACAATATTCAATTGAGAGAGTGACAATAATTTAAAAACATATAATTATCAACTGAGGTTGATTTAGGATTAGGCAGATCTATTAATCATAGAGATACCTAGTTAAGAAAAATAAATACCCGAAACAATGTAAATAATTCCAATTTGACGTACGCAATATACGGTCTCGCTAACATAAAGAATATCGAAACTTAGGATGTACTTTCTCCATCAAAGCAAAGAAAGTTTAGAAAAGATTTATTCTACAATATACCTCCTAGAAGATGGTAACTGTGCTGGATTCTTTGCCATACACACTTACATACCAACGTACAATCAGTTTAACAAAGATCCGATTGATCATCATTTTCCAGTATGCATCTGTTTTGTCTTCGATCTGGCTGGGTGCGTATTCGTCCCATTCTTCCGAAGGCTTCAATATCGTTCATACTAACCATTAAAAATGCGATGCTAAACATACTATGTTTACCGGCGACGTTTCAGTGCTTACTATCCAGCACCAAAATCAGGCCACTATACACAGCACAATACTCACAATAGCAGATTTAAGCAAATATGGTAACCTCGTTCCGAAACCGTTTTATTTATATTTTATTTTTTTGACTCACCAATGGTTTTAAAATATAGAATTTGTTCCAGTAACTAAACTCAATAAATGTATATACCTATGAAACTCACTAACAACTAAATTGTATATATATATATATATATATATATATATATATATATATATATATATATATATATATATATATATATATATATGACGTTACGCAAAAGGAGTGGTCTAAATTGCGCAAAGGAAGGCTAGCATAACGAAGAGGAGATTGGTTACAACACATGTACAGTGGGATTGGATGAACGAATATACCAACGAATCCAGAACAATGGCTGTAGATACTGGTAGAAATAAGATTTATTAATAAATGTTATTCCATGGAGTACGTTGTTTTGTTCTTACATTTTAAAAAATGGTGAAATTAGAAACTATCAATTTATTGAAATACTGTGGTCACCCTATTCCACGTAAAACAATCAATGCATATATATATATATATATATATATATATATATATATATATATATATGCTTAATTGCGACGTTTCAGTGTCTTTATCTAGTACCACTATCATTACTATACAGTACAATACTCACAATAGCAGATTTAAGCAAATATGGTAACTTCGTTCCGAAAACGTTCTATTTATATTTTTTTATTGACTCACCACAAGTTTTAAACATAGAATTTGTCTCAGTAACTAAACTCAATATGCATATGTCTAGCGTACATGAAAGCAGACCAATCCTTACCTCAGTATTATTTCAGCTATCTCAAATTCTCGGTATACAAATTCTCATCTCGTGTGCAGAATTTGTAATGAATATATATATATATATATATATATATATAAACGGATAAATAATCTAAGCCAAAATCTTTGTTAATATTTATATACATATATATATATATATATATTATATGTCTAAGTATATATAGCTATATTTATGTATATATATATATATATATATATATATATATATATAAACAATGAAATGGGTTCTTTGAACCTACAATTCGTCCTGAGAGTATAGTATATTTACTTGGGAAAAGAACAATGGAAAATGTGATATCTGATATCGATCAAGGCCAGAGTGTATGGATTTACTGGAGTAACAGGTGTTCAGAAATGGTTCTAATTCTCAATTTCGGTGAACTATAGCATAAATTGATATCCATCATGTTAGTACCTTGTTCCATTTCGGTACAATAATGTTGGTATCGGTTACTAACACAATAGCAATAGTGTTAGTATCCTTTACAGACTCGGTATATATATTATATAGTGTGAGTTATCGTTGAAGTCGCATTGTTGTAGATTTTATATGATGTTGGCTTCACTATTGCAGGTTTACACATTCGTCTAGGCGATTGTACCGTCCTATTATTCCACATTCCTGACCAAAATATATAGTGGTTAAATGGCGTAATACCGGCTCCTACTGATGAGTCGCCAGTAAGCACGAAACGAATGTGCATGAGATTACTTTCCGTTCATGCTGCCTTTGGTTTATCCTTCTGGTCACAACTGAACTAATTTGTTACTAGGTTCGCAAAACCTAATACATACTTGCATATATTAGTTCTTCGCAACAAACAGTATTTAACTGTAATATATTGAATTGAATGGTGTCATGCTTACCGCGAAATGTGATAACTGATATCGATGAAGGCCAGAGTGTATGGTTTAACTGGAGCAACAGGTGTTCGAAATTTGTTGTAATTCTCAATTTGGGTGAACTTTAGCATAAATTTATATCCATCAGGTTGGTATCATGTACCGACTCGGAAACCATAGTGTTAGTATCCGGTACTTATCGATTTCAAAAAAGGTATCAGTTACTAACACAATGGCCATAGTGTTAGTATCCTTTACAGACACGGTATATATATTATATAGTGTGAGTTAGCATTGAAGTCGCATTGTCATGACTTTAAATTATGTTAGCTTCACTATTACAGGTTTACACATTCGTCTAGGAGATTGTACCGTCCTATTATTCCACATTCTTCTACCGAATATATAGTGGTTAAAGGGCGTAATACCGGCTCCTACTGATGAGTCGCCAGTAAGCACGAAACGAATGTGCATGAGATTATACTTTCCGTTCGTGCTGCCTTTGGTTTATCCTTCTGGTCACAACTGAACTAATTTGTTACTAGGTTCGCAAAACCTAATACATACTTGCATATATATTAGTTCTTCGCAACAAACAGTATTTAAATGGAAAATCTTGTTTCAACGTCATTTTCAGACAATCAGCTGATGGAAGGCTTAAAAAAGAAGGGACAAGTGAGAACCCATCAATCGAGGCCAAAAATCTGATCACCTGAAAATGATCAAAATTCAAGATTTTACCGACCTAAGAGTGACATTTAATTTACCAAAACACACACTTAAATGATATTGCATATTGACGATATTACAAAATTCACTGAGACAGTTCATTAGTTCATTTGTATTTATTATACCATGCCAACAGCAAAATATGTTCTCAACATAGTGATTTTGTTAGAGCATAACCGAAAGCAACATAAATGCTACATGACACACGCAAGCATACGAAAAATACATCGACTTATGAAATATATATTTAATTTGTATTACTACTTGTGCGATTGTTAATACTCAAATATTTCTTACTACTGACAGAGCTCCAATCAATTACTAATTGCTGGTCTGTTCTATATTCTGATAAGCTATAGGTTAAAATTCTCACGTGTTGTACTGGATAATACATTCGCTCTAGCCTCTGGAGTGTCACTAAAATGTACACCACTTTTCCACGTGGGAAATGTCTATCAATTGGAAAACTCATATACAATGTCAACGGCAAAAACGTATGTTGGCAATAATGCATCTCCGTTGTTTCTAAGCATTTAATAATAGTATTGCGTAACTTCGGTTAGTGCTAAACAGAAATTAAGGAAGAGATTAATATATTGGCGTTTTTAATCTAACTAATTGGCACAGGCCATGTTCAAGCCAATTTACAAGTTTATTGCGGTATTTCAACATTGCTGTTCATATTAATGCAAAGAGTATACAAATTTATCTTTTGACAAATTTGATTTAAATGAAACAAATTTAACATTTTGAGGTCTAAGTGAATATTTAATCAAATATGCAATACAATTCATTTTCTGTTTTAGTAACATAAATGGATAAATGCATAAATGCATATTTTATTCTTCATGCAATTTTTATCACATTAACTGAGCTACTTTAAGTTATGAGTAGCATAGCAGAGTAACTCACAAACTATTCTAGTATATCAAAACCGCTCCAACATTGATTTTAAAAAATGGGTTGCCTAGGTTAACGAATAGGGCTTCAGTATATGTTAGAAATTATGGTTCCTTTTAAATTACTTCTTCAAAGGATTAATGCGGCATTTTACATGTTTTATGGACAAATGTAAAATAAAATAATATAGACCATATCATAATTGTTGTGGAAATATTTATTAAATATAAGAAAATTTAAGATTAAATAATTCTGAAATCCATGGATAATTTGGCATTAGATTAGAAAATATATAAGTACTACATTATTTTTAATTATGCTATGCGGCAAAAACGATGCTTTCAATTTTACCTATAAATGTATTCACATACATTCTACCTAATTATTCGAGAAAATGAATATGATGTTAAATAAAAAGTTGGTTCAAAACTGAATATTTCGTGCAAAGCATTTTTATGTATGGTCGTTAAGATTTTTGTGTTTAAATTTTTTACTAAACGCTTGGAAACACAACTTCCCGTCACAATTCAAAGTTTTGTTAATCAAGTGAGTTAATCCATATAAATAAGCAAACAGATCTAGAAGATGAATTTACTTTTAAGTTTATGCAGTATTTTAATAATAGTAATAGGCTATATATATATATATATATATATATATATATATATATGTGTGTGTGTGTGTGTGTGTGTGTGTGTGTAATGTTTAGACAAATGTATTTTATTCTGTCAAAAATTATTATTATAATGCACGATTCCGACCTAGCATTTTTTAAGATATCGATTATATAGTTTGCACTATTTTCTGGAGATTTTTCCAATTTTCAAGCTGAGTTATAAGATTTTCTATTTCTGTTTTTTGCATTTTATATCTTTCAATTAGAAAAACTAGAAAACCAAAGAGGTTGTGTTATCATGTTTGCAATATTGATATTGAAACCTGGCACATTATGTACGAATATTTGTTAGTATAATCTAAGCATTATATAGTGTAGAAAAGACAATTCATCCTGTTGATCGGTTTCTTACTTATTGGGAAATTATTACGGGCTGGCCATAATTTGTCCTGGACAGGGCTCGAACTTTGGCACGTCTGCTTCGGAATCTATTGCTCCAACCACCGAGCCACCCTCCCTAGAACTACGCACAATTTTCAGTCATATACAAGTAAATGTAACTCTGTTTAATTTGTTCTCTCCGGTGCAGGTCATATGGCATTCATTTAGACCAAAATTTCAACTAAACAATCCCCAATCTGTCTTTATTGAACAGGCATCACGCAACATGGTAAATGATATTAAACTGAACAGTTAGATAATTAAACGTACTTTGCTTGCGCGAGTGGCGATAACAGTTACAATAATCAAGATAGCGATTTTGATATACGCACCTGGCCCATTATATAAATCCATTTGTCAGTATTACTTGAGATCTGTACAGTGTACAAGAATCAATTCATCCAGTAATTTTTTAAATCATGTTTGCTAGCTTGAAGCAAACACCAATCCCATTGTATTTAACCAGTCGCCGAACAACACGACAAAACTGCCGCCAGTGGCAAAGCACAGATGCCTTTCGACCTTCCATGTTCATCATCAAAATACGAAAGGAAACTGACTATCGAGGATTAAATCGCATTGCATATATAAAGAAAGCAAAATTAGATATGCAGCTCTCACCTCTAGTAGTCTTGTATACATTGTACGTGACTAGAAATATTGGCTGCAGAAATTCTATGCAGTCACGAACATTAACTGTTTGCAGCTTCCGATACACACACACACACACAAAATATAAATATATATATATATATATATATATATATAGACAATAAAATTAAACAATAATTGATTGCGCGGGTTTGTTTGCATAGAATTTCTGCAGCCAATATTTCCAGTCACGTAAAATATGTGCATGATTGTTAGAGGTGAGAGCCTCATATATAATTTTGCATTTCAGTTATATGCAATGCGGTGTGATCCTCGATAGTCAGTTTGCCGTCGTGCTCTGATGATGATCATTGAAGGTCGAAATGCATCAGTGCGTTGCGACTGGAGACAGTTTTGTTATGTTGTTCGACGACTTGTTAAATACTATGAGATTGATGTTTACTTCAATTTTAAATAATTGTTACCACCACCGGCGAATTCAATTATTGTTTAATTCGTCCAGTAGACCGATTTCGTCCTCATCGACAAGTACTGGCCAAAATTTTCTACGGAAATGGCTCCAACCTGGGCATGTCTGCTTTGGAATCTGGAGCTCTAACTACTGCGCCATCCCAATCTGTTATTATTTATCAAACACCACACTACGCGAGGAAGTGATATAAAAATCAAAATTTATATAATAAAACGAACATTTGTTGCGCAGACAGTTATAAGAATATATATAATCAAGGTTGCCATCATGATATCAAATCTTGAACAATTATGCACATAATTATTTTAGTATAAACTAACATGATTTCCTAATAAGGAAGGAAACAGTCTACTGGATGAATTCAATTTTCAACACGATTAAATTTATGAATTATGCTGACAAATGTATGTATATAATAGGTCAGGTTTGAATTTCAAAATCGCAATAATGATTATAGTAATCGTATTTACTATCCGTGCAACCAATATTTTTTTAATTATATAAATTTTCATTTCAATACCACTTCCTCATGCAGTGTGGTGTCTGTTCAGTAATGATAAATTTGGGATGGTCAGTTGTAACTTTGGGTCGTAATGGATGCCATATGTGTTCCACCTAAAGGAAAAATAGACTAACCAAGTTACATAAGTTAGTATATAACCTAAAATTGTGTGTAGTGTAGTCTGCGGCAGGATGGCTCAGTGGTTAGAGCACCAGATACAAAAGCAGACGTGCCCAGGTTCGAGCCCTGTCCGCGGCAAATTCTGGCCAGTACATGATGAGTTTCCAATAAGGACAAAACCGGTCTACTAGATGAATTCCCTTATCTACACTATACAATACCTAAAATAGACTGACATATGCAAGTTATTAACGGGTCATGTTTTTATATCAAGATAGCACAATTGATCATAGAATTTGTTATCAACGCCCGCGCAACCAAAGTAAGTTAAATTATATAATTGTTCAGTTCAGTATCATTTTTCATGTTGTGTGGTGTCTGTTCAATAAAGAAAAATTTAGGACGGTTATTTGAATTTTTGTGTTTAAATAGATGCCATATGTGTTACACCTAAAGGAAAAGACTTAACGAGTTGCATTAGTAAGTATAAGACTTAAAATTGTGTAGTGCGCGGCGCAGTAGCTCGGTTGTTAGAGAACCAGATTCTGAAGTAGACTTGTTTAGGTTCGAGCCCTGTCCGCGGAAAATTCTGGCCATTTTGTGTGGAGTTCCCAATGAGGACGAAACCAGTCTACATAATGAATTGCCTTTTCTAAACTATACAATTCTTAGTGTTTATATCATGATCGCAACCTTGATTATAGCGGATGTTATCATCGCCCGCGTATCCAATGTTAGTTTAATAACAAAAATGTTTATTAAATACCACTTTCCCATTTACAGTGATGTCTGATAAATACTGAGAGATTAAAGAGGGTTAGTTGGAAAATCGCGTCTAAATGGATGCCATACGAGCTCCACCTAATAGAAAAAAGACTAATCCATTTATTTTAGTTAGTATACAGATTAAAATTGTGTGTAGTATGCAGCAGGTTGGCTCAGTGGTTAGAACATCAGATTCCGAATCAGACGTGCCCAGGTTCGAGCCCTGACCACGGAAAATTCTGGCCAGTACGGGATGACATCCCAGTAATGACGACATTGGTCTACTGAATGAATTGCCTTTACTACACTGTAAAAGTCTTAGTTTATTCTGACAAAGTTATGTATTTAGTGTGTCAGGTGTTTATATCAAAATCGCTAGATTGATCATAGTAATAGTTATTACCGCCTGTGAAACCAATGTACGTTTAATTATATAAACGTTCATTACAATACCACTTCCACACGTAATAAGTTTTATGTGCAAAAACGATGGTTATTTGAAAATTTCACTGTAAATAGATGCCATATGTTCTCCACCTAAAATAAGATAGACTAACCGAGTAACAATATTTGGTATACAACTTGAATTAAAACAGCAATCCCATTGTTTTTAACCAGTCGTTGGAATACAATGGGATTGGTGTTTACTTCAATCTCATAAACTTGATTTAAAGAATTTTTACGACCACCCACGCAATTATTAATTGTTTTATATTGAAGTCGAATTGTCTTACACTTTATACGATTTTATTTCGACTACTGCAGGTTTACACATTGGTAAAGAATTTTAGCCGTTCAATTTTCCAACATTCCTCATACAAATATAAAGAAGGTAAAGGGCGTAATTCCGGCTCCTAGTAATGAGTCTCCCGTAAGCACGAAACTAATAAGCATGATATTATACCTTCCGTTTTTTATGTCTTTGGATTATCTTTCAGTTGGTATTTAAAATATTTTTTTACTAGGTGCGCAACACCTAATACACACTTGCATATATAATCGTTTTCGCCACAAACGGTATCTAACCGTATTTGTGCATGATAGAGAATACGTTGGATGTAAAACCTGGCAACCGATATAGTGATGAAGAATTGCATAAAAACTCATTAAAAGTCATCATAATATTCAATTTGCACTTCAAAATGAATAGAGCGACACTTATACATGTCTTGAAAGTAATCCGATAAGTAGACACGTTATTGTAGTGCAATCTACTAAAATAAAACATGGAGAATGCAATATATGCAAATAAAATATTAAATTGAAGATAAAATTAAACTTATAGACAAACGATTGCGCTCTGAATCTAATTTCGTAAATTTGCCGATTTCTCAATTTTTAATTTACCTCTGCCATGGCTTCTAAAGTTTTCTATGATTGAAATTTTTCCTGTCGCAATTCTCATTTAAGTATATTTAGCAAAAGGTTAAATCTATCCCTCTCGGCGCACATAACATGGTTTGTGACAAATAAGATTAGTACTGTTCGGACAGCTATAACGCATAATGATTTTGTCATGCGGGACAAACGAGATTTTCAGCATATGGTTATTATATATTTATTAAAATTATGTGCAAATGTGTCTCTTCATTGCTAAAATTATTAATTGATCAAAACTGTACAAACCAAAACTAATAATTTGTGCACTCAAATATTCATACAGTTATCATATCCCCATACAAAATATACAGGATTCAAATATTGGTGAATAATTTTTCTATCGTTAACTATGGTTAACATAACATTAACATTTTATTCATTCATCTAATAAAAGTTTTTAAATTTAATTTGAGGAATTGCACTATGACTAGACGGCTCTTACGACAATATGGGTCACCGTGAATTAAGTATCGAAAGCTCAAGCACTAGCAAAGACTTAAAGTGAAATTGCTGCACAAAATTTTCCAAAACGAATTGTAAGCACACGAAAATTATGAGCACATCATTTTGCTATTAAATAGCAAATTAGCCTTGAAAATAAAATCAATCAATAGGATACTGTCAAATGAACAATGCCTGCTAAATAAAGTTTTGCTGTTGTGTTCGGCATAGCGTCGAATCCGCAATGCGTCTTAGTTCTGGTGATTCACTATTTGAGTGGATATTTACATTTAAATAATGAAGTAATTTTTCTTTGTCCAAGCCACTCAGTATGCACAGCGTGTAGTTTTATGTTAGAGGTCGCATCTCTACATACGATTCTGCACGACAAATTGAATATTCTGAAAAAATAATTATGAGTCAAAATTCAACAACACTAATCAAAATATGTCCTATCTTATTTCTGTGTGCAACATTTTTTTCTATTGTCTGAAGCACAGTTTCGACTGCTTTCTTTACTATCCATTACATTTTCTTCAGACAACATTCGATATTTGCATTTCTTTCTAAATGAAACAACACGCAAGCACCGTTCTTGATTAAAGTATCGACTGCGCAATGTCAAAATTGAGGTTAGTTAAGAGCCGATGAAATAGGCGTTGAAAAGAGCTTATTTATGTATTCGCCTCGTGTTTAGTAGTGATTCAAATTTAGAGGATGCACTGTGCCATAACCCCATTACAAATTTTTTCAAGTATTGCGGGACAATTGCTTATCCTGGCTTTCTAACATAACTACGTAACTAAATCATAAATCTCTTGTTAAATTGACTATTATATTTAAGAGTATCTTGGCAATTTCTATTCCTCCTTTAAGCGCTAGTATTGCAAGTAATGTTTGTGTAATATATCAGAAAGACGATATACCATAGTAAGCATGTAATTCGTGTAGTTTTCGTGTTGGTGTGACTTTTGCACTGATCTCTTATCTAAGCATTATTTTGGAGTGAAGTTCTAGTTCATGTTTATGGAAACACAAAACTAATGTATCAGCGTGATTTAAAATTTTCTTCGCATTTAATTGTTCTGTTTATCTAAAAAATTATTTATACGTACATTTTTTTGTAATACATTTCCTTTTAAGATCAGCGTTTTACCTACTTACAATAGGCAGTAATAAAACTCATTCAACGTATGATATAAAGGATCCTTATGTGATAATCTAAAAATCAGAAGTAAAATTATATTAAATTTTACAAAATGGAATGCAAAATTTGGAATAATTTATATAGCGAGTCAGTTCTGTCTTGTAAGCAGTCTTCTACAGCACAGTTAAAAATGTCCAATTCCTACCTCGGCGGATCTCATTTTGACAAGAATATCGTTTTCATCTTATAGCAAATGTAGGAAAAGGTTTTTTTTATTTATTTGACATAGTGAATGATAAACATCTATGCGAACTGATTTCTGTTAATTACCTGTTTGAAAATTTCAGGCTTCTATATTTTATAAGACAAGCAAATAATAACGTTATCTTTGAGATGGCCGCTTTCCTCATTGTCGAACGTTAGGAACTAGACCCAAGTGATAAAATGAAAATGCTGCCCTGGACACAATGCGATATCTTGTTTCATAATGAATGCCAGACAAGCATTAATTTCGCGCTACACTTTAAAAGGAACAACGTAGGATCAACGCAAGTTTTAAATTCAAATGCAAACGATTTATTTATGTAAAAAGAAGGCACATAGAATGTACTACGATCCTCAGAAGAAACAATAATACTCAAATAATAAATATGGATACATTTTCGGGTATTACCTAGGACCAAAGCAAATGAATAAATTAATGAAATTAGTTAACAATAAAAAGAAATACAAACCATTGCCATAATAAAGGTTGTGAGCTTGATATAAAAACTTGACCCATTAAATGCATACATTTGTCAGTAAAAACTAAGAACTGTGTAGTGTAGAAAAGGCAATTCATCCAGTAGACCGGTTTTGTCCTAGATGGGAACTCATCACTCACTGGCCAGAATTTGCCGCGGACAGGGCTCGAAAATGGGTACGTCTGCTTTGGAATCCAGTGCTCTAACTATTGAATCACCCTGTCGCAAACTACACACAATTTTTCAGTTTTATACGAGTTAATGTGATTTGGTTAGTCCCTTTTCTTTTAAGTAGAGCTCATACAGCATCCATGTAGACCCAAAGTTCCAACTAACCATCCCCAATCTGTCATTATTTTAACAGACACCACAATACATAGGGAAGTGGTATTGAAATTAACATTAAAATAATTAAACGAACATTGGTTGTGCGGGCGGGGATAAAAATTACTTTAATCGAGGTTGCGCACTGGATATAAACACCTGACCAATTAAGTACTAAAATTTGTCATGATAAACTAAGAACTTTATAGTGTGGTAAAAGGCAATACATCCAGTGGACCGGTTTCGTTTTCATTGGACGGTACGTGAAGAGTTTCCATTGAGGATGAATTCGGTCTAGTGTGTGAATTGCCTTTTCTACACCATACAAGTCTTAGTTTATACTGACAAATGTATGTACTTAATGTGTTAGGTGTTTATATCAAGCTCGCATCCTTGATTAGAATAACTGTTATCACCGCCCGCGCAACCAATTTTCGTTTAAATTAAATCGATGTTTAGTTATTAATGACAGATCGGAATACAATGAGAAATCAACTAAAGCATGAATAACTAAAAGTGTCATGAATACGATGACACTAAGCAGGGTCTTAATAAATTTTATCCAATTTCCACAACAACGGTTAGAATGGACCGCTTGTAATAATTACAAAAATTAGTTGAATCGAGTAACATGCCACTATTATGTAATTCTGTAGTATTCCACAGCAAAAAACTGGTATATGAAGCATATGCATATCCACAGGAAATGAGAATTGTGATGTTACATCGTTTTTCGTGTGATTTCGTTGATTTTAGCTATAAAGCAATATTTCACAA
The DNA here is from genome assembly GCA_029291075.1 of Eudiplozoon nipponicum. Lineage (NCBI taxonomy): Eukaryota > Metazoa > Platyhelminthes > Monogenea > Mazocraeidea > Diplozoidae > Eudiplozoon > Eudiplozoon nipponicum. The sequence goes on along the minus strand of JAQBSW010000023.1, from coordinate 165,079 downwards.
TGCCAATAATAGGGAGATTGTATACTGTAATGTTAAATGCCTGTTAACATCCTTGATATCCATTTTATATTCATAAATTACCACACTTAATTGCTATTATTTATAAGTGATCTTAAAGTTTTAATGACATTGCATTATGCCGATCAGTTTCAAGGCGATGGAACTAAAATCGCTAAACCGTTAGTGAGACTCCGATTTTAAGAAACGGTTGCAGCGCGGATATTTATTACATATTTTTATATCATACGAAATGATTCCTGCTAAATTTGAATGCAAAAGGTGGAACTAGGTTCCAGTTGTCTAAAATTGCTTAATTATTCATGCACAATAATTGATTATGATGCCCAGAATGTGTGTCTAGACGCTTATTAAAAATCAAATCCAAGCGAAGCTTTTGACAATGACAGCCCATATGAGGGTGAGCTCAAACAAATCAATCATAGAAAGTCTGGTTCAAACCCGGCGACACGAGTCAAGAAGTTACATGTTACGCAAGATATGAATTTTGACATCCTCTTTTACAAATGTAAGACCTGAAGAAAATTGTACAGGAACTGAATAGATATATGTGCTACTGGTATATTATTATAAAGATTCTAAAAATCAGTAAAATACAATTATAAATTTTATAAATGTGCCATACAACTAACCTGATATTTCATTGAAGCTTAAAAGTAGTGCTTCACAACATTTTTGCAAATGTGTTAATTTAATTAATTTCATTTTTAATTTACAGATTATTTCTCATTTTGCATAACTATTTCACAAAATGTTTCTCGACTGAAGATTATGCGGTTCCTAATTTTTAAACACATAACACAGATATAAGCTATTTTTTGTCTGATGGGCTAACATCTTAGACCCAAATTTGTTCGATGAAATTAAATGTATTCGAGGACAATACCACTGGCGGCACCTTACTTTGAAGTTGTTCATTGCTAAATTGGCATCGAAACTTAATACAGACAATAATTTCCAATTAATATTTTAGAAAATATTTTTTCAAAAGTAGTTATATCTCGCTTATGCATTATTTACATTCGATTTATTGACATAATACAATCGTGTGCACATCTTTAATACTCATCAAAATCTTAGTCATCACTTATGTGATTCTGAGAATGCGTGTTTAACAAATGAAAGTAATATTCTTTCAGGCTATTGAGTGGAATTTAAAACGATTCGACTCTCAGTACGCATAGCACGCCCACGTTGTTTTATTTTATGAATCTATACCTACGAAGGAAATTGTTTAAAAGACAAGCATTAATGCAGCCTATGCTATATTGCAGATAATAATTTTCTTTCTGCGTATATGTGTCACCTATACTTGCAAGTGATGATTTGTTTGTTTTAAGTGAGATCGTGGGAGTCGTTGCAACTATTATGTGTCTTGTTGTGATGTGGTAGCATTTGCGAGTTTGGAATTTATGAATAAAAGTTATTAATGGTAATTTGTACTAATCCAACGCAATGACGCAGAGAAAGTATATTTTTAGTATAAATAAACGATGAAAACGCATTGACTGGTATCGTCGGCACATTATTCTTTTTATGAATTATTACACAAAAGTATTAACCTAGAATGTTAAAAATTTAGAAACGTGGCTAAACACGTTATCGTATTGGGCTTGGACTGCATGTTGCTAGTCCGGACTTCAAAACAATTGATAGGCTTTGTGTCGACGTACCGCATTTTAGCATGCTTAGCTTCAAATATACGTATACCATCATTCTTTTTTTTACACAAATAAAGGTTGAAATCTGCTGTGACAATCATGATTGACATCTCCTACCGTATCTATCTAAATAAGAATTTTCACAGGTACAACACCAATTCAAGATTATATAAGATGCAAATTTCAATGTAGTCTAGTTTTTCAGACCAGGTAGATAATGTACTGTAGGGAAGAAAACTAAAATTAGGTGAGCAGAATTCTAACTGAACGCGAAAGCAAAGCGCAATTTAGCTTTAATGCACTTATTTGCCACTTCACGTTTTAACGTAAGGTGAATACACTCAGGTTTCTTATCATAAATACACATTCTGAAAAGATTTATCATGAAATAAAATTTGTCAATGTGCATAAAATATGTTGGGTAACAATTACTGATAAGAGAATTACAAACATCATGCAACTTAGTGAAAAAACAGTTAAACGAACAAATAAACAATATTCGTTTCCACAATGTATTAAATTAACCTTCTTCATTTCAATTGACATAAGATTTTGAAGTGTAAATATTCCGTTATCCCTGTTTTATTGTAAGAGAATGATCTGCCTGTATAATTTAAGTTTTTTTTTAAATTTATTAATAAATCCCAGATATTCTTCGTTCTCATTTTCATTCGCAAAGTGAAAATTCTAATACCATTTATCCAATTTAGCAATAAATTCGTCATTCCTGCCACGACTGTATATTTATGATCAACATTAATGTTATCCTCAGGACAGCTTTAAGGTACGAGCAACATGTTCCGAAGCAAACGTGCCCAGGTTCAAGTCCTGTCGTCGGTAAATTATTAACATTTCCTGAAGAGCTCCAAAAATAGACAAAACCATTCTACTGGACGAATTTCCTATTCTACATTACACAGTGATTAGTTTACACTGACGAATGTATGTATATAATGGAACTGGTGTTTATTTTAAGATCGCAGTCCTGATTTAAATAACAATTTTATAGTTTAGCACTGCTCAGATTAATTTCTTTCCTACATGCATGTAATCATATTGAAAATAAATAAATCCCCATTGAAAACCATCTCGAGACGCACTCTTTGTCTGTATAGCTGTGCATTCCAAACGAATTTAATATCAGAACAATAAAACTGCAGTAATCTTCTAATCTCCTTCTCACTAGGTCTACAATTTTGGAAATGCTTCCTGACATTTTCACACAACCACTACACTGGCATTTAAACAATCAATATTAAATAATGACTCTTGGTCAAATTATTAAACAGTAGATATTTGACATTCATCATCAACAAATTATAAAGAATCATTCAAGCTACAATTAGATAAGAAAGTTGTTACCGACATCCATATATTGAATAATATTTTGTCTGGTTCATACTTTGGCTTATTTTTCATGGAATCAATAGTTCTAAAAAACAAGTTTTGCAACTTTGGTAAAGCATTAAATCGAGCTGCCTCTTTTCCTTCAACATTCGCGACGTATCCGTGATGTGATAAATATGATGACCAAATCGAAACTATCCTGTCAGTATTTTTGTTGCATTACATCTAATTTAAATTACAAATTACGGACCAGAAATGAAGCCGTTTTGTTCAAAATCATTATTATAGCGATCGAGGACGACCCAGTCCGAATATTTGGCTGAGAAAAAATACTACGATCACGGTCTTTAGGTTATTATCTTAAGTTAACAACTGTGACTTACTTCCTCGACTGTTAACAATTTTAACTTTGTGGCTTTAGATTTTTATAATTAAACAAATATTAGTTGCGCGGGTAGCGACACCAGTTACATAATTCAAGGTGGCTATTTGATATAAATACCAGTCCCATTATATACATAGATTTTCAAGTATATATCAAGCATTGCATAGTGTATAAAAGGAAATAATTTCGGTAGATTAGTCTCGTCCTTACTGGGAACTGTTCACATACTTTACAGAATTTGCCGCTGACAGAGCTCAATTCTGGTCACGTCTGCTCAGAAATCTATTTCTTTAAATTGTTCGGCAGCATGGATCTGCATTGCCGAATACTTAATACGAAGTGAACTCCATTACTACTTGAGTACGTATTCGTAAAGGAGATTTTATTATCCAACTATCCCACATTACTTAATTAATTATATAGCGCGTATAGGGCATAGTACCGGCTCCTAATGAGGGGTTACCTGTAAGTACATATTTGGTTTTTAAATGAGATTATACCTTCCGTTCATGCCCATTCATTTGGTCCTATTCGTACTAACTTGTTATTAGGCACGCAATAAATAATGCACAAATGCATATATATTAGTTCAATGAAACGTAGAATATGGAATTATTTGGTGTAATATTTGTGTATGCATAGACTCTTTTTATTTTTCTATTACTATGAGGCTGCACGTTTTACCTCACTTAAAATAAACATTTTTCAATCCCATATAACCTCAAATAATCAAAATTAAACTAGAAACATAAAGCAACTCTTTTAACGTTTTTAATACATGTAGACGTTATTTTTTTAATTGCATTTATTCGTTGGATGATTATTCTAACTACAAATCAGAATTGCCGCTCAAACAGAACATTGCGAGACAAAAGTGTATCCTCGTGTTTTGATAGAAATCCAATTAAAATTGAAATTTTCAACGTAAACCATACTAAAGCAAATAAGAAAAACACAAATATTTGATAGAATTAAGCTATTTGTAAAAATGTTCTTCATATTAAGGAACTAATTTATACAATGGTTAATATATATTAAGCATTTGATGTGTTTTTATCCGTTTGTCTGTTAAGGATGTTCTGATAACAAACGCGATATAATTAACTCAAGTAATGCCTAAGATAGTCATTTTTAACGGAGCGAAAATTATTTAGCTGGTGGCAAAATTACCGGAAATTGAATTAGCATTTAAATTTTGATAAATCCATTAACTGTATGAAATGTTTTGTGTCACCGCTAAATTTATCAAAAACATTTACTTCATTGATGAATTGCCTTTTACACACCATACATTACTTAGTTTATACTGGCAAATATGTGTACATAGTGGTTCAGGTGATTTGTTAAGCTCACAGCCTTCATTAAATTAATTATTTGCACCGCTTGCGCTAGAAATATTCTTTTAATGAGATTTAGATTAACTACTTTATTCCTTCTTTGCACAGCGACTTAACCTGAAAAAATCAAAACTTCAGAAGAAAGTGTGTATAACATGATCAAACTTAAGATCATTCAGTCTCTCGAGTCTTCGCCAAAATACATTGAAACGAAATTTTATTTCTAAGTATTTTCCATATAATAAAATATTATATCGCTGATCATAGAAGGCTTATTCTACAGATCGTAAATTTTAGGACACTTAAGGTACTATAAAGTAAATTCAAACGTATCGACTCACGTCACTTACCTAGGAAACAATCAAAATCAATTTCGTTGCGTATTTTTAAGCAACATTTTTGTACCTTTTTTCTATGCTATTTTGCACTTAATTCTGCATTTTTTCGTGAACTCAATTCTGTTGGTGGCTGGCAGTATAAAATTGTAGCTGAACGAGAAAACATATTTAGAAATTCCAACGCATTTTCTGCCAAAAATGCACACATCTGTTGATGTAACTCGATGCTCAAGAAAAAAATTTACCATTCTAATAAATATTTCGCGTAGTTCTAGGTGTGCAATTCATAAAATCGGATAGAAGTCGTTTCAGCGTTTTGTAAAATATTGTATATGTAACTTGACGTTGCTTAATTTCGTCGTTATTTTTAAATTCTGGTTATCAATTTGTAAACTTATCCATTTTCCGGCCTACACCTAACGCTAACGTAAGGTTTAAAGAACCTTTCATAAGATTTTAAAAATTATCTGCTTGCTAAGAAATTTATTAACAATAGCAAGCATACTGTTGAAGCGTCGTGTACGCCGGCTTAATAATATACAAAATAAAACATTCCATAGCAACTATCGGTCTGTAATACATTACATTTAAGCCAAGGAACGCCTTTAGTTTGTCTTTTTCAGTTATTCAGTAGTGTTAAATAATGTTCTTATAAAAAGATCATTGTGTGTGGTTTTCAGAAGAGCTCTTGCGACGTTATCAATGATTATAAATGATAATGTGATATTCTCAGATAGTCATGTCATATGACGTCTACAGGTTTCATCATTATTGTACTCATTGACGATGAATAATTATAAATTTCACATGATTCTGAAGAGACCCGTTTATCTGTCTAATCCATTATAACTTTACAAGTGTACAAAAAAACGTTTAACACTCTGAAAACCGAACCAAGGAAACTAAACTCGTGTTCAAGCACTCTCTATACACTGACTTGACTGGGAAATTAAGGCTAGTCAGATTTAAGTTAAAAATTCCACGAAATAAATACTGCCTTCGTTTTAAATTTAATTCTTATGCGTGTTCGTAGTTTTTATGGTGTCGTACTGCCTTCGTCTTTTCAAACGATACTACAAAACATCGAGTTAAGAGAAATTTTACTAAAATGTTGAAGCACTAAATGACATCAGCTGCTTGAATATGATGCCTAATTAGTATTTACGTATGGTTTAGCAGGCAGTCGGCTGCAAACAACTGATATAATTGCAAATGATCGGCGAAACACTAAACATTAAGACGCATTACATATTCGTTAAGTAAAAGAGCAGTATCGTGGAGCAAAAACATTATTCATTGTAGATGTCTAATGAAGAAATAAATGGTCCCGGGCAATTTCCCGAAACATACTAGGCTCATCGCCATCGTCATCATATCCAGCAATACAAAATTTAAAAATAAACTGACGTTTAACTGGCATATAACCATAAGAAGGAAAATAAAAAAACACGAAATGTTTTATTAATAACGTCAAAAATAATAATAATATTTGATAGAGTTCCCAAGGTATGTCAACCAGTCGACTATACATAAATCTTCGGTCTGCAGTCGCATGGTTTGAGTGATTTATTGGTGATCTTGTAGAAGTATCTTACACGTCAATTAATCTAATTAATGTGGCCTGAGCAGCATATCCAGATATTGGGCACAGTGATATTATCTACAACAACCATATACGTAATATCTAAAACAGTTTAAATTAGATTAGACCTTTTGTTCATGCTGATTTCGGTCTAACCTTCCGGTACAGTTTGAACCAATATTTTGCTAGGTACGCAACTTAATACACAATTCATCATATAGACCGATTGCTTTGTTATTGGGAACTCATCTAATATTATCCAGATAATTTTAACGGACGTGGCTGGTTATGTAAATCGTGCAGTTATGTTATTGAAGACTAACAAAATCATCACTTGTCTACAGATATAAAGCTTATTATGCGATACTAAGTGCACCAATGTTTACGCATTGATATTGTGCCACAAATACCAATTTTGCCTACGCAAACAGCTGACTATATTTTGTCGGTCCAAACGCGTCAGGCTAGTCAGAGTATGAATTATAGTCTGGTTTATAATACAGGAAAAAAATATTACACGTTCATGTCCGTAGCAGTCAAAAACAAAATAACACGAAATTCGAACATTAAAAAATAAAGGGTAAATAACAAAAACGAAGTGTTAAATGAAACACATTTAACAGTGGTCTATAACACACAGTGGGCTTTTTGTCAATTAAAATTTCGAATTTAGCTAATATGTTCGTACATAAATTCAAAACAGAAAAATTTATTATATCGACAACAACTCTGGAATAACTTGTGGAATTTGTAGGATATATTACTCTCGGGCTTTCATTCAATCAGAAATATCTTGGAAATCTTATTCACGGTAACTTCAAAAATTTTATATCATATGTTTTTTCAGCTAGAAAGCATACTTATACCTTACCTATCCAAAACAAAATAAAGGTAATCAATACAACTCGATTGAAATAGCGACAACACAAGCAAGAATTCAAATGTGACGGTCATATTCATAAAAATGAATCCGTACACATTCCAAACGAAAGCCAACTCACTTCATATTGTTCTACGGTAAGACAGAATATCTGCATTGCAATATTGCAGAGATCAGCATGTCAACGACAGAAGTTATTGGGCAAGTTGCCCTTTGTTTCTTTTTCATGTATTATCAGAATCTCCGCACAAGTCATTACTATTATTTTGGTATTAGGCGTTGTGTACCTAGAAAAAGATTAGTTAAAATATGACCACAATGATAAACCAAAGACAGCATGAACGGAAAGTATTGTCCCGCGCACATTTGATTCGAGTTTACTGGCGACTAATCAGTTGGGCCAGTATTAAGTACTCAACTCCCTATATATTTGGGTGAGGAATTTTGTGAAATAGGACGGTATAATCTCCTATATCAATATGTAAAACCGCAGAAGTTATGTAAACTTCTTGTAATGACTTCCACATTGAAATTTCAAAGTTAAATCACTATATATATATATATATATATATATATATATATATATATATATAATATTTACCAAGCCTGTATTGGTACCGTGGATTTTCTGGAGTAAAAGGTATTCCAAAATAGTTGTACTTCTCATATTTGGTAAAATTTAGCATATATTGAAATCCATTTTTTTGACACCATGTACCGTCTCGGAAACAATAGTGTTGGTAGCATGTACATTCTCGGTACAAAAGTGTTTGAATCGGGTACTGACACAATAGCTATTGTGTTCATACACTTAACAGACTTGTTATATATAGTTTATAGAGATAGGTGGTTTTGAATTCGCAATGTCGAAGACTTCGTAGGAAGTTAGCTTCACTAGAGCAGGTTTACACAGTCATATATAAGATCGTACCATCCTATATTCTAACATTCCTCACCAAAATAAGTTGTGGGTAAAGGGTGTAATACCGAATCCTACTGATGAGTCGCCAGTAAGCACGAAACCAATGTGCGCGAGATTATACTTTCCGTTATTTTGATTATCCTTCTGGTCATATTTAAACTAATTTGCCACTTGGTGCGCAACATTTAATGCATAATTACGAATATATTAGCTCTTCGCCCCAAACAATATCTAATTGATATTAGTTGTTTACACATATTGCTAGAAATTATGCTTATCGTTTATATGTTTCCCATAATAATCATTTTTTCCTTGTCGTATATTTACATATATATATATATATATATATATATATATATATATATATATATATATATATATATATATATAGCGTATTAGCTCATTCTCAATGTGTAAGGATGCTAATTCATTCAGTAGACACGATTCGTCCATATTGAATTAATGATCATAATTTGCGCGAAAAGTCAATTAAGAGTAATTCGATATATTGAAGTAGAATGCATTTTGATAAATATATTTTACAAAGTGATTAAAGAGAAAATTTCCCGGTTGGTGATAACACTTATTTAAATCACGTTTTCCAGCGTATTTTACTACTCGATCTACATAGCAAATCTAACGTCAGTCGCACGTACTTACGCTTCTAGACCTACCATGATCATTATCAGAGTACGATAGCAAACTGACTAGCGCGGATCAAACCACATTGCATATATATGGAAAGGAAAATTAAATACGCGGCACTCACCTATTTTAGTCGCGCATATATTGTAATTAACAGAAAATGTTGTCTGCATACACAAAATATAACTTTTTGTAGATTTCACCATATATGCAGTATTTGTATGATTAGCCAATCACTGATTGCATGGGAAGTACTAATAATTATTAAAATCAAGTTTGCGAACTGCAGAAAATTATTGTGTGTGACTGCATAGAACATTTGAAACTGATATTTTGAGTCAGGTACATTGCATGCCAGACTCCTATATTTGGGAACTGCATATCCAAATTTGCTTTCCAAATAATTGCTTTTCGGATTGATCTTCGTTAGTCAATTTGCCGTCGTACTCTTATGATGATAATGGAAGATCTAAACGCGTAGTACGTTTGACTAACGGTAGTTTTTTTTCGACGACTGGATAAATAAATAAAATTGGTGTTTACTTCAAGCTCGCAAAATTGATTTAAAAAATTATTACCATCACCGCACCAGTCGTTGATTCTTTAGTGGTATAAAATCTATATATGTGACGAAAGCTGAAAAAATTAATTTTTGAGATTGCATAGAAATTTGGCAGCCGACATTTTCAGACAGATAGTGCATACTTTTAAATCTTTTACATTTCCAGATGCACCGATTTTTGGCCTTGATGGATTGGTTCTCGCTTGTCCCTCCACTTTGAAGCCCTCCATCAGGTGATTGTCAGAAAATGATGTTGGAACCAGATTTTCCGAAATTTGTCCGAATTTTTGGGACTTCATTTCTAGTACCATCTTCAAGGTTGACACCATACCCGCAGGAAAAAATAATTTTTTAATTTGTTGTGCACATTATGAAATGTCTTTTGAAATTCTTATATGGTATGCATAATTTACATATTCGGTTACCATTTGATAAATGCCCCGTAAAGACGAAACCGGTCCACGCAATATCTAACATTTTCTACCTTATGACATGTGTTTTTTATAATAATTGCATGTACAAAATAAATTTCAGCGATGATAATTTAACTCAGTGTGACTTCTCCAGCTTAAATACTGTTTTTTGCGAAGAACTAATATATATGCTCACTATTACTGGTTTACACATTCGTCTAGGAGATTGTACCGTTCTATTATTCCACATTCTTCTACCAAATATATAGTGGTTAAAGGGCGTAATACCGGCTCCTACTGATGAGTCGCCAGTAAGCACGAAACGAATGTGCATGAAATTATACTTTCCGTTCATGCCTTTGGTTTATCCTTCTGGTCACAACTGAACTAATTTGTTACTAGGTTTGCTAAACCTAATACATACTTGTATATATATTAGTTCTTCGCAACAAACAGTATTTAACTGTAATATATTGAATTGAATGATGTCATGCTTACCGCGAAATGTGATAACTGATATTGATGAAGGCCAGAGTGTATGGTTTAACTGGAGTAACAGGTGTTCGGAAATTGTTGTAATTCTCAATTTGGGTGAACTTAGCATAAATTTATATCCATCAGGTTGGTATCATGTACCGACTCGGAAACCATAGTGTTAGTATCCGGTACTCATCGATTTAAAAAAGGTATCAGTTACTAAAACAATAGCCATAGTGTTAGTATCCTTTACAGACTCGGTATATATATTATATAGTGTGAGTTAGCACTGAAGTCGTATTGTCGTTGACTTTAGATTATGTTAGCTTCACTATTACAGGTTTACACATTCGTCTAGGAGATTGTACCGTCCTATTATTCCACATTCTTCTACCAAATATATAGTGGTTAAAGGGCGTAATACCGGCTCTTACTGATGAGATGCCAGTAAGCACGAAACGAATGCGCATGAGATTATACTTTCCGTTCATGCTGCCTTTGGTTTATCCTTCTGGTCACAACTGAACTAATTTGTTACTAGGTTCGCAACACCAAACATATATATACTTCTCCAGCTTGCCAGTTTTGATAGTAATTAGATAGAAATGCTAATTAGGCTATACTTAAACGGATAACTGGAAAAAACACATAAATTTGCATATTACTGCAGACTGCAGATTTTACGCAAACCTGGCAGTTATGAGAACTAATCGATGAATGCCCAATAAGCACGCGACCGGTCTCCTTCATGAAATGCTTATCCAGTCTTACGTAAAGTGTAGTCCGAGCTTATAGAATTTTTATGCTTGAATTGGCGCAACTAAATAAAATGTAGTTTCATTAAGGCCAAGCAATTATACTGAAATGAGCGGAAGCAAATGTTGCAACCACTTGAACTTGTGTGCTTTGATCTTGCTAACTGCTATTTATAGGGAGCTGCAACTACACAGCAAACACACTAGTGAAAATCACGAAGGCTGTGTAGTACACTCGCCTTTACGTACGAGTATTAAAGCAGTATTTCGATTAACTTCGAAAAATTCTACTCGTGTGTTGAGCATAGTGTCAAAACGGATACCTTTACGCGTTTGACACGTTTGTCAAGCTGACTTCAGCTTAACGTCTGGTCCTATATGAACTGACCTATGACATTGAGTGCCATGCATGAAAGATTTTTCTTAATTGGCATAACAATTATAACATCAGGCGAATTAATGTTTGTAACCCTATTTCTGAGAACACATTGTTTATGTTGTGAAGGTTTTCTTCACACCAATACACGAGTTATTATTTTGAAGAACACAATTTGAGAATCATTACGAATAGCCTATTTCCATGTCCCCTTTGATTTGTTTCTAGTTAAGTAGCTGGCTGGTAGGGAGTGTCCTATTATCGCCCTAAATAACAATTCGTGGACTACGAGGAAAGAAACAGCTAAATTTTTGTAACTTACCTCTAATAGCCTGATTTTAAAATTCTTTTACTCCAAAAATTATTAAAAAATCTATTTAAGTTTCTACTAGTTGTTCTAAACTTTGCTTCGCAGTCTACAACGTTTACTCGCATTTCTGTGTCACTCATCAATATCAACTTTCACACGCATCGATATTTTACCTTGTGCTTGTGCACTCTTCCGATGTGGAATTCGCCTAATTTGTACTGAAGCTAGCAAATCGAACACCTCGATACTCTATAACACAATTCGTTTCATAGGTGTACAGTGAGCAATCAAAGAGCACTTGCAATTTTCCTGTGCATAGCTAATCAGATGCAATTGTTTGCGCGTCTTAGTTTGCTAGTGTTTGTGTGTCCAGAGTGCGTGGTGAAAAGTTAACCTGGCACACTTTGAAGCCCGGAAATATATATGTATATATATATATATATATATATATATATATATATATATATATATATATATATATGTACCTACATATATATACACATACATATGTGTGCAAAAGCAAACAAGCATTTAATGAAACACAAACACGTTAATAATGTACACGCCAAATATCTTTGGAGACAGAGCAAGTATAACTTAAAGGCCTAGCTCTCAAGTTGACATACAAAATGAATTGAGGATTCTCACTCACCGAACTTACAGCAAGTCGAATACGTGAAATCGAAATTACATTTTATTTGGCATCGTCTGCGCTTACCGCTTCATAGTTTAGCACGCGTTTTTTAAATTAGCAAGCCAAATTTGCTGTTATTGCCTTATTATTTGTACAAACTTTAAACACCTATCGAACATTTTTCTGCTGTCTGACAATTTTGTGATGCATCACGCTAAGCAGCGGTGACTTAACGACGCTGGAACTTTGCGTCCTGGTGATATAAACTTCTGCTTCATTTTATTCAATAGCTGGTAATATAGCCAATTTCTGTCTGCCACATTTCGGCGATTTGGTGATGTATCACGGCAAATTGTGTTAGCGTATCTACGATAGAGATTTTTCATTTGAAACAGAAGTTGAATTGTTTGTGCTAGTTGATGTTTCACAATAACTCTATAAAAGATCAGTAAAAAAGTTGTTGATATCTAGCTAGCACTTCTCAATTGGAAAATTTAACTGTACTTATCTACAATATTTCATAAAAATGCCGTCATCCTCAAAAAGTAAAACGCTGAGCAGCAAGGAGTTTGTGTATTTTTCTTCTAACTGCAAAATACTCGTGAATGAACTATTGCCAGAAGATTCGGCACTTAGTCAAGAAGAAGGCCATAAGGTGATAAAGCAATATGCCAAAGCGAAGCCTGTCTGCGCGTGTAAAGCTATTTGCCTGTCACAATGTGTTCAATTTAAAAAGAAGGGACTTTTCAGCGCAAAATTGCCACGTAGTCAAATTTCATACGCGAATATTTCACGATTCTACGTGTTCAATGTTGATCCAAAAGTAGCCGTTCTTGGCATTGAAGACGGCAACAATAAGGATGACATAAATGGCAGTCAATACAGCTTATCGGGTTTTAGTGCCTCGACGAGCAATCTTAATGCCGGACCCGTAAAAAGATCTTTCCTTCTTTTGCAGTTTAAACAAGAAAAAATAATGAATGACTTCCTGGACGTTATTGCTAAGGCACGTAAGCCTCCGCACTTCACGCTATCTAGAGATGACGTCTCCCAAGCTCACATCTACTCATCAAGCTCTAGCCTGGCGGGTACAATGAAATCTATACAGGGTAATCATTCGAATCACTCAGAATCACACGAGATGATGCAAAACTATCAAGGTCCTTTAGATGACGATGTCAATGATTACGTTGAGACGCGGCCAACTAGTCCCACGTCGCAAAATGAATCGGGTATTGAAAACGGCTTCACAAATGATTTGAACAATTTTAACGAGGATATCAACAATTACAACTTTAAAAATCAGGCTGACGGAATAGATCAACCCGTTCTAACTCAATCGCTTACGCCAATGTCATCTGCCAAACCAAGTCAGTCACGTGTTGAGAGAAAATCGTCGTTAAACTACGTGCCACTTCGGGATATGCCAAAAACTGAGGTGTTGATATGCCGATCAAGTAGTCATGCGGCACCGAGAAAATATATTGCCGATAAGGAGCATTTACAGGATGAATTAGCTCAGTTAACTAAAGGTGATTCTTCGTGGGCCGTTGATTTGAAGTACCTTTCTTATCATCCTGACAGAGGCTGTGAAATTTCTGAAGATGGTTCCATCTACATGTTTACAGCACACCGAATGGTGCAAGAGTGTCGTGATGTTGCGACATGCAGTGATTCTGGCGGTAGTCAGGAGTCTCTAAAAGAAACTTTTAAAACTAATGGCGCCAGCAATTCAACGTTTAGTCATTTAATTACATAACAAATTATGTACTGAAATTTTGTCGACGATAAAGTAGACATCTAAAATAATATAGGCATTTGAGCTGCAATCTATCGGTCTATTGCACAAAAACTAATATTAACTAGCGCTGATGTTAATTACTACAGCTCAGATAATATTTAAAAGAATTTCGCTGAACAAATAGGTATGTTTTTGAAATTCACCCTGATAACGTTAGACAAGGCCGTTTCTTCACAGTCTCCGACACAATACCAGAGAAATCTCATAGACTCAAGTAAAGCAGTTTTTTAACAAAGTTTTCTCTTGCAAATGTTACAACTGATAACTGCTAGGCTTTAGTCGTCCTAAAACCGTATAAAACAGAATTTTATCACTCAATAAAACGACAGTTATATCAATTTTCATTTTAGTTAATTTTGCTTCGCTTTTTATGGAAACTATATAAAGTTAAAATTTTAAAAAAAACACTAATAAAAAAATTTCTCTATTCACTTTTGACATAAAAATATTCCCAAAAAGGCGATAATCCATGTGAACTAGCCAATAGCAAATAGGATATTTAAAAATAAACATTTTCATGTTCACTTTATTTTTTTGTTTAATATTGCTTCAAATTGTGTAAAAACTCGAAATAGAATTAATTGATGTTTGTCCGAGAGAATCGCAATGCCAAGGACTATTTTCCTAGTTTAATTTACGTTGTACATAATCAGAGAACATATTCTTTTTACATTAAAATTAAAAAAATCAAAAAAAATCGATTTAGATCAGTACTTGAAAACTGTTGCGATGCAAAAGAAATATTTTGAAAATTTAACCCATCATAGCCCGGCGCAAATATGTTTTCTTTAAACATAAAGAAAAATTGAAGCAATTCATAATAAACGATTTCAGAAATAATGCGCTTTGCAATAATTTATTTGCACTCCATTATGTTCTGTGGCATCTGGTTGAACACCAAAGTTAGCATACTGTAAATCGGTCATAAGTTTTCAACAAGTCTTTTTGACATGTTATCCTAAATGGATATAACTCCAAATTTTAAATAAATATTATACAAATTGTAATCCGAATATGTTTTAGATAAACTGTAAAATTTCAACAGAATTTATAATTTATAAAAAATATTATATTCCTATTATACGTGTTACTTTCAAATTCACTCTTTCGGTAATAAAAGAAAATGTACGTTGGCTCCTTTGATTATAAAGCATTAATGATCCAAAATGATTTTTTAATAATCAAATCACTTTGGCTGTTAATGGCAAATACACTTTTTTAAATACACATGGAACATCGAAAGCATTGAAAAAGTGTGTGAAAATTTTCTTACGTGAATATCCAACGCTGATGACATTTTGGTTTTGTGTGAATTCGGAATATGCATTTAAAATGATTTTTATAAGCTTAGGTATATATATATATATATATATATATATATATATATATATATATATATACATATCCATCTCTGACGTTTCTAAGAATAGAAAAAATAGGCTAATTGAGACCATCACTAAGATACGAAATAACCGAAATCTGGATAAAACTGGATTATTAAAATTATAGATTGTATTATTTTTACGAAAGGTATTTCTTAACCTGTAAACTATTTCAACATTTTCATATATTTATATATATTTGTATATGCATCAATTTCTAATTTTGCTTCTTTACATTCATTTTTTAACAGTTCAGAATCTATTGCTATGAAAACTGTTATTGATTTAGTAATAAACCGAAATCAAATAGATATATTAAAAATTTGTGGAAATTATTGAATAATCTATTATGTAAACTCAGCATCTTATAAGCTCTTCACTGTCAGTCAACTGATAATATAAATATTACAATTAAAATTTCTACTGAATCATAAAGGCATTAAAATAGTTGCAATACCGCGGCACATGTAATCTATTAATACACTTTTTCGAAGTTCTTAAATTTTGTATTAATGAAATTATATAGCATTGTATTTCAAAAGTTCACGCAATATGCTGAATTAATTCAATATGAAATCATGCGAGAAGTATCAAGTAGAAGCTTTGTTTATACTTTAGTTTTAAATTACCTGTTGTGTAGAGTTAGTTAACTGGACACATTTTTAGCTCATATGTTTCATTGCAGAATGAGGCTCAATGCCAAATAATGTTGCTTATTTGAGGAAAACACTATCGAAATACCAAAATTTTCTTATGTCTCATTATGAAGTAATGTTAAGGTTATATGAAGCCTTAAAATTTATAAATTTTTAATGTTAATTTATCAAACGCGATCAAATATGAAATTTCATCATGAAATTCTGTGTTCCTCTTGGACATTTTTATGACTGACAGGATCTCGATTCAAGTTGAGACTCATTTTCTTATATTTTCCATTTGATTTTCATATTTAAGGATTTTTTGAAATTCTATTAATAATATTAAATATGAGTAATTTTTGTAGCAAATTGACATATATTGTCATTTGACAGACGCAGGTTTGATAATTATTAAGTACATTGACGTTATTAAAAAAAGTTAGCAATTTGAAAACGCCTAAGGTTAACTTGACATTTCACAATTTTTTAGTTGACACCTTAGAAAAGAAAATAAGTGATAAAATATGTCAGTCATTTATATAGAAGTTCGTGTACATCATACATCCAGACATTCATTTTAACATTTTTTGTGCCATCCAATTTAAAACTGTTGTTTTTTTTAATTTTTGAACGAAATATAATATTGTATCATAGGATGCTGAGATATTTTCGATATAATTTTCTAGTCAGGTATTCGGAAATGCTTTTCGATTAATTATTTAAAATCCAAAGGAATCAATTGTTTCACTTTTATTAATAATTTTATTTATAACATTTTAAATGTTAAAAAAATTTCATCAAAATAATTTTTCGTTAAATAGCATTAGTGAGTAAATAATCTATCAGTTACCACTTAATGAGTTGAAATCAATTACAAGCTGAAATTTAAATAGCGCAGTGACCGTTTCAGGGCGCTTATATAGTGTTCTATAAATCTTCCAATATTAAAGAGGTCATTTCCTCAAACTGTTATATCAAACACAATATTCTGTTTTTGTCGTTATATCACGATGACATAAAAACTTATTTGAATATAACTTATATGTGCTACGTTTTAATATCCTCTCACTCAATGGAAATACCAATTTCAGCCAGAATCCGGGTATTAAAAAGATAATTAAATTTCCTTTAAGAAACAGAAAGGAAGATGAAATTTTCCGTAAAATAATTCAAACTTTAATTCTAAACACATTTTTTTGGTTTAAAAAATAGATTTTACACTAACAGTGAAGATGAGTCCCAAAATGGAGCCAGCTTATATTTGAAACAAGAAAATTTGGCGTAAAGTCACATATATGGCCAAGTATTAATATTTTAAGTATGACATGCTATTTCAAAACAAAATTTTTGCTTTTCATTTTCTAATGCAGCTGTCTGAAAATTTAATTTAGATTGCATTGTTATTCTGAAATATAACTGCTTAATATTAACTGTAACGATTTTTTCATAAAAGGCTTATAGTCACATATTGATCAATCTGATGAATATGGTAGGATAATAAATGCATTCTAAAACAGAAGCAAATTGTTTTTGAATTAAATCTTTTTGAAAATCATAATCATTTTTGAATGGTTTAAATGCCTCCCACACCCCTACCAGATTTTTGATACATTAAGAAATCGCAACTATTCTCCTATAATGAAACCACTGTAATAAACTTTTGTGTATTGACAATATTTTACGGATGAATTTAATTTTGAATAAAATTTCTGTTTATCTTACAAGACCAACTTATTCATAATTATATGTTGTTGGATTTTAATTAGCAATAAAATGTATTTAGGCTTCGCCGGATGTAATCAAGCACTTTAATTATAAAGATATGCCTATTATGAAAATGATTTTAGATTTAAATGAAATGCATAAATCTATTCGCAAATAAGTGGTTTCTGTTTTATTAACTTTCTATTAAGTCAAATGGCTTTATCAAGCTTTGCTTAATATTCAGCATTATATTCAGTTTTATTCCTATATGACTGCAGAAAACCAATTTTTTATTTGAGCATTGAATTGTCCAGTATATGTGTTTGCTTATAGTACTCAAGTAAGTTATGATGTAAAATTAAGTCTGTTCTTACAAACAATGTTGATGATTACTACGGATTGACGAATCGTGTCATTATGTGTGATTAAGGGAAGCTCTGCCATGTTGAGCGACTGGTTGGGCACAATGGGATTGGTGTTTATCTCACACTCACAAATCTGAAATAGAGACTTATTACAGCTACCCGTGCAAGCAATGCTTGTTTATTTGTGTCGCGTACCAATTTATGGCAAATGCTGACAACATTTCAAAATCGTGACTTCGAATAAATTGTTCAGCCGAAATTTCCTAGCAATTATAATGTTTTTTTTAGATTTCTAAGGATAAGAGCCATTTAAATATCACTCATATTTCCTCGCATTTTATTTTACGTTGTTGGTGCAATCATAGCAAGATATCTTCATTTAATATCTCAATTGATATCGAAAATTAAATAACGTGTGATATTTGATTTTATTTCTTTACAACAACATCAAACGCTTTCTCTTGCTCAAGCAAAAATCTCTTTACTGTAGCCGTTAAAAATTGATTTGTTAAAAGTTAATAAAATTTACCTTACAAAATTCGAACAACTTTACACAATAGTTTAAAATAAAGTGTATTATATTTTTCTGAATAACCTTCTCTATAAAAATAAATCGATTTAAATTATTAAAATTTAGTTCAAAAAAGTTAACACTAATTCGCTTAAGCTAAGGTAAACAGAATGCAGATAAGTTTTCCTGCATTTTATAACCGTCCTTCCTATGCAGCATTACAATGCGATCTTCATCTTCTTTCCTTTTAGATCCCCGTTATTTTATTGGATTAAATGAACATGGGTGGCGCGGGCGGTGATAAAAATCATTATATTCAAGGTTGCGGTCTTGATATTAGCACCTGATCCATTAATTACTTATATCCCTGTCCGCAGCAAATTCTGGCCAGTACATGATGAGTACCCAATAAGGACGAAACCGGTCTACTGGATGAATTGTCTTTTCTACACTATACAATTCTTAGTTAATACTAACATATGTAAGTAATTAATGGGTCAGGTGCTTATATCAAGAACGCAAACTTGATTATAATAATTGTTATCACCACCCGCGCAACCAATGTTTTTTTAATTATATAAATGTTCATTTCAATAACACTTCCCCATGTAGTGTGGTGTCTGTTCAGTAATTACAGAGTGGGAATGGTTAGTTGGAACTTTGAGTTTAAATGGATGCCATCTGAGCTCCACCTAAAGGAAAAATAGACTAACCAGGTTACATAAGTTAGTATGTAACTGAAAATTGTGTGCAGAGTAACGTCCGGCAGGATGGCTCAGTGGTTAGAGCACCAGATTCCGAAGCAGACGTGCCCAGGTTCGAGTCCTCTCCGCGGCAAATTTTGGCCAGTACATGATGAGTTCCAAATAAGAACGAAACCGGTCTACTGATGAATTGCCTTTTTCACTATACAATTTGTTTTATACCACATGTAAGTAATTAATGGGTCAGGTGTTTATATCAAGACCGCAACCTTGATTATAATAATTATTATCACCACCCGCGCAACCAGTGTTTGTTTAGTTATATAAATGTTCATTTCAATACCACTTCCCCATGTAGTGTGGTGTCTGTTCAGTAATTACAGAGTGGGAATGGTTAGTTGGAACTTTGAGTTTAAATGGATGCCATCTGAGCTCCACCTAAAGGAAAAATAGACTAACCAGGTTACATAAGTTAGTATGTAACTGAAAATTGTGTGCAGAGTAACGTCCGGCAGGATGGCTCAGTGGTTAGAGCACCAGATTCCGAAGCAGACGTGCCCAGGTTCGAGTCCTGTCCGCGGCAAATTCTGGCCAGTACATGATGAGTTCCCATTAAGAACGAAAACGGTCTACTGGATGAATTGCCTTTTCTACACTATACAATTCTTAGTTTATACCGACATATGTAAGTAATTAATGGGTCAGGTGGTTATATCAAGACCGCAACCTTGATTATAATAATTGTTATCACCACCCGCGCAACCATTGTTTGTTTAGTTATATAAATGTTCATTTCAATACCACTTCCCCATGTAGTGTGGTGTCTTTTCAGAAATTACAAAGTGGGGATGGTTAGTTGGAACTTTGGGTCTAAATGGATGCCATATGAGCTCCACCTAAAGGAAAAAGACTAACCAAGTTACATTAGTTTGTATATAACTGAAAATTGTGTGCAGTGTAACGTGCGGCAGGATGGCTCAGTGGTGAGAGCACCAGATTCCGAATCAGACGTGCCCAAGTTCGATTCCTGTCTGCGGCAAATTCTGGCCAGTACATGATGAGTTCCCATTAATGACAAAACCGGTCTACTGGATAAATTGCCTTTTCTACACTATACAATTCTTAATTTATGATGGCATATGTAAGTAATTAATGGGCCGGTGCTTATATCAAGACCGCAACTTTGATTATTTTATTGGATGTTTGATAACTTTTGACGCATTAAATGCTTGTGTTTAATGCTTATCGTTTTATATAAACGGCATTTTACGTAATTATAATTTGCTTCAACCTGTAGCGTATCCCGATAAAAATATTTTTAATATTGTGCACGTCCAATTGAAATACATTTATAAATCGAATAAATAGAGTGTTTGCGGCAAAGTTACGATTCCTACTGATACTTCGTTCATCATCATCATCATCATCATAATCATCATCATCATCATTATTATCATGCAAAGCCATACAAAAGCCATAATTACTATTTCGCTGTCATGTAACCATATATCGTTCATGGTTATATGTCCACTGTAAAAGAACACAAGGTCGCTCAATCCTTGTGAGAGAGTTTTTTATTCGGAGTATTCCTTCTCGTGGTTAGTCTGTCAAACAAAACTGCTAAGCAAGGCGCGATAGCAAATTAAATAACAAGAATCCTATTGCAATTCATATTCAAGTTCTGGAATATACTATATATGTGAAGCGGCCCACATCCATCTTAAATCTGGCATACATTTAATTTGATGGGTTCGTGATTTAGGTAAGCATACGTTTTTACTAATAACGCAGAAACCCAACCAACATTGACGTTAATTCCTCTTTTCAAATTGATGATTTTAAATTTTTAGTGGATTTTAATCACAATGATCGTGAGACAGAATAGAGAAAATTCAAAATAAGAAATTATAAAAGTTTGGTTGATTGTGGAATTTATAGACCATGTAATAGTTGATAATAATGATAATCGCAAATACTCACATAGTAATTAAGTCAGCAATGAATCTTAAGGTGATAAAGTTGACTTTCATAACGGTGGTTTGAACATAAAAATTCAAAATAAAATAAACATTTTGAATTTAGATCATTACGGTTGCTATTAGAACGGCAGAAACTCATTTGCATAAAGATAAGATTAAACTTGACGTAGATCTGGCTGTTATGGCTATAACACATCAATTTATAAAAATAAGAACAATTAATAAGTTCGACGTTGGCAAAATCAGTTAATGTCTAACCACGCGCTATGTGTAAAATCAGATTAAAGAGAAGTTTTTGATATGTTTATTCTAATTGATTATAATGATAAGATGGTGGAGAAATAAAATAATAAAAAAACAATAGACTTAATTAAAATAAATGACACAACTGATGTATTACAGGGGTAATAAAAATCATTGTTCTATTACAAGATTGTTATTGTGAAGTTAAACGGCCACATGGTAACACGTTCATACCATGTGATACAGATGCTGATATAATTCATGTCTTAGCTAAGATTCGTAAAAATTATTCTTAATTTTCAGCACTACCTGACATATATTATTTTAAATTTTCCATATCATTAAATAAGAAAATACTTCTATTACTTAGATCACGCCTTTATCAGCCGGTTGGAATTTTTGATAAATATGATAGGTTTCCCAGCTTAGATTTGGTAGCTATGTAGAAAAAAAATATCAGTATCTAAAGTTGGGTAATTTTCGAGGTTAATATTAATATTTAAAGGAGTTTAAAGGACGATTTAGCGCATTTAAGAGATTAAGAGTATATGCATGTCTTCGACTTATTGTACATTAAGAAAACTATATTATAAACAAAGTAAAAATGCATATATAGGGCAACATTTATCAATACTAATAACAAGCATCTCTAAACTTTATCTTTAAAAATCGATTGCAGATATTGCATTTCTGGGGCCCAAATTATACCTACGGTTCTTCGATGGTAAACGAAATGTAAGAAATGCAATTTAAGATTAAAAGTATTTGATCGGTTGGATATCAAAATAAATAAGAATAGTGAGACATTAGTGAGGGTTATTCATAAAATAGATATTCACTCGGGGATTCTAAATAATTTCAAGTAAAAAATCTCGTAGCGGATGACAATCAGTATATTTATACTACAATCAGTAAAAATCTTTAGATTAAAAGATAAAAAAGCATTGTGAATTGAAATAAGGTCGTTTGCGCGTAATATTCAGTGATGATGGGAACCAACAAATTTTAAAATAACCATCAAAAACGAAGGTTGTAAGCAAATTTAATTTATAGTTGAGTTATATTAAATCTTTCAGAGAGGTCTTAAATCTTAGCAGAAAATTTAAACATGTGAAATTTAAGTAAATATATGATCAATGTTTTGTCATCCCCTTACACTGCGTAGTGAATCTGTTAGTTTAGGAGGACAAAACGAGCCCTTAGAATAATCATGAGCGTATAAAAACATAAAAAGTATGTATTAGCATTAAAAAGTCGTTGATTGCGCGGGCGGTGATAAAAATTACTAAAATCGACATTGCGAGCTTGGTATAAGCACCAATAAAATTATATAAATAAATAAATATCTATATATATATATTTCCTAGTATTGTCTAAAGCAGAAAGGACAATTCACCCAGTAGAAGGGTTTTGTTCTTAGAAGAAATGGTATATTCTTGGTATTTTCGCGGAAATGCTTTTAAGTCTGCGTTTCAATCTACTATACCATCCTTCCGCAAGCTAATCACAAATTTCAGTTCTATTCTAATTTATGCTTTGGTTTGCTTTTGACCTAAGTAGAGGCAAGATTGCATTACCGCAGACATAAATTTCGAACGAGGAACCCCCCCCCCAAACAATAGCAGAGATACTACAATACGTTTGGATCTGGTAATAAATTTAACATTTAACAAATAGAAAAATTCCGTCCAGATTGAGAACACAACAATAACTGTACAGAATTTAACTTTACTGAAAGTGTTAGTAGTACCAATTGTATTAGACGTAGTATTAGTAGAAGTAGAGGAAGTCAAATAAGAAGTATTAGTAGTAGAATTAGTAGTATCATAAGAATTCCTGTAGTAGAAGTAGCTATAAGTATAGTAGAGGTAGAAGTAGTAGAAGTAGTAAAAGTATGTGTAGTAGTTGTAGTAGTGGTAGTATTATTAATATTAGTAGAGATAGCATTAGTAGTAGTTGCCGTGTTAGTTGTAGTAAAAGTAGCAGTAATAGCATAGTTAGTAGTAGTAGTAATAATATTAGTAGTAGTAGTAGTAGTAGTATTAGTAGTAATAGTAGTATAAGTAGTAACAGTTACAGAAGAAATAGTATTAATTATTGTTGATTTAGAATTACTTCCAGAATTAGTAGTCTTATTAGTAGTATTAGAAATTGTACTGGTAGTAATAGCTTTAATAGTTTTATAAGTATTAGTAGTTGAGGCAGTAGATGTAGTTGTTCCATAAGTAGAAGTAGAAGTAGTGCTTACAGTAGAAATAGTAATAGTGTTGGTAGTATATATAGTACTAGAAGAGATAATAATAGTAGGAGTCATCTTGGTTGTAGTAGTAGTAGCAATATACAGTTGTAATTCTTAATTTCGGTGAACTATAACATACATGGATATCCATCATGTTAGTACAATGTATCGACTCAGTAATTATAGTGTTAGTACCATGAAACCTTTGCGGTACTATAATGTTGGTATCGGTTGCTAACACAATAGCCACAGTGTTATTATCCTTTAAATATTCGGTATATATTTTATATAGAGTAAGTTAGCGTTGAAGTTGTATTGTCGAGACTTTGTTTAATGTTAGCTTCACTGCAACAGGTTTACACCTTCGTCTAGGAGATTGTACCATCCTATTATCCCACATTCCTCACCCAAACATATAGTGGATAAAGGGCGTAATATCGGCTACTACTGATGAGTCGTCAGTAAGCACGAAACGAATGTGCATGAGATTATACTTACCGTTCATACTATCGTTGATTTATCTTTCTGGTTAGAACTAACCAAATTTGTTACTAGGTTCGCAACACCTGATGCATGAAGTTATTAATATTAGTATTAGTATTAATTATTATAATAATAATAATAATAACAGTTGCAGTAGAGGTAGAATTAGGAGTAGCAGAATTTGAAGTAGTATTAGTAATAATATTGTGCAACCAAACAGAGATACTAAGCTTATTTGAGACTCGAATGAATTAATGTCAGGAAATGTTTGAATGAATAAAACATTGGTAGAAAAATCATTAGAATTAATTAATGAAGCCTTTTCTAGGCTCACAAAACGGGAAGCTGATGAAACGGATTTAAAAATATACATGAGTAAGAAACCCAGTTTATTAGAAACTGATTGATAATGATCTAGAACGAAAAAAATTCCTATTTCCTTCTATCCTTGCATTCTCAAAATCAGCATTTAGTAGATTGTACAAAGATTTTTAACTGGTTATTGTACACAGTGTGCCTTTAAATAATTAAATACGTATGCTAATAAATTGACTATATTCATCTTGAATTATATAAGGTTGACACTTATTAATCTCACACGGTGGCTTATATATATATATATATATATATATATATATATATATATATTACAATATATTTATATTTAGACATATATTTTTGTTTATATATATATATTCTATATATATTAACAAATGAGGTACATACACATTTTTGTGGAGGCATATTTATATAATCATATAAAGTATGGGTATATATTTATATATCCGTATACTTATATATATAATGTAATAATTAAATATAAATATGGTTGTTGATAGACCAAATTTATTGTTATTCGAGACATTTGTCTCACATTATTGCTCATATTATTGATAATTATATAAATAAATATCTAAAAGTTTTATATATATATTGTTTGTCTCATATTTATATAGACATATATATGTATATATATATATATATATATATATATATATATATATATATATACTGTAGCATATGTTATATATATGTAGGTAATATATAAGATTTTACATTTATATTTGTGCATTTTACAAATTCTAGATAATTTTTTGTTGAAGATATATATATATATATAATTATTTATTTTATGTATTTTTAAATATGCTATAATAGGTTGAACTTAGGAGCATGAATGTTACTAGTTATTTAATGCTTTTTATGTAAAATACATATACTTTACACTTACTATCTCTACCTATTTCTCTTTATTTTTGGACTTGACCTAATCGTCGCTCTGTCTCTTAATCGCTTTCTATTGAGGTAGCTTTTATTGTAGCTTACTCACATCATTGCATGTGCTCCATGCATATGGATATATAGATTTTAGTTACTGAAACCAATTCCTTGTTTAAATCCAATAGTGAGTCAAAAATTAAATATAATTAGAATTGTTTCGGAACCAGGTTACCGCCATTGTTTAAATATTCTATTGGGAGCATTTTTGTGTGATTGACTACAGGCCTAATGATGGAACGAGAAACGCTGTTCCTAAACTTTGTCTGTCAAAGAAAATTAGATACTTCCGCTTTTTTAATGGTTAGTATGATCAATATTTAAGACTTTGGAAGAATGGGACTGATTCGCACCCAGACAATAAAAAGAAAACTCGATGCGTACTGTAAATGGGGATCAACTGGAAAGCAACAATACACGCGAACGCAAATCGCTGAGTGTTCAACATTTGAAGCTCGGACGACGCAACCATTTGAGAAATAGTAGTAAAGTTAGACTTATTAGTGTTTGCAGTAGTATTAGTAGTATTTATATTAGAAGTACTAGTAGTATGAGAAATAGTCGAAGTTTTTGTAGTTGTAATTGTTGCAGCCTTAGTGTTTTAGTATTTGTTGTGGTAATAGTATTAGTAGAAACTTTTATAATCATAATATTTTTACAAGTTATTGAAATAGTAGAAATGGAACTGAAACTATTCGTAGCATTTTTTGCAGCACTATAAATAAATGGCTTATTATTGGCAGTTATAGTTTCATTAGAACTTTTAATATTAGTAATATTAATCGAAACGGTAGTTTAATAAAAATTAATGGAATATTTTTTTGTCGATTTAATATTATAATTTGTAAATTTTGCCTTCTTTGTAGCACAGAAAATATTTCTTTAAAAGAATATTGAAACAGTTGATAGAAGCGGTAGTATGACTAGCAAATGTGTGTTGCATTTGCAATTATAGGATTATTGGTGTACATTGTACAATGGTACATCGAGATACGAGTTTCATTCGTTCCAGATCCGAGCTCGTAAGTCTCGTATCTCAAACGAATTTCTCCCATTTAAAATAACTGAATTCAATTTAATCTGTTTAGGACCTAAGAAAAATCCCCAACCCATAGTAAATTATGAATAAAGATATCCTTTTGAAATGCGAGCTTTAATAAAATTCATTGTACCCTTCCTGTGTGCAAAATTAAAAAGAGATTTTATCAGATATAAGAAACGTTTCTTTCGCAGTGTCTTCTGAAATATCTACTAATGAACATATCTTCATATATAAATTGGAAAGCAAAACAAGGTAGAAATATATAAACATAGAGAGAGAGAGTGTGAAAAACGGAAACCAATCAAGTTGCGTGCGTCACATCCAGTTCAAGCTCAATGCTTGTACGTGCTTCTAATGCTTGCATAAATCCGGCTGCAATCTGTTTATCCATACGGTTTCGTATGTGGTTAGCTCCCTTTTTTTTGCATTTAGTAATTACTTTGAATGCTACGTCTGGAGCACATGCGTGCGATGTTTCGATGACGTTTTGCGCAATAGCAGACGTGTATTCATCATTTGATTTAAAACTTGATTTAAAACTTTGATTTATAATTTGATTTGTTTTTGCACACAGGAATGGTCCAATGAATATAGGTTAGTTATTAAATGAAGAACAAACATGTATAATTAACAACTACATAACAAAAATATGAAATAAAGAGATAAAATAGTTATTTAGCATAGTAGTCTTACTTTGGGGTCACACGAGTCCGGCTAACGAAGGTGAACGGCAAGGAGGAGGAAGGGGGGAAGGGATGAGGGCACTCATCCAAATCCTTCGTATGTTGCATCATCTGCAGCTCCTTCAACTCCTCAGTTGAGAATTCCTCCTCATGTTCTTCGACGAGTTTGATGAACACCTGTTGTGGGATGTAGCCTTCCTTCGCAACAAGCGCAGCGAACTTTTGGATGTGCGTATCGGCTGCTTTCACGTCCACACTCGCAGTTTCGCCATTAGTGTAAATAAAGACTTAATCGTTGTAGACTTATCATTGGAATTAATGGAATTTGTAATCCGGGTTGCGAGACTTATGTAAACAGTCATCCCATTATATATATATATATATATATATATATATATATATATTATGTATACATATATATATATATATATTTGTCTTTATAAACTTATCATTTTAGACTGTTTTCCGTCTTATTGGGAACTCTTTAAGTATTGCCCAGAGCTTTGCCACAAGCCTGACTCCAACCGGGGCAAACTGTAGTATCAGTTTTAGTTAAGGTAATAAAAGTAGCAGTAGCGGTGTTTCTAGTATTAACCATTGCACAAGGAAAAGTGGAATCAGAAGAATTATTAAAATTATTTGCAGTTGTACGGGTGTATTAGTAATTTTCGTTTTATTAGCTGAAGAAAAAGTAGGAAAAATATGATTTATTGGTTGTTGTAATAGTTGGAGTTTAAATTTAATTATAAATTTTAATTTTAGATATAAAAATTTCACTAGTATTAGCATTAAGAGAAGTAGCGGCAAAGCTAGTAGCTGAACTCGCAACTAAATAGCTCTTAATGCAAGTTACATGGTAGCGCTAGTAATAAGGGTTTTCGTAGTAATAAAGTTTATTGGTAGTAGTTCAAAATGTAGTAGTATCGCATTTAAATCTTTAGATGCAAAAAATTCAAAAGCATTATTAAAAGTACTAACGATAGAAGAAGTAAGTGTTAAAAGTTGCAATATTATTTTTAGCATAAATAATGTTAGATATTTTAAGAATGTTAGTAGCATCATTTGCAACGCGTAATATATACATGGTTTTAGCTTTATGTGTTGCAGTGGAATTTGTGTTGAATTATCAGTAGCAGTGGATATATTAGTTAGAGTGCAGTACACATTCAACTAGTGCATGGCGAGGCAACAAAATATAATTCAAGAAGCGCATTTCGGAAATAGCGTGTCACACAAATCATTACAATTTCTGCGTGAACTCAACAATCAAACTGAAATTGTCAACGCTAGCTTATATTTTCAAGGCATATAAAAATTTCCAATGCGAAATGTTATGCAAAACTAAAGTAAATCGCTAAATAATCTCTACCTCGAATTCACGAGACCACATAGATTTGGTTAACATAGTATCCAAACAATATTTTCTCATTTCAAGTGTTAACCGGCAATAAATATGTAAATCGTCTAATATTGTCCAACAATTGTTTAGAAAAGGTTAGTGTGATGGTAACATGATGAAAATGCTTTCATTACGCTCACTAATAACTTACGCATGACACGGTTAAGAATACGATTTTGTGCCAAATAAATGAACTATAAAACACACATGCGAGAAATAACTTATGTTTGTTAAACAGCTGACTAGAATACTTGTATGCGGCTCTGTTTGGAATCACTGATAATACAGATATCACAAATTTATGTTCTTTTAACTGACGATAATAACAAATTTTTCGTAGGCCAATTATGTGCTCACACACACTTGTGAGAAAACAAAAGAGGCACAATTAAATTGACAAAATTAGAAAATCGAAAATTTCTATAAAATGCACTATTTTATCGTACAATTTACTGATAGACTTTGTTATTCAGCTTTAACGCATACATATTTTAAATGTCGATATTTTTTTAATTAGCACACTATATATGGATTTATAAAATTAATCGAACATCAGATACGCGGGCGGAGAAAGCAATTAATTAAAACAAGATTGAGATCTTGATGTAAACCGGAATTAAACCGGTTTCGTCCTTGTTGGGAACTCAGCATGTACTGCCCAGAAATTGCTGCAAGTAGGGCCCGAACCTGGGCACGTCTGCTTCGGAATCAGCTGCTCTAACCACATAAGCCACCCAGCCGCACCCAATATAAAACTATCAATCATGTAATAAGCAATAACTTTTGGTTAGCCTTTCTTTTTGTTGGAGCCTATACGACCTCAAATCTTTCATTAGAAAAAATAAATCACCAGTATATAGCAGAAAATTATTTTTGCCATTCAGCAGTCTGGCTTAATGATTACAACAAGATGTTCCGAAGTAGGCATGCCCAGATTCATGCCTAACTGCGGATAGTTCTGGGTACTACGTGATAAGTTCTCAATAAATTCGAAATCGGTCTACTGGTTGAATTAATTTTTCTGCATTACGTAGTTCTTAGTTTACACTGTTTAATATATTTGCATAATGGGAATTATGTTAGAATCAAAATCGAAAGTTTTACTTGAATAAATAAATTATGAATTATTTTGGAAAAATAATATTTATCATTTTAAGTTGATCGATACGTGTATTTAAATAATCTGAATTGGCGAAATAACAGCGAATATAAATAATCATGTCTATTAGTTGTTTTCTTAAATTGTGAAAGAAAAATCGATTTCATCACAATATCTAAATGCTTTCTTTAGAAATTGTGTAAATCGCTTCCACCTTCGCATAAAAACAGACATCATAATGCCTCTACTTATAATTGTTTATACAATATGCCAAGAATTTGTATGACGTTATATAACGTACAGGTGAATGTAATTAATCTATCTAAATCAATTTATTAATTTTCATCCGCTTCCGAGTTTAGAAGCCGCGGATTCCATCATGAAGATATTTAGCGAAGTAATATTCAATACAGTTTTAATATGAAAGCAATAATTAAATTGCAAATTTTAACTTGTTTGTTACCATTTTTCGTAACAATTGGTGTTAAAGTTAGTACAGCTTGACGTACGACGCCGGCAGAAAAAGTACATCGTTTAGAAAAGGAAATGCAAAGAAATATAGTCACATTCTATTACATTCTTGCTGTAAATATTCTCATGGCTATTGCTACAGTTGTTTCGTCAACAATCGTTTTAAGTTAATGCATACTTTGTTTCGGAGACCTAATGTTTATGGGATTATGATTTAGGCATTGCATACCTGGTAACATGTTATTTCACGTAAAACTAGAATGGGAAAGCGGTATGATGAAGCGTACACGCGTTTCGTGCTTACCGACAACTCATTAGCAGGAGTCGATAATACACCCTATACTCACTATACATTTAATCAAGAAATTTGGGAAATTTTAAAAATACAATCGTTAAAATCTAATTTTTGTTATAAATTTGAATTGAACAATGCTTACAACACGCAAATATAGGAGAAGGCTCCGTCTAGGTGTTCTACATTTATTGACCTAATTGACAGTGCGTTTTTGGCGTAAGACCGGCTTCTACAGACGAATTGTTATTTAGCACGGTATTTCTGCCTATCTGCAATGATATGGTATTCACATACTGAACTGGGCATATTCTTCTTTTCCTTATTGTACTAGCTCGTTATTAATTACGCAATAACTAATACACAATTTCATGTATATTAAACCATGCAACAGATAATATATAAATAGTTTATCTTTCATTGAATGATATCACGATTACAAAACAATTGCATCGACTCCAAAGCATACGGCTTTGCTGGAGAAGCAGGTGTTCAGAAAAAGTATTTACTCTCGATTGTGTTGAAATTAAGCCAATCACAACGATCATTGCGTGGAATTATTTATTAATGTCGTAAAAATTGTTGGTAGTGCGTAAACTGTTAAATGTCATTGCTGAATATTTTATTTAAATTGGGCGCTAAAATACATATTCGTGATGAAGATGGCTGCGTTTAACTGTTTAACATTTCTTGGCCAATGAAACACTGGGATTTGGATGTAGTTCTGGCTACTGCTGATAATTCGCCAGCTAAACCAAAATTCATACTCACCTGAGATTACACATTCCGTTTATAACGAAATTCTAAATTCCGTCTGGTTTTATTTCAACTTATTTGTTAGCCGCCATTTTACATCATCAGTGTTTCTTCGATTAATTCATGTCTTCAATTGACGTCAGCTTCAAATTACACAGACATAAGCACGTGTGTTTAACTTGAAAAAAGGATAAAGTAAACTTCATAAATAAATCAGATGTTACGCTCCTAAATTTAATTGTACTTAAGCGTCGATAGACAGTTCTTGGTTTAGCTCATCTCGCTATGTCGTTTCCTAAAATCTTTATAGCCTATGGCCTAGGTTCTGTGAAGAAGTTACATTCAATTTCAAAGTAATTGCACGTGAATGCTACACTATCGACTAAGCTAATACATAGCAAAACTCCGGGATGTAGAACATTTTGTAAAATAAACTTTCCAACAAGTCCTTTATAGAAGTAGCAATATTAAGGCAAGCATCTGACATGCTAAATTGCAATCGCAAAAATATGCCTAGATTGTACTTAAAACGAAGCTTTTACTGTGCTATATGCATGAAAAGACTGAAAAATAATACACAACGAAATTTAAACCTAACAGTAACCAATCTTAGTGACAAATTATGGAAGTGTGCTAGAAGATTATGCTTTAAAACTATATGGTGCGCTTCCGACGGTCTTCCAACATTTTTTGAAACACAACATCCAAAAACTTTTCCATCCTCAAATGACCCCATTTCTGTATACTTTTGATATTCTAGGGGGAATTTAAATATTTGATTGAAAAATTCATTTGAAACTTCTACCGCTTTCTTAGTTTTTTTATTCTACGATCCTGCTAGTTTTACAGAAATTTTGCAATCGGTTACCTAATAGGCACAACAATTTAACAATAATTGATTGCGCCTGTGGTGGTTACAATTATTTAAATCAAGTTTACGAGTTTGAAGTAAACACCAATCCCATTGTATTTAACCAGTCGTCGAACAATATATCAAAACTACCGCCAGCCGCAACGCACTGACGTGTTTTGACCTTCCAAGATCATCATCAGAGTGCGACGGCAAACTGATTATCGAGGGTCAAACCGCATTGATTATATATGGAAATCAAAGTTAGATATGCGGCTCTCACCTCTAGCAGTCTCGCATAAATTGAACTTGACTGGAAATGTTGGCTGCATAATTTCTATGCAGTCACGAACATTAACTGTTTGCAGCTTTCGCCACATATACATATATAGGCAATACAATTTAGCAATAATTGATTGCGCGGGTGGTGGTAACAATTCTTTAAATCAAGTTTGCGAGCTTGTAGCAAACACCAATCCCATTGTATTTAACCAGTCGTCGAACAACATAATAAAATTACCGCAAGCCTCAATAATAATAAGCATGCATGATTTCTTGTCTTGGACATTGTTTTATCTTAAATCAAATATCTGTCGACTTGGCTTCACGTTAACTTAACCAAAATTCTTAAAAAAAGCCACATAAAACATTTTTATACAGACAAGTAAGTTGTGCCTTTCAACAAAGCGCGCGCACAAGATCCGCTATTTCGGACTCTTTAATCATCATTAAAAAAATTTTATTTAAGATATTGTGAAAGCTCTAATTTTTTTGCTGAAAAATATTTTCGTAAAAATGCTCCAAGTTAATTTCAGACACATTCACCAAAATAAATAAAAAATGCATATACCAGAATTATCTTATGGTGGCCTTTAAGTTTTAAATATCGTGTGCATAATGATTACGAAATCTTTTTTAAATGGTTAGTACCTAAATAAATAGTACTAAGGCGATATCAGCTAATGGTGCTTTTG
Organism: Eudiplozoon nipponicum; assembly: GCA_029291075.1. Lineage (NCBI taxonomy): Eukaryota > Metazoa > Platyhelminthes > Monogenea > Mazocraeidea > Diplozoidae > Eudiplozoon > Eudiplozoon nipponicum. The sequence continues at coordinate 131,544 of JAQBSW010000023.1, read as the reverse complement.
CTTCAAATACTTTTCATTTAGAAGAATAAAGAAATCATTCTTATTGCTTTGTTTATCCGTGAGCTACGATAACATCAATAACGAAAATTATATTTATTCCTATTTGGGGCATTTTTCGTATTCTTATTAACATCTGCATGCGTTTTAATTACATCATAAGCACAACTCGTAGAGAGTGTAACACCACAGAAAAAAATCTACGGAAAAGCATGGATAAATATCGAGAGCGTAACCAAACTCAAATTTCTGAGAGAAGACTAATCGGACATCGAGCATCAATGAGTTAGACAGAGAGAATTTCCTCTAATGGCAGGGACATTACCTCATAAATAATCATATTTGATGGGGTATTAAATGAGTTGAATGGGAATGAACCTTGAGTTAAATTTTAAAAAGGTTAAATGATATTTTTATATCTATATTTTAGATATTAACTTCTTTTAAGGTATGATATATTCGGGTTATAGTTTTTCATTTAGGTCGTTTGTTTACGATGTTACACTGACTTTATATAGTTCAGTTTAAAGACCTGCTTTGGAATGCGTCATATGTCGAATTTGATGAGCAAAAAATTGGTTCCCACGTTTAGCATGGCCAAACCAACCCAGCTAAATCATTATGCAACCACAATTTACCAGTTTCTATGCAAACAAATTATTTTCTGACACGCCCAATGACATTCTTTACGATAAGAAACAAGCAATTTTGTCTAAAAGGGATTGTTTTATCTGAGGATTTTCCTCAATTGAATGCTCAAAATCTAAACCCCACTTCCGTTGATTACTACACAAACACCCTTACATGCAAATTAATACCTAAGCGGTTTTATTTTCATTAGTTGTATAAGCTAATAGTTATCTAAGCCTTATCAGCAGCTGAATTTCCATTAGATTAATTAAGAGGAGCAATAATTTGTATATTGTGAATAACGGGCGACTTTAACGCAAGTTGATTTGCATCTATTAATGGTTCTGTATATACCGCTTTTTATATGAAAATATGTTTGTCTCCTGTATGTTGGGTAAAAATATTGTGAGTAAAATGTATTTTTCATAATAAAATAGTACTGATTTTTATACTAGCCTATAGTTTTTCAGAACAAAAATTTATAGACATAACGCGCTTTAAAAAGAAGTAAAATCGTCTATTGCTTTCACTATTTGTTAAAGGTGAATATCCAAAATGGACATTTTATGTTTTTTTTAATATATGCCAATATTCTCTTATAATTTGATCATTTGATGTATCTTGTTAGTGCAGTGTACAGATTTCTGAATACAAATTCATTAAACTGATAGAAAATGCGATTTAAAATCAGCGATTTCATGGGTGACAATAATAGTTGGTTGAATAGATTTTTCGGGCTTTATATACACATCATTACAATTATATTTTGCTAGTCAGATAATATAGCAAACAATCGCCATTCGCATGAACTCGTTTGTAACCACGGTAGTTTGGCTATGTTGTGCGACTAATTATAGAAAATGGGATTAAATTTATTTCAAGCTCGCCAACGTGATTTAAATACATAAATACATTAGATGATTGAAAGTATCGTTTAGGCTGATTAAATTGGTTTCCTCGCTCATCTATATTACTACACATAAGATTCCTTCATTGATCGACTTCTACTTGATCATTCGAAATTAAAATATAAACGGTGGAAACTTCACAGATCCAAGATGCATACGTATGAATAATGCAAATGCGTAACTGCTGAGAAAATAAACCCAGAAATCTGTAAATGCAAACAAGAGACAAGTACGAAGAGTAAAATATTGAAAAGCATAAAATCAAGGCTTAAAATAAAGCAATAATAAAAAATGAGCAAAATTTATCACTCTTGATTTTCTGTGAAATTACATTTCACGTAGTTTTTGCTAATGAGATACGCGTTAGTAGAAAAATCAAATAGAAACTCAAGATGAAATTAAGTCAGGATTGTAAAGTTTTAAAGATATTTTTAGGGTCGTTGAAGATATAAATTATTAAAAAAATGAGTGTCATCCTTAAATAAGCATCAATTCTACATTCTCCTTAACTAATTACATTACATATAGCAAAACAGTGATTGGTTTGGGGTGTTCTATTTCATGTGTACTCTGAAAACGCATGGTATTGTTGTTTATTTAAAGAGCAACAAACTTTATTTGAACAACAGTAATCAACACAAGCACATGTCACGTACATACGTGAAGGAATGATATGTTGCAAACAGATAATGCAATTTAAATACTGTTTGTTGCGAAGAACTAATATATATGCAATTATGTAATAGGTTTGTATGAACCTAGTAACAAATTAGTTCAGTTGTAACCAGAGTTGATCCAAAGGCACAGCATTTGAAAGGAGAATTCATTGCACATCTACCTGTGTTGGCGACTCGTCGATGTATTCTTAACCACTATATATTTGGTATTATTCAACATTCTTCTACCGAATATATAGTGGTTAAAGGGTCGCAATACCGGCTCCTACTGATGAGTCGCCAGTAAGCACGAAACGAATGTGCATGAGATTAAACTTTCCGTTCATGCTGCCTTTGGTTTATCCTTCTGGTCACAACTGAACCAGGTTCTGCAAAACTAACACATACTTGCATACAATGCAAGTGTTTACTTCAAGCTCAGCAAAATTTGATTTAAAGAATTGTCACCACCACCCGCGCAATGAATTATCATCTAATTGTTTTGTTTATAATATATATATATATATATATATATATATATATATATTTGTGTGTGTCCAAAGCTACCAACATTTAATTTTCGTGGCTACATATAAACTGTACAGCTGACTATTTCCAGTTACGTACAAACTATACAAGACTACTAGAGGTGAGAGCCGCATATCTAAATTTGATTTCCATATATATTCAATGCGGTTTGATCCGAGATAGTCGGTTTGCCGTCGTACTCTGATGATGATCAAGGAAGGTCGAAACGCGTCAGTGCGTTGCGACTGGCGGTAGGTTTGTTATGTTCTTCGACGACAGGTTAAATACAATGCGATTGGTGTTTACTTCAAGCTCGCAATCTTGATTTAAAGAATTTTTATCACCAACCGCGCATTCAATTATCGTTTTATCGTATTGTCTATATAATGCAAGTGACTGCAAGGAAAATGTCGGCTATACGTTCAAGAAAATTACCTTTTTTATCAAATTCGTATAACTATTAACGACTTTCAATATTATATATATATATATATATATATATATATATATATATATATATATATATATATGTATATAGATATATATGTATATATACATATTTATACATTTTGGGTTTTCATTTGATTATGCCAGTGGTAACAAATCTGACTCGTTTTTACTGCTGTTTCTTGTTTTGACTAGTTGGTGAGTGTGTATGCGTTCGTGTTTGTGTGTATGCGTGTTTGCATGTAAAGGTCATTCTCGCAGTATTGCCTGTGATGTCTGAGATCTTGTCATTATTGTTTTGATAGCTTGAGAATTAACCATTTGTGCGCATTTTCACTGTTACATACACACACACATATATATATATGTCACATGATTTTTCAAAATTAAAAATGTTCTTAGGTATAAATATTTAAGGAAGAATCAATGTTATTTAAAAGTCGATGCTGCGACACGTTTCATTTTCAAAGAATTAATCGAAAAAAATCAGTTTTTTTAAATAATTTTTAAATCAATCTCAATCGTAGCAAAACCGCGCACAACTGTATGAAAATCGAACACTTGTTAAGATTTCACAGCCTTAGAAACACCATCCAATGCGGTCTGGTATGATTATTTTTTTTAAATGTAATGAGATCTGAAGTTATTAAGATTAAGTTAAATAATCCTTATACATGTGCTGAAATAGATAATTTTGCTCCAGATACACACAAGTGAAAATAGAAGTTTATCATATGAATAATTCTAAGAAATCTAAAATTAAAACAATATTTGAAATAGGACGAATCCGCAATGAATCGATTACAGGAAAACGATGATCACATTTACGTTAGTCAGTTAACATTCTTGCTGCGATGATGCCGATGGATGTTCAAATTTTATCATTACGTGTGACTAACGGTGGTTTTTCTTGGTATATATATATAACATATATAGTGAGTTGGCATTGAAGTCCCATCGTTGACCACTTTATATGACCAGTTTATACATTCGTCTAGGGGAATGTAGCGTACAAATGTCCCTCATTCCTCACCAAAATGTATAAAGTGTATAGGGCGAATTACCGACTCCTACTGATGAGTCGCCAGTAGGCACGAAATAAAGGGCACATGAGATTATACTTTCCATTCATGTTGACTGTTTTCTCTTGTGGCCATATTTCAAATTATTTGTTTCGAGGTGCGAAATGCCTAGTAAATATTTATTAGATGAAATGTCCTTTCAACTGGTTGCAATACTTTGTTTATACAGACACATGCAGCAAGTTCGCAAACTTATTGACACTCTTCTCTAGAAATAGCGTGCTAGGTGCTGGAAACCTGGCTGCATTGTCTCAGGTTCCTCCATTTCCCGATAGAGTAATTTTATATGCAATTTATCCAAAAGAAAAAAAAATTCATTTCTGATGAATTTCAATGGTAAAATAAGATAATGATGATTATGATGATGATCATAAAAGAAAATTAATTTGAAATTGGTTATCCCAAAAACTTTGTTACAGCAAACATGGAACTTAAAGAACAACTACATTTAATGCAGCAGCATCGAAATAGAAGTAAAAAAATATCGCTATAAACTTTACAGCAAATGATTTAATCAATACCTTTAATCGAAGAATGAAAAAATGTAGTGACATTGTGGACGCCTAATACAATATTTCCGTTCGTTTATGCAACATAAAGCCTACTGAACTTCAACGTAAATGACAACCTGACATTCATCTAACAATCAGTCATTGATTGTTTATACAAATAGCATAACTGCACAGAGCGCTAGGTCGGCGGAAATAACCGATCTCTAAGGAAGCCTATTCAAGAACATTTCAGAATAAATGCAACTAGCATAGTAGAGAAAGTTCCCGAAATAGTTAAACACTTTCGTGATGAAGCCGATACCACAAATCAGGCGGATTTTTGAATATTCTTTAATGTCAAAATCTTGAAATAATTAATTCCATCGGAGGTTGTTATGTGTGATATCCCCAGTCCTGAGTTAATTTTTTTTAAATCCGTATTTGATTTGAGCAACATCCGGTGAAATGATTGTTTACGCGCTTTCGCGCGTCTTTTCATGCCTCGGCAAGCAAGATTTACGCTAATGAAACAAGCTTGCTTCATCAGTTTGTTTATAAAACCTGTGATGATTGGTGAAATAAAGATGGCGTCCGTAAAGGCCGCTAAAATACTTTCAAGAAACAAAACAACTGGAATTCAGTATTTGTTAGTCAAAACTCAGATCAACCAATTTTAATAAATCCAGGTTCGCAATTTGTTCATTCTTTTAAGGTTTCATTAGTCGTTTCTCCAAAGTTCACTTAAATTTAACTGATAAAATTCAACATTATTTTTCTACACTCAGAAGAAAAATTAAATTTTATATTTTGCTTCAGAAAAAATATGTAGAAAAATATTTCATTTGAAAATGTAACAAACGTGCAATCTTCATTTCAATTTTCTTTCTCACGCCAGACTATCGGCGCGGTTATATAAGATTCATTACACCTCTACTGACTGATATGTACTTGTACTATCCTAAGCTAATACAGCTAAAAATGATATTGTTTGTAGCATATTTTAAAAGAAGCGCGTGGAAAATATACCGTTCTTCATTCGACGGGTAGAAACAGTTATAGGCCCGTGAAACATGCCAATTAAATCAATCTAAACATATCTTTTATCCTCAAGATAGAAAAAGAAAACAGTCTCTCTTAATAGAACATTCAATGCATACGTGAGAAAATTTGATTTAACAAAAGCAGAACACGGAATATCTACGTTCACTCGACTAAACAATCTCTTATACAGTTTTTGGAAAATTCCGGCAAAATATACGGAAATCTTTAGATAATCATCAATTCAATTGTATGTAACCAATCCAACAACATAGAAAAAATTCCGTCAGTCACAAGTGACTGCTGCGATTTGACCTTCCATGATCATCTTCCGAGTACGACGACAAACTGACGAGGGAGAATCAAATCACAATGCATATATATATATATATATATATATATATATATATATATATATGTATATAAAAAGAAAAAATCGATATGCGACTCTTTCATCTAGTAGTCTCGCATATAACGTATTTGACTGCAAACTTCGTCTGCTCCACATGTACAAATGTTATACAATTAAAAAAATCATTGATTGCGCGGTTGGTGAAAAAAATTCCTTAATTTGAGATTTAGAGCTTGAACCAAATACCTATCATATTGTATTCTACCAGTCCAACAACATAGAAATACATCCGTCAGACAAATGTAATTGAAGCGTTTTGACCAAACATGATCAACCTCTAAGTAAGACGGAAATCTGGCTAGCGAAGATCAAACCAAAAAGCATATATATGGAAAACAAAAACAATGTTGGTACTTTGTAAATTTTCCTCTACAATAATGTTGTTTTTAGGTACTGGCACAACAAATATAATATTGGTTCCCTTTACAGCCGCAATATATACATATATATATATATATATATATATATATATATATATATATATATATATATACATGTGTGTGTATATTTATTGTGTCCTTCCTAAGTGCCAGAAAGCACGAAACGAATGTGCATGAGATTATACTTTCCGTTCATGCTGCCTTTGGTTTATCCTTCTGGTCACAACTGAACTAATTTGTTACTAGGTTCGCAAAACCTAATACATACTTGCATATATATTAGTTCTTCGCAACAAACAGTATTTAACTGTAATATATTGAATTGAATGATGTCATGCTTACCGCGAAATGTGATAACTGATATCGATGAAGGCCAGAGTGTATGGTTTAACTGGAGTAACAGGTGTTCGGAAATTGTTGTAATTCTCAATTTGGGTGAACTTTAGCATAAATTTATATCCATCAGGTTGGTATCATGTACCGACTCGGAAACCATAGTGTTAGTATCCGGTACTCATTGATTTCAAAAAGGTATCAGTTACTAACACAATAGCCATAGTGTTAGTATCCTTTACAGACTCGGTATATATATTATATAGTGTGAGTTAGCATTGAAGTCGTATTGTCGTTGACTTTAGATTATGTTAGCTTCACTATTACAGGTTTACACATTCGTCTAGGAGATTGTACCGTCCTATTATTCCACATTCTTCTACCAAATATATAGTGGTTAAAGGGCGTAATACCGGCTCCTACTGATGAGTCGCCAGTAAGCACGAAACGAATGTGCATGAGATTATACTTTCCGTTCATGCTGCCTTTGGTTTATCCTTCTGGTCACAACTGAACTAATTTGTTACTAGGTTCGCAAAACCTAATACATACTTGCATATATATTAGTTCTTCGCAACAAACAGTATTTAACTGTAATATATTGAATTGAATGATGTCATGCTTACCGCGAAATGTGATAACTGATATCGATGAAGGCCAGAGTGTATGGTTTAACTGGAGTAACAGGTGTTCGGAAATTGTTGTAATTCTCAATTTGGGTGAACTTTAGCATAAATTTATATCCATCAGGTTGGTATCATGTACCGACTCGGAAACCATAGTGTTAGTATCCGGTACTCATTGATTTCAAAAAGGGTATCAGTTACTAACACAATAGCCAAAGTGTTAGTATCCTTTACAGACCCGGTATATATATATTATATAGTGTGAGTTAGCATTGAAGTCGTATTGTCGTTGACTTTAGATTGATGTTAGCTTCACTATTATTAAAGGTTTACACATTCGTCTAGGAGATTGTACCGTCCTATTATTCCGTTCTTCTACCAAATATATAGTGGTTGAAGGGGCGTAATACCGGCTCCGACTGATGAGTCGCCAGTAAGCACGAAACGAATTGTGCATGAGATTATAATTTCTCTTCATGTTGCCTTAGGTTTATCTTTCTATTTACAATTGAAATAATTTGTTACAAGGATTGCAACACCTTATACAAACTTGCATATATTAATTCTTCGCAAAAAGAGTATTTAACTGTAATATAATGATATGAATGATGTCATGCTTACCGCGAAATGTGATAACTGATATCGATGAAGGCCAGAGTGTATGGTTTAACTGGAGTAACAGGTGTTCGGAAATTAATAGATTCCCAATTTTGGTGAACTTTAGCATAAATTTATATCCATCAGGTTGGTATCATGTACCAACTCGGAAACCATAGTGTTAGTATCCGGTACTCATTGATTTCAAAAAAGGTATCAGTTACTAACACAATAGCCAAAGTGTTAGTGTCCTTTACAGACTCGGTATATATATTTTATAGTGAGTTAGCATTGAAGTCGTATTGTCGTTGACTTTAGATTATGTTAGCTTCACTATTAAAGGTTTACACATTCGTCTAGGAGATTGTACCGTCCTATTATTCCACATTCTTCTACCAAATATATAGTGGTTGAAGGGCGTAATACCGGCTCCGACTGATGAGTCGCCAGCAAGCACGAAACGAATGCATAGATTATACTTTCCGTTCATGCTGCCTTTGGTTTATCCTTCTGGTTACAACTGAACTAATTTGTTACTAGGTTCGCAAAAGCTAATACAAACTTCAGCATATATATTAGTTCTTCGCAACAAACAGATGAACCAATATATTGAATTGAATGATGGTCATGCTTACCGCGAAATGTGATAACTGATATCGATGCCATACAGAGGCGGTTTAACTGGGAGTAACAGGTGTTCGGAAATTGTTGTAATTCTCAATTTTGGTGAACTTTAGCATAAATTTATATCCATCAGGTTGGTGTCATGTACCAACTCGGAAACCATAGTGTTAGTATCCACCATTACTTCCTCAAAGGTATCAGTTACTAACACAATAGCCAAAGTGTTAGTATCCTTTACAGACTCGGTATATATATTATATAGTGTGAGTTAGCATTGAAGTCGTATTGTTGACTTTAGATTATGTTAGCTTCAATTATTAAAGGTTTACACATTCGTCTAGGAGATTGTACCGTCCTATTATTCCACATTCTTCTACCAAATATATAGTGGTTAAAGGGCGTAATACCGGCTCCACTGATGAGTCGCCAGTAAGCACGAAACGAATGTGCATGAGATTATACTTTCCGTTCATGCTGCCTTTGGTTTATCCTTCTGGTTACAACTGAAATAATTTGTTACTAGGTTCGCAAAACCTAATACAAACTAACATAGAAATACATCCGTCAGACAAATGTAATTGAAGCGTTTTGACCAAACATGATCAGCCTCTAAGTAAGACGGAAATCTGGCTAGCGAAGATCAAACCAAAAAGCATATATATGGAAAACAAAAACAATGTTGGTACTTTGTAAATTTTCCTCTACAATAATGTTGTTTTTAGGTACTGGCACAACAAATATAATATTGGTTCCCTTTACAGCCGCAATATATACATATATATATATATATATATATATATATATATATATATATATATATATATATATATATATATATATATACATGTGTGTGTATATTTATTGTAACCTTCCCTAATGCAAAACAAAAGACATTTTATCAGATACAAATAGGAACGGTTTATATGAATTTAGCGTCACTACTGAAGGTTTATACATTTATATAGGATATTTGACCGTCCGATTGTCTCACATATTTCACTTAAATATATAGTGGACGTATTGCTGGCTCCTATTAATTAGTCGCCAGTAAGCACGACACGAATGTGCACATGAGATTATATCATTCGTTCCTGCTGATTTTGGTTTATGTTTCTAGTGATATTTGAGCTAATTTGCTGCAAGGTTGGCAATGCCTGAAACACAAGTCATAAGCCGATTCTTTTCAATACTTAGAACACAAAATAATTTAAATAGACTTATTTATATAAGGAAAATCACCCTTTCTAGTGCAAATTTTCAGAACGAGGCAAGCAAAGAATTTTTTAAACCTATAAATTCTAAACAAATTAATTCTAACAAATACTATTAAATAATCTTATATCAAAGAACACGATCTAATTATTCGAAATTGCTTCCTGCGGGACAAAGTACTCGATAAGCCATATCCTGTCATAATTGACCATTTGTTTTAATCAAAAATCAAGTCTCTCATTTGAACTAAAAAAATTTCTCTAGATTCAGCCACAAAATATAATTTCGAATCATCCTAACCTCCAACCGTATCTTGCAAAACGGGATGAGGATTCAGAAATATAGCCTGCACGTCCTGTGTCGTTATTCGATGATGGGAGGTGAAACATACTTCATCCTTCCCAGCAACAGAATATAGAAGTAATGAGAAAATTAAGAGTAATCCGATATAGTTAGACAACGAATATGGTCACTTTGCGCATAAGGATACATAGATGTATGCACATGTCAGCATGTTATTAGCCAAAAACTATTCTACGACTGGAACAAAGAAAAAAAGATCAAAGTCGGACTAGGCAACATTTACTGAATCAAAATGAAAGACTGAATAAACATAACAGAAGAAATGTTAGTACGTTGTCAAATAATTAAAAATTAAATAGGAAATTAATTCGCAAGAAATATTTTTGGTTACTTTTTTGGTTATTAAATTGTTCTGTTCAAAAATATAATATTTAATATACTTTAAAAATGTAGGGGAATATATAGATATATAATTATATATATATATATATATATATATATATATATATATATATATATATATATATATAATTTTCCAAATAAACTAAACAATGGATAATGTATCTAAGAAATTTAATACGCTACAGCAGTATTGTCCATATTGGGAAATCATCTATAATCGTCCAGCATTTTCTGCGGACGGGCCTTGAATAAGGGAACATTTGCTTTGGAGATAGAAAATTTGAATTCACCAATACCACAATAAATTACAAGCAATTTTAAGTCGAGTACCAACATACATTTTATGATATATTTCTCTTCATTTGGAACCTATTTGGAATATCCCACTTCCACTTGAGGAAGTTATATAGAATTAAAATAAAATGACAGGATTTTTCGTATATATATATATCTATATATATATTGCCCGTATAAACTAATCATTGCATCACATTGACAATACATCATAGAATAAATTAGATTAGGGTAATTGTGAATAGATAGGAAAAATTACTTCAAAAATATTCAATAAAAAAATATTTTACACAGTAAATATGTTGTAGTTTTGAGTGTCAATGACAACTCATTTTATTCTTATCATTTTGTACATTTACAGCAGTCATATGAATAGACCGCAATGAAAGTTTATTTACCCTGTCGTACAGTATACAACATTTAACGTCAATCACACGTATTGTCGTGTTTCACCTTCTGCGGTCATCATCAGAGTACAATGGCAAACTGACTATTGAGGATTAAACGATGAATTAGTGACAATTAATGCAAAAATAGTTAAGCAGGTTCATCTCACAGACATTCGTATTTGACTGGAAATGTTGTCTACACGATTTATTTGCAATCACGTCTGTTTTACTATGTTATGCTACTGGTTAAAAAGATTAAGATTCGTGTTTGTTACAAGAATCTAAACTTGGTTTAATAAACTACTGTTACCAACCACGCAATCAGTGATTGTCTAAATGCATAACTTATGTAAATATGGAAAATCTGCAAAAGTCTTACGTTCGTCAATGAGTAGAAACTGTGCAGCCAATATTTTTAATCAAGTAAAACGTAGGTGAGTCTACTAGGAGTCAGATTCGCATATATTCTCTTCCAATCTATGATTGTTTAATTTTATGAGAAGTTTGCATTTTTGTTTACAGGATTGTAGTTGTGGCTGCGTGCCCAAGTATTTTTAGGAAGCGGTTTGAAATTTTTGAAAACTTTTTACATAATTGCAAGCAAATATTTTAACTTGATTGTCCATTTCTAAATAAAACGCATACAAATTTGCTGTCGTTTTATAACTATAATAGTTTTTTATGTTCATTTTGTATCGTTGAGCTTAAAAGTCACTTGAGTCCTACGTCCAGATATGTGCCTGGATCCTACAATTCTCGATTCACTCTGATTAAAATGAAGGTAATAATGGTATAGCTAATTTGAATGTTATAGTTAGAAACTTAATGTTGTTATGTATTATGTATTCAGGGTCATGGGAAACGATAAGTGTTCGTAGTTAAACAACGATTTATTGTGCAGTTAGGGGTAACAATTCTTTAAATCAAGTTTGCAAACTTGCAATCACATTGTATTTAATCCTTCGGCGGACCACATAGCAAAAATACCGTCAGTTACACGCACTAACGCGATTCTAAATTCCATGATCGTTATCAGAGTACTACGGAAAACTGACTAGCGAGTATCAAATCGCAATAAATATATAAGGAATGCAAGCATAGATATGCGGCTCTCACCTCTTGCGTTCTCGCATGCATTGAGCTAGACTGGAAATGTCGACTGCACAATTGCTATGCAGTCACGAAAATCATCTCTTTGCAGATTTCGCCACATATACATGTATAAGCAGTACAATTAAACAATAATTTATTGCACGGGTGGTGATAACAATTCTTTAAATCAAGTTTCCGAGCTTCAAGTAAAGATCAAACCCATTGTATTTAACCAATCATTCAACAACATATCATAAATACTGCCAGTCGCACACTCATATATATAGACAATACAATACAATAATTTAGTATTACCACCTCTCGCGCAATAAATTAATGTTTAACTATATTGCCTATATTTTTTTATTTGGCGAAAGCTGCAAACAGTTAATGTTCGTCACTGCATAGAAATTTTGCAGCCGACATTTCCAGTCTAGTTCCATGTATGCGAGACTCCTAGAGGTGAGAGTCGCAAATCTAATTTTGCTTGCATAAATAGGCAATGCTGTTCGATCCTCGCTAGTCAGCTTGCCGTCGTACTCTGATTGTGGTCATGGACGATCAAAACGCGTCAGTGCGTACAGCTGGCGGTATTTTTTCTTTTTTCTCCGATGACTGGTTAAATACAATAGGATTGGTGTTCACTCAAGCTCGTAAACCTGATTTACAGATGTGTGCATAATTACCTACTGAGAAATCGTAGATTTTGGCAAGCATTAATGCGGAAAGAATAAAACGATATTAAATCATTAGGAGTGGGATAAATACTGATTTATTGATCTCTTGCCGAAGTTGTTTGCAAAATAAAATTGAAATTTCAATTTAAAGTGTTTCCGCTTGCCTGCTAGTTAATGTTACAGAATATCCAAAAGTCAGGAAGCGTTATTTTGCGTTAGGACACGCTTGAATTATAAAATTACGCGTTATTGCGTTTGTATTTTCATTGAACTCTGTCATTCAAAAAATTTACATTTTGATCGCATTTGAGAACGCAGTTTGTTTTTTTATATATCCCTATTTTATAATCAAGAAAAATGTCACCTGGAGTAATTCCACCTGTGCATAGGCTATTAATTCATTTATCACTCTGCCAGTTTCTGCACAAATTTCCACTCTAATATTATTGTAGAAAACGATAAAGCTTCAATACATTTTGTATTTGCTGCTATTTATTCGGATGTAGTTTAACTGCAATACGAGAAACACTATTAAATAGATATATCTACAATATAAAATATACACCATGTCGTGATAAAAAATAATAGAACAGAATAATAAGGCATCATGCTCTTGTTTTTCGTTCTTTCCTGATAAGAAATTGAGCTTATACGGAAACCCAATATAAATTGCCAAAGCTCCACGCGAAAAGTTTCAAGATTATAAAAATAAAACACCCTTACTTTCCCAATTACCCTTTACACTAAAGTTTGTAATTATGGTAAGGAAACTTGTAGAGGAATGGATTACCTTTTGCAAATTTCATACAATCAATCAATATTTTGTTACATGTTATTGAAATTTATTATTTAGTAGATCAAATTTTAGTACACAAATAACTTTTCAATATCAATCCGACTAATTATGTCCTGTTCAAAGTTTGACTATGTAAGATATATACGTGCCAGTTTGTTTAATAGCAATAAATTCTGTCGTGCCAAAAATTAGTATGAATACAAATCTTTTGTTTTTTATTTAAAAGCACAGATTCGTTTAATCAAAATATATATACTTATTCACTCGTTGAAATCAATGCTGTCAACGGAAAATGCTTGTAATTTAGATATTTGGCAAATATCTATAATTTCCTGCTATAAATTTCTTCTTAATGCAAAGACAATATGTCTGTATTTTTGATTGTTATGAATTGAAATAATTCATTCTACTAGCGAATATTTTTGATACTTTTTAATGGGCAAACGAATTTTAATAGTAATAATATCATAGGAATTCCAGTAATATAAGGCCATTTGAAAACATTTAAATACATTTTAAAATGTGATTTGTCTTGTTGTTTGAGACGAAAATGCAGAATATCATTGTCATGCATATCAGAGTAAATATAAGTACATTAATCTGAGAATAAACTGCAGTGCCAAAAATGCCTCTGGTTTGAAGTTTTATTTCAGCTATTTTGGTGCGATTTTCTTGGTTAATCATTTTTTGTTGACTTGGATTTTTAATGTTATGCTTGAAATTCATGTTGAGACATCGCAAAGCGCAAATTTATCAATTTTGTTTGTGTAATCTCAGGTAAACAAGGTACAGGTCAAACAAGTAACTTTGTAAAGCGAGAAATAAAATTTTGCTCGACTTAGTGCGGAGATTACTTCTGGCAATATTTGCATTCTGCTCGCCTTAATCAAATTTAGACAATCCACGTCGAAATGCAAACACGTAGCACATAAAAACAACGCACAAGTTAAATTAAAATGTTTAACAGAATATTATTATTTATGGCATTAGCAACAATGACAATAATAAATATAAAATTAATATTAATGATCAGGATAATTTGATGAGAAATTTTGTTACTTTAGTTTACCTAGTGCAAATAATATTCTCGACGTTTCCGGTTGTATTAGCGTTACTGTAAGTATTCATTTATTCAAAGGTATTTTAATAATAATAACAAAAACTACAAAAAAACAATAACAATGTCAACAATTATTATTATTTTATTTTTTTTTAATTATAATAATAACAGAGCTGTGAATTGATTTACACTTAAACATGTTTTGACCACTTTTATGCTACATTTGCGCAATTATGGCATTTTTTATAATCATCATAATAGGAATTACTCGAACAATTCATTATTGCCCGGGTGGTGAAAACGACCTTTTAATTCAAGCATGTAATAAACACTGATTTCGTTGTATTTAATCTGTCGCATAGCATAGAAAACCTACCTTCATTCACAGTTACTAACGCATTTCCACCTTCCATAATCAACGTAGAATAGCGGCAAAATAATTGCGTTATGGAAAACTACATATGTGACTCTCATCACAGGTTGTCTCGCGTATATTGCACTTGACTGTAAATGTCGGCTGCACAATATCTATACATTCAGGATCATTAAATTTTTGCGGCTTTCGCCACAAACATAGGTAATACAATTAAGCAACTGATGATTGCGCGATTGATGGTAACGATTATTTAAATCACCAGTTCCATTTATTTCCCGAGCAGAACATCATAGCTAAACTAAAGTTACTCACATGTACTGGCGCTTTTTGACCTTTCTTGATCATCACCAGAGTACGAAGGTAAACTGACTGGCGATAATCAAATCAATGTAATATATATATATATATATATATATATATATATACTATGTATATATGAAAGCAAAATTTGATCTGCCGCTTTCACCTCTAATAGTTTGGCAAACATTGGCCCTTTTAAAAATAATTGATTGCGCGGGTGGTGGTAACAATTCTTTAAATCAAGTTTGGAGCTTGAAGTAAACATCGATCCCATTGTATTTAACCATTTGTCGAACAACATACTAAAACTACTGTCAACCGCAACGCACTGAAGCGTTTCGAGCTTCCACGATCATCATCATAGTACGACGGCAAACTGACTATCAAGGATCAAACCGCATTCAACATATATATATATATATATATATATATATATATATATATATAAAGAAATCAAATGTAGATATGCGGCTCTCACCTCTAGCAGTCTCACATACATAGAACTTGACTGGAAATGTCGGTTACACAATATCCATGCAGTCAAGATCGGTATATATATTATATAGTGTGAGTTAGCGTTGAAGTCGCATTGTCGTAGACTATACGATGTTAGCTTCACTATTTCAGGTTTACACATTCGCCTAGGAGATTGTACCGTCCTATTATCCCACATTCTTGACCAAAATATATAGTGGTTAAAGGGCGTAATACCGGCTCGTGCTGATGAGTCGCCAGTAAGCACGAAACGAATGTGCATGAGATTATACTTTCCGTTCATGCTGCCTTTGGTTTATCCTTCTGGTCACAACTGAACTAATTTGTTACTAGGTTCGCAAAACCTAATACATACATACAAGATCAATTAATTGTTTGCAGCTTTCGACGCATATACATATAGACAATACAATTACACAATAATTGATTGCGCGGATGGTGGTAAAATTATTTAAATCAAGTTTGCGAGCTTGAAGTAAACACCAATCCCATTGTATTTAACCAGTCGTCGAAAAACATACCAAAACTACCGCCAGCCGCAACGCACTGACGCGTTTCGACCTTCCTTGATCATCATCAGAGTACGACGGCAAACTGACTATCGAGGATCAAACCGAATTGAATATATATGGAAAAGAAATTTAGATATGCGGCTCTCACCTCTAGCAGTCTCGCATACATTGAACTTGACTGGAAATGTCGGCTACACAATTTCTATGCAGTCACGAATATTAACTGTTTGCAGCTTTCTCCACATATACATATATAGACAATACAATTTAACAATAATTGATTGTGCGTGTGGTGGTAACAATTATTTAAATTAAATTATTTAAAATGTTAATGTTCGCGATTGTCTAGAAATGGCACAGCCCAAATTCCTGTGAAGGACAAATTTTCTTTAAATCAAGTTTGCGAGCTTGAAGTAAACACCGATTCCATTGTATTTAACCAGTCGTCGAACAATAATAAAACTACCGCCAGCTTGTTAAATACAATGGAATCGGTGTTCACTTCAAGCTCGCAAACTTGATTAAAAGAGAATTTGTCCTTCACAGGAATTTGGGCTGTGCCATTTCTAGACAATCGCGAACATTAACATTTTGTACCTTACTCGCAGCTTACATAAGTTATGCATTTAAATCAATTCTTGATTACGCTGTTAGTGACAATACGTCTGTATATCAAGTTTGCGATCTTGAAGTAAATACCAATCCCATTGTAGTTAATGATTAACATAACAGCAGAACAACCGTGAGTGAATTGAAATTGTTCAGCCGAAATTTTATGTTATTTACAACGGAATAGAGGCGACCAGACGTAAACACCTCATACCAGATCTTCATAAAATACACACTAATTGACGATTAATCTTCGTTTGACAGTTGGCTATCCTGATCTGATGGTTGCTATGGATTGCGGAAAGGCGTCAGTACGTGTGACTGACGGTAGCTTTGCTATTTCGTGCAACCGGTTAAATTAAACGTGATGCAAACTTGATTTTGAGAACTATTATTTATGGCCATTGTATTTTTGCTGTCTAAATTTAGTTGACGTTGTTGATTTCGTTATTTTTGCGTCCGTTGTTTTTTATGCTTTTGATTGCTTATTGGTTTATTTTACTTTTGTATTTGACTAATATCTGTGTTGCTTCTGATGCTATTTTTTTTTTCTGGTTTTCTCCATGTTTTTCATTTTTTTTAAATTGTGTCATGTTTATGGTATTTTCGTCATGTTTGTTATGCTCTTAGAGTTTATTTTAAATTAATGTCGCTTAGATTGAGCTGTCAATTACAAAACCATGTGTAGATTAGAGAAAGATCAAATGCATTAACTCGCATATTTTATCGCTCACTGCTTGCATATCCAATAATCCGGGTTTTTTCTCGCATATAAACTGCATTTAGGCGGAATACAATAAAATATCTATTTATTTGGAAGAAATATAGAAGAGCAAAAGCGGTCCTTTTTTAAACCATGAAAGATCAAATTTATTTTTATGGTTTATTAGCGCACTTCAAATTTTCGGAGAGATTTCTATTACAATTATTTCTATTATGAGGCTCCTAAATATTTGTTCCCATTGGATTTTTTAAGCAAGTATTACATAGTTGCAAGTTATATTATCAGAAGCCGGGATTTACGCAAATTCTACTATCAAAAAACCAATTAAACCCACTGACGTAAGCGTTGCGAATTTTTCAACTTCTGATTAGTTGAACACAGTAATTCAACCCAATCGTACTGTTTATTAGGCTAGTTAATCTGAAAAATTTATAAATTCCATCTATTAAACACATTAGCTTCATTCATATATGAGAGTCCAATTAGCATATCTTTATTCAAATTGGAATATCGTCTTCCACCAAAATTGAACAAAGAGACAATTTTATTACAGAATACATTATAGAATCTTTATTCCTATCGAAACACCTCACATCACAGTGACATAATTAAATTCATTATGAGATGCCAATTACATTTCTGGTAAGTTATCGTGACAGAAGTCGTAAATAAGCCAGTTTCTTGGTTGCAAAATTTAAGTACTTCAAGAATTGCTTAGCATTTCGTGAATTGATTATCCGACTTATCTACA
This sequence comes from Eudiplozoon nipponicum, assembly GCA_029291075.1. Lineage (NCBI taxonomy): Eukaryota > Metazoa > Platyhelminthes > Monogenea > Mazocraeidea > Diplozoidae > Eudiplozoon > Eudiplozoon nipponicum. The sequence goes on along the minus strand of JAQBSW010000023.1, from coordinate 112,803 downwards.
CCATTGGGAATAATTGCAAAAAGTTAAATTTACGTTTCACATCTAGTCACTTAATATAAAGCTTCTAAATAACCATGGATGTTTACAATCTGTATCATTGAATTTTTTTTCTTATGAATAATAACTTTTTTATTACGGCAATAAAGTTTCTCGGATTTTGAAATACTAAACTTTGTCTGTCTAATAAAATACAATTCTACCAGAATATGTTGCTTAGAATAATTTAAAATTTAATTCTATCTCATTAGCCCACAGTCTCCTTTTAGTCGATTTCTTTATGAACTTCAATTTTTTCCAAACTAATTATGCAATAGTCATTAGCGTAGGGTCTAGACTACTGTCAAAACTAAAAGAGATTTAACTTCCTGAAAAGCCAATGTTGTGGCCAAAATTGCCCATATAAACAACAACTTGTATCATTGGTGTACTTTTTCAAGATTGAATGGAATTCCGCTGATCAGATAAAGATCGTTTCCGTCATTATATTGTACTACTCCTTCGCGTGTAACTAAAAATGGCGGAAAGATACAGGTTCGTGAAATTTAATTTTATTGACTTTATGGAAATAATCGTAATAAATTATAATGATGAGAATTAAAATACTGGTGTAATTGTCATATAAATAACAATTCTAGACATGTCTGACGATGTGAAGAGGAAAATAAACACGATTGACTTGAAACGAATGAAAAAAACATTAATTAATATTTCAATGATAACAATTTATAACTGTAAACATATAAAAAGTATAAAAAGACAAATCGGCTTATAAAGAAGATTTCGATATTAAGGCTATGCAGTCAAATAATGTGAAACATTTGACATAAATAATTGCGTATTATAAGTTTTTCTTTCTAGTAACAAATTATTTCAAGTATGACAAGAAATTTAAACTAACAATAAATTAAACGAAATGTATAAACGCACTTACAAATGCGTTTCGTTCTTACTTGTTATTCATCAGTAGGAGCCTGTACTACGTCCTTTACCTACAATGTGTTTGGTCAAGCCATGTGGGAGAATTTGACGGCACAGTTTTAACACGTTGCGTTAATCATCATATCATTCAATTAAGTTGATCTCAGCTATAGACCACACCTTTTTCTCAATCGTCCGATCAGTACGGCGTCATGGGAAAACTTCACCTTTCTCTTGCTAACTAGCACATCTTAACATAAAAAGCTATCCGTTGAATCGGACTTTGCTGACGACTTTTTGAGTCAATTTGTGCACTTACCTTCCCAAGGAAATAACCAACTCGGCTGTGCATCTTCAAACAGAGAAACGGCCAAATTCCAAAATGAGTAGATCTTCCCTAATCTAAACCATTGCCAGGTAACCTTCCTTATCTCTCTCTTACTTTCTACCTCTAGAGTGATTCACTGGTTAATAAGTGTTAAGACGACTTCACTTTGCCATTGTCTCTAGAAAATCAATTTTTCAGGCAACCTTTCTTCTTGCTTTTACCAAGTCCTTGATTTCCTTTGCTCTCATTTAGCATCTTACACGTCTATCCAGTGCACATTCACGTCGAACAAGTTAAGAACTTGTTATAAGGCGCACGACAACCTGCACTTAACTCAAGATTACGCGCCTCGTTACTTGTTCCTGCTCTCGCACATCCACTTATTGAAGGTTAAATTTAATACTTGATCAACATGTAAATTTTCGACATCAAAAAGCGCATTCGCACGGCTACCCAACTCCTGTCAAAAATACGCATTCATCAAAAACCAAAATGTTCCATATAGCCAAAAAGCTGGTTCTGACGGCTCTAGCTTTGCAGACGAATATTTAAGCTATTTGTTAAATGTCCATGCCATTCCCACTACATCTATTGAGATTTTCAATAAAGGAGACAACGAGAATATGCATTGACGCCACGTTTCGCCGGCCATGGTAGTTCAAGCATTCAAAAATATTAAATCTTAACACCAGTTTGTTTACTATGGTTTTCTGTCTGCATAATTGCATCACTAAGTAGGAACTACTTTCCTCTGATTTCTAAAAGAGTCAGCGGCTGTTTTAGTATTACCTACCTTTTCCAAGAGTAGCTTAATTTGAATATTTTTTCATTTAAGGATCTCGGCCTAAAGGCTATCGTCCCTGCTTTCATTAAAATCTGTCACAGGATCGTGCATAAATAAATGTATACTCCCATTAAATCAATAGATAGTCTTTATCTTCTTTACGATCAAAACCACTTCTTAAATCGATGCTTTATTCAACCAATTTAGCCACTGTGCTTAAACACTTTATTTTTCCATTTGTAAATGTCATGAATGCATTCTCCTCTTTCTGGTTATATCCAAGACCTTAGTTTCAATTTCGTTTTGGTCGATTGTAACTGATTTATTGAGTGATATTTCATGTGGTAGTGTCTTTAGTCTTTTAAGTTTCTTCTTCGGAGACTGGTACATTGATTTAAAATTCGGAATTGATCATTTAAGAAATCTATTTTTGATATGGAGTTCCCCAGGGTTCTGCAAATTGCTCCATACGTAAAGCCTAACATGTGAATTAATTCAGGTTGCGAACAATTTATCCAAGCTAATTAAATATACGGATAATAGTATTCAGCAATCCAGCATCGCCCAGCATTTCCTCATCTCAAATAACTCAGCTACTACCTTCGCTGCATTCTCATCTTAGCGAAATCGGCCTTAAAATTAATCCAGACAAGACTCACATGATGAAACTTGACTCAGACGTCATATCTTCTTTCCGAGCCGCAAAGTTCTCAACACGACATTTTCTGTTGAATTTCTCTCATTTTAGTCATTTCTACGTCATGCGCGTTTGAAAATCTTCAATTCAATCCAACCATACTCATAATATATTAAACAAAATCTATACCTTATCCATAGCAAATAGTGTACTTAACGCATTAAATAAGGAAAATAAACTATTACACCAGCAAGAAAATAAGATGGCGGTTAACCTACACTTCTTTAACACTTAAATACTGTTTTTTTGCGGAGAACTAATATATATGCAAGTATGTTTTAGGTGTTGCGAACCTAGTAACAAATTAGTTCAGTTTTGACCAGAAGGATGAACCAAAGGCAGCATGAACGGAAAGTATAATCTCATACACATTCGTTTCGTGCTTACTGGCGACTCATCAGTAGGAGCCGGTATTACGCCCTTTAACCACTATATATTTGGTCGAAGAATGTGGAATAATAGGATGGTACAATCACCTAGACGAATGTGTAAACCTGTAATAGTGAAGCTAACATAATCTAAAGTCAACGACAATACGACTTCAATGCTAGCTCACACTATATAATATATATACCGAGTGTGTAAAGGATACTAACACTATGGCTATTGTGTTTATTAACCGATACCAACATTATTGTACCGAAAAGGTACATGGTACTAACACTATGGTTTCTGAGTCGGAATATGGTACCATCATGATGTACATCAAATTATGCTATAGTTCAACGAATTTCAGAATTACAACAATTTCTGAACACCTAATACATTCTTGCATATATATTAGTTCTCCGCAAAAAAACAGTATTTAACTATTATATATTTAATTGAATGATGTTATGCTTACCGCGAAATGTGATAACTGATATCGATCAAGGCCAGAGTGTATGGATTTACTGGAGTAACAGGTGTTCGGAAATTGTTGTAATTCTCAAATTCGGTGAACTATAGCATAAATATATATACATCATGATGGTACCATATTCCGACTCAGAAACCATAGTGTTAGTACCATGTACCTTTTCGGTACAATAATGTTGGTATCGGTTACTAACACAATAGCCATAGTGTTAGTACCCTTTACAGACTCGGTATATATATTATATAGTGTGAGCTAGCGTTGGAGTCGCATTGTCATAGACTATATGATGTTAGCTTCACTATTGCAGGTTTACACATTCGTCTAGGAGATTATACCATCCTATTATCCCACATTCTTGACCAAAATATATAGTGGTTAAAGGGCGTGATACCGGCTCCTACTGATGAGTCGCCTGTAAGCACGAAACGAATGTGCATGAGATTATACTTTCCGTACTAGCTTCCTTTGGTTTATCCTTCTGGTCACAACTGAACAAATTTGTTACTAGGTTCGCAACACCTAATACATACTTCTTTAACACATTTTGACGCAAAAAAATTACCTGAAGGTAAAAGTTGTTCCTCATACGACCGTAATAATATTTTATTATTGATGTCTGTGTCCCTAGTCTCTCCGCAATTTGCGGGACATTAATTAACTTTTCACCTTGTCTCCACCTTTGATGCCGTGCTTGAGTCTCGATATATGACAAATTTTCATCCCCTTATTTGATATTAACTATTTATCATTTACTGCTCTATTTTCTTTACTAAATCTCTTGACTCTAATTTAGCTACTTAACGAAAATTTTACAAATTTCACGAAAAATTTTGATCGTTGCTATCTGGTGCTTATATTTGTTCAATTGTAGGCAGCAAATCGTGCACACGGCATTGGTATCCTAATATTTCGCAAGCTTTTAATCCATTCGAATTTACCCCAATCAATTGAAGTACATTCTTTTTCACAAAGAACTCACACGAAGTAACTGAAAGCACTATCCTTTCTAACCGATATTGCTAACAATAAACAGTTTAGCTACTCGTTATTTCACTGAAACTGTACATATCCTTACATTTGAATTTTATCTCGATCGTTACAATTGTCGGGCCAGCTGGGTTTAGAATTCCAATAAAGTTATTATTATTATTATTATTATTATTATTATTATTATATATTCGTTATTGCGCTAAGGTTGTATTTATGCAATTTTGAATTAAATATTGAACACCTAGCAAGAAATTAGTTCAACTAGGACCAGAAGACAACCAAACTTAGCATGAACCGGAGGTGAAATCTCACGTGCACTTTCGTTTCCTGCATACTGGCGACTCATCAGAAGGAACCGGTGCTACGCTCTATACTCATTATACGTTTGTTCAAGCAATGTCAAACAATTTGATGATACCATCTGCTATACTAAAGTGTATACCAGTAGTAGTGGAGTTAACTTCATATAAAATCCTCGAAAATACGGCTTCAGAGCCAACTCGTTATATATAATATATACCGCGCCTCTAAAGGGTACCAACACTATGGTTGCCTAGTTTGTATATGGTACCAAAAAATGCATTTCTTGATATGTTAAATTTCAACAAAATTGAGAATTATAACTAATTCTGAACAGCTCTTAATCCAGCAAATCCACATTTTCTGCCCTTGATCGATATCAGTTATCAAATTTCGCGGTAATCACGACATACTTTAATTAAGTATAAAATCGTATATTCTTTTTGTTGGCGAGACCTAATATGTATGTAATTGTTAATTAGGTGATGCGTACCTAGTAACGGATTAGTTCATATAGGAGCAGAATTATAAATCAAATTCAGCAGGAACGAATGATATAACTTCACGTACACATATGCTTCGGGCTTAATTGAGACTCATCAGTAGGTGTCGGTTCCTTTCCCTATACCAAACAGTAGTCAGTCAAAGGTACTGATATGTTGCGAACTTCCATGACCATCATCAGAGTACTATGGCAAACTGACTAACGAGAATCAAGTATGTATTAGGTGTTGCGAAACTAGGCAGCATGAACGGAAAGTATAATCTCATGCACATTCGTTTCGTGCTTACTGGCGACTCATCAGTAGGAGCCGGTATTACGCCCTTTAACCACTATATATTTTGGTCAAGAATGTGGAATAATAGGACGATATCCCACATTCCTCACCCAAATATATAGTGGTTAAAGGGCGTTATACCGGCTCCTATGGATGAGACGCCAATAAGCACGAAACGAATGTGCACGAGATTATACTTTCCGTTCATGCTGCCTTTGATTTATCCTTCTGGTCACAAGTGAAATAATTTGTTACTAGGTTCGTAACACCTAATAAATACTTGCATATATATATTAGCTCTCCGCAACAAACAATATTTAACAGCTAGCAATGCATATATATATGCAAAGCAAAATTAGATATGCGATTCTCACATTTAGTGGCCTCGGATACATTATACACAAATGGAAATGTCAGCTGCATAATTTCTATGCAGTCTCGAACATCAACTTTTAAAAGCTTGTGCCACGCATTGGTAGGTAGTACAATTAAACAATCATTGATTGCTCGGGTGTTAAGAACAATAGCTTACCTCAAGTTTGCAAACTTGAAGTAAAGATCAATTCAATTTGTAATGAACCAGTCGTCTACTGACGGTAGTTTTGCAATGTTGTTTGACGACTGGTTAAATACAATTGGATTGGTGTTTACTTCAAGCTCGCAAACTTGATTTAAATAAATTTTACTACCATTCGTTTAACCAATGATTGTTTAAACTGAGAACATAATTATGTTCTATTTCAAAAAAGCACCACCACGACACCAGTTTAAACGGCATGAGAATGGAATGCATGCAGATTCTTGCGGCCATTTGATAGATAGATATAGAAAATGCACACAATTAGTTTTTTAATCTTTTTTTTACTTTTACGATGTATGTACGTTTGTGTGTGTGTTTGTTTATATGTGCGAAATTTTTCGGAGCATCATATGTGAATGCTAATGACACAGTTATTAAATTACCTACCCTCTTATCTCTCTGCATGTTAACATGGTATACATCCTTGAACATTCTACTCAAATCTGACCAGAAATTGTGCAAGCGATTGTCTGAGCAATTTTATTTGCCATTCCAAAATGGCATTTATGCTTAATTATTTTTAAATAGAGCATTTTAAGCTACATTGTTTTTAATCATGATTTGTTGATTGATGTAAAGTAAATCAAATTGCTGGATATGCGAAAAATTAGAGTAGATAAAATTATGCACATTATTTGAAATAAAATTACATGTTACACGGAAATTACAAGACTAAATTGTGTTTCTCTGAGGAACAATCCATGCTGTTGAATTCCAAATAGTTTACAGGCTAAGCAACCCCAGTAAAATAAAACATTGTTAAAAAAGTATGTATTACGTCTTGCGAACCTAGTAACAAATTAGTTCAGCTGTGACCAGAAGGATACACCAAAGACAGCATGACATCATGCACATTCGTTTCTTGCTTACTGGCGAATCATCAGTAGGAGCAGGTATTATGCCCTTTAACCACTATATATTTGGGTGAAGAATATGGGATAATAGCACGGTACAATCTCCTAGACGAATGTGTATATCTGCAATAATGAAGCAAACATCATATAAAGTTTTCAACAATGCGACTTCAATGCTAACTCACACTATATAATATATATACCGAATCTGTAAAGGAAACTAACACTATGGCTATTGTGTTAGTAACCGATACCAAAATTATAGTACCGAAAAGGTACATGTTACTAACACTATCGTTTCCTAGTCGGTACATGGTACCAACATTATGGATTTCAATGTATGCTATAGTTCACCTAAATTGAGAATTACAACTACATCTGCACACCTGTTACTCCATTATATCCATCAACTCTGGCCTTGATCGATATCAGTAATCACATTTCGCTGTAAGCATGACATCATTATATTCAATATATAACAGTTAAATACTGTTTGTTGCGGAGAACTAATATACATGCAAGTATGTATTAGTGTTGCCAACCTAGTAACAAATTAGTTCAGTTGTGACTAGAAGGATAAACCAAAAAGAGTATGTACGAAAATTATAATCTCAAGCACATTCGTTTCGTGCTTACTGGCGACTGACCAGTAGGAGACGTTATTATGCCCTTTAACCACTATGCATTTGGGTGAGGAATGTGGGATAATAGGACGGTACAATCTCCTAGACGAATGTGTAAACCTGCAATAGTGAAGCAAACATCATATAAAGTTTACGAAAATGCAAATTCAACGCTAGCTCACACTATATAATATATATACCGAGTCTGTAAAGGGTACTAACACTATAGCTATTGTGTTAGTAACCAATCCCAACATTATCGTACCGAAAAGTTACATGGTACTAACACTATGGTTTCCGAGTCGGTACATGGTACCAACGTGATGGATATCACTATTGCAGGTTTACATATTCGTCTAGGAGATTGTACCGTCCTATTATCCCACATTCCTCTACCAAATATATAGTGGTTAAATGACGTAATACCGGCTCCTACTGATGAGTCGCCAGTAAGCACGAAACGAATGTGCATGAGATTATACTTTCCGTTCATGCTGCCTTTGGTTTTTCCTTCTGGTCACAACTGAACTAATTTGTTACTAGGTTCGTAAAACCTAATACATACTGGCATATATATTAGTTCTTCGCAACAAACAGTATTTAACTGTAATATATTGAATTGAATTATGTCATGCTTACCGCAAAATGTGATAACTGATATCGATGAAGGCCAGAGTGCATGGTTTAACTGGAGTAACAGGTGTTCGGAAATTGTTGTTTTTCTCAATTTGGGTGCACTTTAGCATAAATTTATATCCATCAGGATGGTATCATGTACCGACTTGAAAACCATAGTGTTAGTATGCGGTACTCATCGATTTCAAAAAAGGTATCAGTTACTAACACAATAGCCATAGTGTTAGTATCCTTCACAGACTCGGTATATATATTATATAGTGTGAGTAAGCATTGAAGTCGCATTCTCGTAGACTTTATATGATGTTAGCTTCCCTATTGCAGGTTTACACATTCGTCTAGGAGATCGTACCGTCCTATTATTCCACATTCTTCTACCAAATATATAGTGGTTAAAGGGCGTAATACCGGCTCCTACTGATGAGTCGCCAGTAATCACGAAACGAATGTGCATGAGATTATACTTTCCGTTCATACTATATTTGGTTTATCCTTCTGGTCACAATTGGACTAATTTGTTACTAGTTTCGCAGAACCTAATACATACTTGCATTTGTATTAGTTCTCCGCAACAAACAGTATTTAACTGTTATATATTGAATCGAATGATGTCATGCTTACCGCGAAATGTGATTTCTTATATCGATGAAGGCTAAAGTTGATGGATTTACTGGAGTAATAGGTGTTCAGATTTAGTTGTAATTCTCAATTTCTGTGAACTATAGCATACGTTGATATCCATCATGTTGGTACCATGTACCGACTAGGAAACCATAGTGTTAGTAAAATTTACCTTTTCGGTACTATAATGTTGGTATCGGTTACTAACACAATGGCCATAGTGTCAGTATCTTTTACAGACTCGGTATATATATTATGTAGTGTGAGTTAGCATTGAAGTCGCATTGTCGAAAACTTATATAGTGGTTAAAGAGAATAATACCGGCTTCTACTGATGAGTCGCCAGTAAGCAAGAAACGAACGTGCATGAGATTATACATTCCGTTCATGCTGCCTTTGTTTTATCCTTCTGGTCGCAATTGAAATAATTTGTTACTAGGTTTGCAACACCTAATATATACTTGCATGTATATTAGTTCTCCGCAAGAAACAGCATTTAATTGTTCAAATATTTCATCTTTAGACTGCATTAATTTACAGAATTGACTAATATTACATCCTTATTAGGTTAAAAGGTTCGAACTAGAGATACTATGTTGTAGTCATTTTATTAACAAAATCATGGTAACGGTGCCCTTTATGGTTTTGGTTCTTACATTATATTTGTGTATTGGTCTTGAAATCTCAACATGAAAGACATTAAATAAAGTGGACTGTCGAACGTCTTAAATTTCTTGTGGAATACGATGTTAAATAAAATTAATAGTACCATCTTTATGTGCAAATATAAAGAGAATTGTTATCAGATACAACAATCGTTACTTTCTCATTTCCTCTCAAACTATCACAAACGTAAATCGATCAGGTAACAGCGGAAGCACTATCAATGAGCAAGAATGCGATTTCTCATGATTTTGCCAGCTATTTTGAAGAAAGGCATAACAAGAATATTGAATAAATTAGAGAATAATATAATACCAACTGATATTGATAAACATGCGCTTAAGCTTTTGAAAATACAAATCGATCAGTCAACTCTGTCGACGGACCGAAATTATGGAATTCAACCTCAGTCACAAGCGATATTGATTTTGTGGCATAATGTAAATTTTTGTTTGACTAAATAGCTAACAGCGAATCCACTAGCATTGTTTATGAAAACAGGTTTAAAGCTACTTTATTTGATCGGGCTTCACATCTAAAATCTTACAATATTAAGCTCTGATAAAAGTAAATGCCAAGACAAATCAGACAATATAAAAACGATGTAGAAATTATTGAATAACATTAAAAAATTCATGCGTCTGGGGTGTAAATCAGATGAAATACCCGAAGTTGAGCGCAAACTAAAAATGAAATTAAGATCCGAAAAAATGCCATTATAATTTATGAGGCTGTTGTACAGAAGCTCAAACCAATTGGATCATCAACATCGACAATGTACGGATTACAAGAAACACAAAACGGTTTGTCCAATGAGAACAACATGATCAATGGTCAATTCCCCGTTCCATGCATTGGCTAAATTATTAGTCTGTATACAGAAAAAAATGGGCAAACATCCCAATAATTGTTCAATTGCCAAAACCTTAGGGTATAATAACATGGATTTAATAAATAAATGTAACAAAATAAGGTTATAGTTTCTTTTGATATAACGTCTTTGTTTGCTAATGCTACAATTGAAGAAAATATTTAATTTGTATTTCAAGCTGTAGACCAACATATGTTAACAGATCATAATCTACACAAACCCATGTTACTTTACACGAAATATGTAGTTTCGTTATAATGGAAGTAACAGGAACTTAGCTGGTGGTGCGCCAATGAGGAGCACCATATCTCTAGTGGGATCTAAGATTATCCCAGGCTATATAGAGAACACCTTATTAAAGAGAGACAGATGTAAATGTGCACACTAGATAATTTCAGTTCATGTTCTTTATATAGTTCCAAAAAACAGGTCGCAATCACAGACACTGCTCCAAAGCTTCAATAAAGCAGCATAAGATATCATTCTCACCTCATAACATTAAAAAGACAATTACCTATCGTCTCTAGAGATCTTACTAAAGGAAGATATGAAATGTAAAGTAAATTAAACAATGTTTCAATTCACGATCTGGTCTGCAAATTAATCGCATTATAACAGTTTCGTGCCGTTTCAATATAAAATATCATCAATACGCGCTTTTTCCACGAAATGACAGATTGGCCAGTCAATATTCAAAAGCTGACGAATATAATGAAGCAAGAAATTATCTTATTTCTAAGGGCTATCCTAAAAAAATGATCGAATCAACTGTCAAATAAGAGAAATCATAAGAAGAGACATTTTTACGAAAAGACGAGAATGTTAATGTTGACCTAATATATCAGCTTGTGTTGACCGATCGATCAGACTGATAATTACTCGAATGAGAGAAAATTGAAAATTAAACGGCCGTTTTTTATATTCAATGGTGAATAAACGCTTTCAATTAGTCAATATGTCATTGAAATTTTGCCGTTGTCTTCTCCAGACGTGTCATTTAAGCTAATTAGTAAATGCAATATTAGAAATGGGCTAGCCACATATGACGTTTTGCAGAAAGACAAGCCTGATTTAGACAAGCAGAAGAAGCATATTCGGGCATTGAGCCTGAAATGGTCGTGGTGAACGCAATTGATTGGTTGATCCATTATTTCATACTCTCTCCAAGTTTAATTATATATATATATATATATATATATATATATATATATACACCATAGAAATATTTAGCCAAATATATAGCGAAGTTGGAACGTATTGATGAATTACAAGAAACCACAATAAAATATTTTATTCATGCTGATTTTAGTATATACCTTTGGTCCAATTTAAATTACCATAATGTAAAATTGTCTTATATAATAGAATTTTAACCCAACAGTCAATTTCATTAAGCATTAATTGATTGTGCGGGTGGTGGTAACAATTCTTTAAGTCAAGTTTGCGAGCTTGAAGTAAACACCAAACCCATTTTATTCATATTATAGTCAATTTCTTTAACATAACACCACCCGATTGGACGGCTGCAGTTTTCATCGCTGGTACTTTTCCAATTTAAGTTTAAAATGAGGCTTAATATATATTATTCGAATGATAGTGTGGTAAAAATAGTTTGTTTCAAGGTGTAATTATAAAAAGTCATACCAACGACTTAAAATACCAATGAGTAGCTTACACTAAGGAACAATACTTTCATTAAATCTGTAGTTACCTTTTTTAATCGAAACTTTATCGAATTATATATCTTATAGACTTCAAATTCAGTCTGACCCATTAATTACTTACATATTTCAGTATAAACTAAGAATTGTATAGTGTAGAAAAGACAATTCGTCCAGTAGACAATTTTCTTCATTATTGGGAACTCATCATGTGTTGGCCAGAATTCGCCGCGGACAGGACACGAACCTGGGCACGTCTGCTTCGGAATCTGGTGCTCGAACCACTGAACAATCATGCAGCACACTACACTGCACACAATTTTCAGTAATAAACTAACTAATGTAACTTGATTAGTCTATTTTTCCTTTAGGTGGAGCTCATATGGCATCCATTTAGACCCAAATTTACAACTAACCATCCCCAATCTGTCATTACTGAACAGACACCACACTACATGGGGAAGTGGTATTGAAATGAACATTTATATAATTAAACGAACATTGGTTGCGCAGGTGGTGATAACAATTATTATAATCAAGGTTGCGGTCTTGATATAAACACCTGACCCATTAATTACTTACATATGTCAGTATAAACTAAGAATTGTATAGTGTAGAAACAATAATAATTTTTCTACACTATACAATTCTTAGTTTATACTGACATATGTAAGTAATTAATAGGTCAGGTGTTTATATCAAGACCGCAAACTTGATTATAATAATTGTTATCACCACCCGCGCAACCAATGTTCGTTTAATTATATAAATGTTCATTTCAATACCACTTCCCCATGTAATGTGGTGTCTGTTCAGTAATGACAGATTGGGCATGGTTAGTTAGAACTTTGGGTCTAAATGGATGCCATATGAGCTCCACCTAAAGGAAAAATTGACTAACCAAGTTACATTAGTTAGTATATAACTGAAAAGTGTGTGTAGTGTAGTGTGCGGCAGGATAGCTCAGTGGTTAGAGCACCAGATTCCGAAGCAGACGTGCCCAGGTTCGTATCCTGTCCGCGGCAAATTCTGGCCAGTACTTGATGAGTTCCCAATAGGGACGAAACCGGTCTACTGGATGAATTGCCTTTTCTACACTATACAATTCTTAGTTTATACTGACATATGTAAGTAATTAATGGGTCAGGTGTTTATATCAAGGCCGCAACCTTGATTATAATAATTGTTATCACCACCCGCACAACCAATGTTCGTTTAATCAAATTCATTCGTCCTTTTGCGGTTATTTATTAAATATTCTAGAGAACAACATTTAAATTAAAAATTAAATATTGAAATATATAAAAACTTTCTATTTCTCATAATAAAAGTTTGGTTCATAATTTCGAAAACAATTGGTTCTCCCATGTTTATTGGAAGTACATTTTAAATAGTACTTCATTATGTCACTACTGTGGCAAATGTTATACGAAAAATTATCTCTCTAAGTATACTTCATTTGGTGATGTTTTGTTGACGTTTCGGGCTATACTTGATGGTGTTGTTTCATAATTATAATTTTTTTCAAATAGAAGTCTTCTGAAGAACAGTTACAATAGATCATGTCTACTGGGAAAGAAATTTAACTATTTAACTATGGAAATAACGCTGGTAAACATACTTGTTTTATAATAGTTAGGTTACGATCTATACTGTTGGAATCAATTATATTTTTGCAGACTTTGTAACGTTCCATAAATAAATTAAAATTTTAGCTTACACGCCCATTTCAATAATGTTTAAATGCACATTTCTGTCACACATACTGACGCGTTTTGTTTTTTTTGTTGGATACTTTGGCTTTTAGTTGACATGTAGTATCAATATATTCAAAAACCACCTTATATTCTATAATAATTACAAGATGTCTACTAAAAAGTTCCCGTTCATTCTTTTTTGCAGATAATATTTGTTTGTTTTTTTTGGTTGAATAAAAATATGTGTGTAAATTCGTTTTATAGCCATTAGAGTTTGCCAATATTGATGCTGGTTTAAGCATATATAATGTTCAGTCGATTTTAATAGTCGCTTTGCATAGGCCAAATAAGGAGAGACAGTTGTGGCACTTACACTTACGGTTAATATTTAGATTGTAGAGTTCAAATCACTTAGAATGATCTGATAATAGAATTTTAAAATTATAAAACTTGACTTAAGTACATTTAGTTTGTTTTGGCTAAAATATGATTGGTAAAGAGACCGAAGCTTAACCTTAGAATTTGATCTGTCAAAAAAGATGCAAGCCAGCACATGATATGCTTGTTAGACTACCAAATAAAAGTTCTAAAGACCTTGGTCGCAGTTTCTTTTGTTTAAAGTTCTACTGTTAAATGAATATTTATTCAAACAGGTCAATCAATATGTAGACTAATTTAGACATTATAGAAATCTGCAATCAGAAACAATCGTTTCAATTCTTTTTATAACCTGCAAATTTCTTCAGAGTTGTATTAATCGTACCGTTATCATATTTTTTCTATATTAATGGTAATAAAATTGATGCATTTGAATTAAATTTATAATAAAAAAATAGTACATAAATTGCGTTCCGCTATTTAGACCAGACTTAAGGTTATTAGGTCAACTATTGTGTACATGTTCAATGTGTAATTCTCGTTTAGCATTAGTCAGATAAAATAACAAATTACCACACCCCCCACCTAACTTTATATTTTCCCTCCAAAATGCAAACAGACGATATTTATAAAACAAAATAAGCTGGTTTTTCGATAAATAAAGTTTGAATAACAATTTTTATCGACTTTGAACGCCTATAGTACCGGCTACCACAAAGTAAATTTTTGAGAAAGGAAATCCGTTAATAGAAAAATTTCACTTAATAAACATAAACTTAAAGCGTTGCTCTAAGGTGAAGAAACTAATAAAAAATCTTGATCACTATTCAAAATCCTGCGATTGATCTGCAAACTCTTGAAGGTTTTTGGTCAAATATATCACGTTCATAGTACCTACACTTGACCTAAACTCGAATTACATGTGGGAAACATAAAACTATCTATTTCGTAGAGAGCAACATTTTGTAAAGTGTATAAAATTAAGTTTAGTCAAGCATATCTGTATATTTATTTGCATCAAAATTGCAAAATGGATATAGACATTAATCCCATAATATCTTAATTTTTTATTAATACCTAAGCATTGTATAAAGCAGAAATGGTAATTGATCTAGTAGACTGGTATCATCCTCATTGGGAATCATTCAAGTACTGTCCAGAAATTGCCAGGACAAGAATCGGACTTAAGTAAGATAGATTCAGAAATTGGTAATCTATTCATTGTGCCCCCTGCCACACTTATATTGAAGTCTGAAGTCTGTTCTATAATGACAGATTTGGAGTGGATGGTTGGATCTTTAGATTCAAAGATAGGCCACACAGGCTTCACATAAAGTAAATGCTAATTAATATCAAAAGTTAGTTCAGAGCCGATAATTGTTTGTAGCGCGCAACAGGGTGGCACAGTGGCTATAGTCACAGATTCTGAAGGAAAAGCGCCAAGGAAGCTTATTGGTTAGAGAAACAGATTCCAAAGCATACGCGCTCTGGTTCGATCCCTGCCCGCGGCCAATTTTCTACGGTAATTATAGAATCCCCAATAAGGGCGAAACTGGTCGAATGTATGAATGCCTTTCATATATATATATATATATATATATATATATATATATATATATATTATTATGTGTATGTGTGGTTTGTATCAACCCTTTTATTGAATACCAATTTTAATTTTATAGTATCCGTCTTATAACTACAGTTTGAGCTTCCCAATTGAACTCGTTAGATAATAGGACAACTGATCTACGGAATGCAGCAACAATATATATATATATATATATATATATATATATATATGCATTCAAAGTTATTACTAAATGCAAAAACAAAAGGGAGCTAGCCACATACGAAGCCTTATGGATAAACAAATTGCAGCCGGATTTATGTAAAGCAGAAGAAGCACGTACAAGCATTGAGCTTGAACTGGATGTGACGCACGCAATTTGATTGGTTTCTATTTTTCACACTCTCTTTGTTCACATATTTCTATCTTGTTTTGCTTTCCAATTTATATATAAAGATATATATATATATATATATATATATATATATATAGAGAGAGAGAGAGTATTATGATTATTTCCCTTTAGATGCAGTGCTCTTAATACTGCGTTAAAATTTCGGAAGTGGTTACTACATTTCGTAGCATGAGAGTTCCAGGCCGTAAATTTGAACTGATATCCTCATTAATTCTGGGTAACTTCTGTAAAATCTGAATAAAAATCGTCAAGTCATATCGGTGTGTTAAATAGAGAGCAGATAATCTATAAATTCAACAATGCGTCTATACACTAAAACCAGTATTTAGATCAAAAGTACTACTGTCTTCATAAAATTCGTATCCAATGGAATGCCAATTCGTATTTATCGTCCGTAGTCAATTAATTTAATTGAAATTTTAACTGTTATGGTAGTTAGCTGAACAGAAAGGGTAACGATTTTACGAATACCGACGCACCGAGAATAATTCTTAATATTTATCTATACGAAATTACTACTAATGTAGTGGAGTTAATCTACATGATATGCTTAACTAATTATATTTTCTCCGTAGCGTTGCCTTTAATGACACACCATTTGACTGTTTGTTGCCGATTCTGATTAATCAATATAATACATTATTTAACATATTAATTTTCCGCAGAAGTTTTAATAACTCTTGTGCTATCTAAAGTGATATTTAATGCTAATCTAGATACTGTAGCTTGGATTAATTTCTAAATTCCACTTTTTAACTCTGGTTTCGCAAAACATTGTATATATTTATAGTTTTGTAAATTTCGATTTTTGTACTTTTCTAATAGGAAGTGAAATGTTTTTCGCGAAAAATATTAATTTCCAGAAATTAAATCTTGCAATTTTCTTCCATTCTGGGAATGAATTTCATGTCTTTGTCAGTTAATCTGACTTTCTCACAAAATTTTGCAGAGTTTACAGTAGGGGGTATTAATATATTTAACAAATGCATATTTATCTTGTATAGGATACTCCGCTTACTGTTTCGTTTTATTTCTTTGTATTTAAGCGAAGTATGAGCCTATGTGTAAGGTGAAAAAATGACTTTACTTCTATTAGCATTACCCTGGAATTGACGAGTAAACGTCCTGATAAAAGTTAGTTCGATGTTATTGTTGTTGAATTCAGAGTAAAATTTATACATAAAGGATAGGTTCCCTAGATACGTTTTTATTTCAACGTTTCTAACTGAAGTATGTACCTATCTGCATGGTGAAAAATGAGTCTACTTCTATTGGTATTACCCTAGATTTGACGAGTGCATTTCCTTTTAAATGTTAGTTTGGTGCTGTTTTTGCTGTAGTCTGATTAACTTTCATATTTCATTGATAGGGTACTAAGATTCGTTTTTATTTCATTGTTTCTAACCAAAGTATGTGCCTATCTGCAAGTAGAAAAATGAATTTACTTCTATTAGCATTACCCTGAGATTGACGTTTGCTCGTCATCTTAAAATTAAGTTTGATGTTTTTTTGTTGAATTCAGAGTAACATTCATACACAAAGGATGAGTTACTTAGATTCGTTTTTATTTAAATGTTTCTAACCAAAGTATGCTTCTATCTGCAAGTAGAAAGATGAGTTTACTTCTATCGGTATTACCTTAGACTTGACGAGTGAACGTCCATTTAAAATTTAGTTTAATGTTAGTTTTGTTGAAGTCCGAGTAAGATTCATTTTTCAATGATATGGTACCCAAGATTCTTCTTTATTTCAATGTTACTTACTAAAATATGTGCTTATCTGCAAGTAGAGAATGAATTCAATTCTATTAGCATTACCCTGAAATTGACGTTTGCACGTCATCTTAAATGTTATTTCGATTTATTTTTGTTGAATTCTGAGTAAAATTCATATATAGAGGATGAGTTACCTAGATTCGTTTTTATTTTAATGTTTCTAACCGAAGTATCTGCTTATATGCAAGGTGAAATATGAGTTTACTTCTATTGTTTTTACACTGGATTGGACGAGTGCACGCCCTTTCAATAGTTAGTTTGATGTTAGTTAAGTTTAATTCCGAGTAACATTCATATTTCAAGGATAAGGTACCCTAGATTCGTTTTTATTTCAATGTATCTATTTAAAGTATTGGCCTATCGTCAAAGTAAAAATGAGTTATCTTCTATTAGTATTACCCTGGAATTGAAGAGTTCACGTCCTGTTAAATGTTAATTCGATGTTATTTTTGTTGAATTCAGAGTAACATTCATATGTAAAGGATGAGTTACCAAGATTCGTTTTTATTTCATTGTTTCTAACCGAAGTATGTGTTTATCTGCAAGGTGAAAAATAAGTTTACTTCTCTCGGTTTAACCCTGGATTTGACGATTGCACGCCATTTTAAATGAAAGTTTGGTGTTGTTTTCGTTGAAGTCCGAGTAACATTCATCTTTCAAAGATGTGGTACATAGATTCGTTTTTATTTTAGTGTTTCTAACCGAAGTATGTGGCTATCTGCCTGTAGAAAAATTAATTTAATTCTATTAACGTTTCCCGGAAATTGTCGTTTGCACGCCATCTTAAAAGTTAATTCGATGTTATTTTTGTTGCAGTCCGACTACCATTTATATATCAAGGATGAAGTACCTTGATTTGTTTTAATATTTTTCTTTCTTACTGAAATATGCCATCTATTTTGCTATTTATTTGCTTTACATAACTATACCGATCAGTCGGTTATCTTGGGACTTATTTCGGAGAAGTATCGAGGAGGAGCCACTCAGCTTAAAGCATATTGTTAAAAATGAATTAAGTTTATTTAACGCTTATTTCTCTTTAGATACTTAACTCTATATAAACTTGTCGCATCCAGACACTACATGCGAAATACATACCTGCAAATATTTAAGTAAAATATATAAATACTTGAAACTATTCATAGCCTTAAAAAGTAGGCGCTTCCCGAGATATGTTATTGTATTCGTTATATTTTACTGTGTATAAAATATTTTAAAATTACTAAGAAATATAGCCTTACAAATCATAAAATCAAATTTTTGAACTTGAGAATATAACTAATCATATACTATCTAATCATCGAAAAACAAGTTATTTGCACGTCATAACGCGTACAATGTAAATGACTAGGAAATTCTACTGAAAATTTTCTATAAAGTTACGAAAATGAAATTTGTTCAGCTTTCGCTACACATATATCTTGAACACATAAACACCAAGTGATTGTGCGGGTGGTGACTAGAGTTTATTGAAACAATTTTGAAAGCTTGGGATCACCAACGATCTCGTTTAATCTAACTAGTCGCAAAGCATATTAAAATTACCGTCAGTCACACTTGCAGGCACGATTCGATTTTCTATTACCATCTAAACAGCATAACGGCCAACTGATGAACGAGAATCATATGGCAATTAATAGGTAAGGCAAGCAAAATTAGGTATGCGGTTGTCATTATCAAAGCCTCGCAGACATTTTATTTAACTGGAAATGAACAAATTTCCAGGCTGTTACGCACATGAAAGTTTTGCAGATTTCGATATACATACATAAAATATACATTTAAAGAATAATTGATTACAAGTGTGGTACTAACAAATAGGCAAAAGAAGTTTGCGAGCTTGTGGACAGTACAAATCTAATTGTTTATATATTGCATTACAACTAAATAAAACCACAGACATATTCTTGAATATGTAGAAATGTTTCTCACAATATTGCTTGTCAATTACACTATGTGCGAGAAATCAACAGATGAGCGCTGCTCATATAATTTTCAGCTGTATTGAATTGATGTGCGTCTAGTAAGGTACAATAGGATTGGTGTTAATCTCATGCTAGCAATCTCTTTAAATTAAATGTTAAACCATCCTCCACTCAATGATTGTTAAATTATATAACTTCGCCCTACAATCTTTCAATTATATACATTCGGGTTTTCATTTGAATATGAAGTGGCAAAAAATATGATTTAATTTTCTATTTCTTGTTTTGGCTGATTGGTGTATGAGTTTGTGTCTGTGTGTGTGCCTGTATGCATGAAAAGGTCCTTCTCACTGTATTGCAAAGTGATGTCTGAGATCTTGTCATTATTGTTTTGATGGCCTGAGAATTAACCATCTGTTCCAATTGTTCGCTGTTACGTGTGCGAGTGCTATTTTTCCGAGTGTAGTCTTTCGTTTCACCTTTTGCGCAAGTTTGTGTTCTTCGTTTGGTAACAGCGCAAGTGCGGTTTGTATTGTTGAACGATCATATTGCTTGTAAATTTCTGTCACTATATGTGCATGTTTTTTTATTCTCTTCAGTTTGTTGCCAATCCGATTGAATGTGTATTGATTCTAGTGGAGGGCGTGTTCGGTTTTGCCTGGATACTAATAAATTGTTGTTGAATTTCGTTATTCGTGGCCAGTCGACTAGAACATCATGCTGTTGAAACTTTTGAATATTTAGGCCAGGTGCTTGGTGTTTTATATGAAGGGCTTCATAAATAACTAATAATTTTTCTGATTTTGCTTTATGTAGAATTGAGAAAATGGTCGAATTGACTGGGTGCCTCGTTTCCAATATATGATCGGAAATAGTTGATTTTCCAGACGGTGCCCAGTTTTTGTTAATCAATTTCTGCGGTAAGTATTGTTGGATTCGCTTTATCAATTCCTTCTTTGTATGTCCAATATATGTGCTACCGTACATACATGTGAATTTGTAAACTATGATCGATTTGGAGAGAATTGGCAATTGACCTTTGGCATCCAACCTCATGATATTCTGTGTTCTAAATGTGATGTTAACTTCAACACTGGGAAAATTCTCCATAGTTATTCTATTCAGCCGCCGTGCAATTATTGAGGTTGGTACGTCGCCTCTAAAAAGTAAGTTTAGGAAAACCTACTTGACGGTATCCTCTCTAGTGCGAATCTGCGTGGTCTGATGTTGACATCAATGAATCGCTCTGGGATGTTGTTCATTAGCAATATTTTTCTGAGGTAGCCTAGTTCTTCCTCGATCTTGTGTTCAGAGCAGATCTTCTTGATTCTGTTTGCTAGGTTGTTTACTAAGTTTCTTTTGTGGGATTTTGGCACGCTGTTGTTGTACTGAATGTATTGCCCGGTGAAAGTGGATTTTCTATATATGGCCAGTGTCAAATCCCCATTTTCTTCTCGATTGAGTTTGATGTCAAGGAAGGGAAAACTATTGTTTTTCTCTACCTCGAGAGTGAATCTGATATCTGGATCGGCTTCACTTGCTTGTTTGAGCATTTTGGAAGGGCCTGCTGCTTCTGAGATGAACGAAATTATTTATCTACATACCTCTTGTAGAATGCGCACTGGTCAATTATACATTTTAGGCTCGTTTTCTCAGGATGATACATGTATTCATCTGCCAGGAGGGGTGCAATGAAGCTTCCCAAAGCTACACCATTGATCTGGCGGTAGTATATCCCTTCAAATGTAATTTGCCTTTTTTTGTACATGCTTATATGAGGTCTTTGATGTCATTAGTGTCTATAGGGAAATCATAAAACTCATTTTTAATGTCACGCAAGATCTCCGTTGTCTTATCCAGTGGTATGTTTGTAAATAAGGATGAGACGTCAAGTGAGACCATTTAATTCCGTCGAAAGTTCCTCTTCTTCAGTTCATCTGATTGCTCGAAAGAGTCCTTGGTAAAGTTTGCGTTTAAAATGTTTCGTATTGGTTGAGGTATTTTGCAGAGAAACTTAGCCGTTTTATGTTGCGTGGCGTTGATCATTGACATAATAGGCTGCATCGAGGGAGCTCCTGATGCTGTCACGGCTTTATGAGTTTTTGGCATGCCGTACAATCTTGCGGTGTTTGTTACAACGGGTTTTGCTTTTTGAATGTCTTCTACGAGTTTTGATCTAATATCGGAATCAGCCATCGATGGTAAAACTTGTTTTTTCCATCTTTTGCAGAATTGCATTAATTCTTGACTCGATATTTGTTTAATTATCTTTCTGTTTGATGTTTTATTTGAATTTAGATTGAACATTTATAATATCGCCCATGGGCTTTCTATAAGCGTCGGCTTCAAGTGTAACAACTCCTGGTCCTTTGTCAGGTGTGACAAGTAGTATGGATTTATCTGATTCAAGTTATCAAGGTTCGTCTGTGTGCTTTTTTGTGATGATTTGGCATGCCTTTGAATCCCTTCTTGTACTGTTTTAGTGCGCTAACTAGCTCAGCTTTCAGTCCTTGTCCATTGAATGCCTGTGGGGCGGTGTCTTTCGTTAAGTCATTGTAGTAATTTTCCGTTCCAGTCTGAAAGTCACTAATGTCGCGTTCACTTAGGTTTCTCATGACTATGCATAATTTTGCTCCTAAGGAGAATAATTCTTCCTGGTGATTTGACAAGATCACTTTTGAATAATTGTAAATTTGTTGCCATCCACATATTCAAATGAAAACCCAAAATGTATATAAATTAAATATTGTAGAACGAAATTTGACATTCTCGAAATAAATTACCATTATCCACTTTTTTATTAATGTGTTTTTCTTCCTTATTAGAAATATAGTGTGCAATATTCGAAGGCAATGGACATAATAAAGATTATTAAAGAACGGAGTCAGCCTTTTACGTGTAAGGGACTAAACATTTCTATTTCAGCCAATTGTGTGAGAGCCAAATTTCTGCAAAGAATTAAGATCTTCAAATCGTGTTTGCAATCAGATGTTGTGCAAAAACGATGCCCCAAGCCGTGCAGGAGAAACAACCAAAAACCGACGAAAAAACTTATAAGCCGCTTATTGCTTAATGCCATCGAGGACAAACAATCAAAACTGCAAGATGCTGACAGAATCATACCTTCACTGGGTTGTCAAATTGCAAAACTGGACCACAGCGATAACACTGCTTTTACAACGAAGATAGAAAGGTTGATGAAAATAACAGCTGAAAAAGAACCTAAGGATCTCACAAGGGACCTGGACGAATTTCCTACACAATCCGAATTTCCTACAAACCCAAACGCCTTTATTCATAATTATTCAAAAGTTATCTTGTCAAAACACCAGAAATAATTACTTCCTTGCATAGTCAAGAGTAACATAAGTGAACGCGACATTATTGACATTCAGGCTGGAACGGAAAATTTCTACAATGACTTAACGAAAGACACCGCCCCACAGACATTCAATGGACAAGGACTGAAAGCTGAGCTAGTTAGCGCACTAAAACAGTACAAGAAGGGATTCAAAGGCATGCCAAATCATCACAAAAAAGCACACAGACGAACCTTGAAAACTTGAATCAGATAAATCCATACTACTTGTCACACCCGACAAAGGACCAGGAGTTGTTACACTTGAAGCCGACGGTTATAGAAAGCCCATGGGCGATATTATAAATGTTCAATGTAAATTCAAATAAGACATCAAACAGAAAGATAAATAAACAAATAGCGAGTCAAGAATTAATGCAATTCTGCAAAAGATGGAAAAAACAAGTTTTATCATCGATGGCTGATTCCGATATTAGATCAAAACTCGTTGAAGACATTCAAAAAGCAAAACCCGTCGGAACAAACACCGCAAGATTGTACGGCATGCCAAAAACTCATAAAGCCGTGGCAGCATCAGGAGCTCCCTCGATGCGGCCTATTATGTCAATGATCAACACCCCGCAACATAAACCGTCTAAGTTTCTCTGCAAAATGCCTCAACCAATACGAAACATTATAGATGCAAACACTACCAAGGACTATTTCGAGCTAGCAGATGAACTGAAGAAGAGGAACTTTCTACGGAATAAAATGGTCTCACTTGACGTCTCGTTCTTATTTACAAATATACCACTGGATAAGACAACGGAGATCATGTGTGACATTAAAAATGAGTTTTATGATTTCCCTATAGATACTAATGATATCAAAGACCCCATATTGGCATGTATAAAAAACGTGCAATTTACATTTGAAGGGATATACTACCGCCAGATCAATGGTGTAGCTATGGGAAGCTTCATTGCACCCCTCCTGGCAGATGTATACATGTATCATCTTGAGAAAACGAGCCTAAAATGTATAATTGACCAGTGCGCACTCTACAAAAGGTATTTAGATGATATAATGTTGTTTATCTCAGAAGCAGCAGACCTTTCCAAAATGCTCAAACAAGCAAATGGAGCCGATCCAGCTATCAGATTCACTCTCGAGTTAGAGAAAGACAATAGTTTTCCCTTCCTTGACATCCAACTGAATCGAGAAGCAAATGGGGATTTGACACTGGCCATATATAGAAAATCCACTTTCAACAGGCAATACATTCACTACAACAACAGTGTGCCAAAATCCCACAAAACAAACTTAGTAAACAACCTAGCAAACAGAATCAAGAAGATCTGCTCTGAACACAAGATCGAGGAAGAACTGGGCTACCTCAGAAAAATTTTGCTAATGAACAACTACCCAGAGCAATTCATTGATGTCTACAGCAGACCACGGCAGATTCGCACTAGACAGGTTACCGAATTTCTTATTTTGCTATCAATATATATGAAATGCAGTTTAATCCTCGCTAGTCAGTTTGTCGTCGTACTCTAATGATGACCATGGAAGTTCGAAACGCGTCAGTGCGTGTGACTGGCGGTAGTATTTATATATTGTTCGATCATTGGTTAACTACAACAGGATTGATTTTTCTATGACGGAAGCTGCAAAATTTTAATGTTCGAGATTATACATAAATTGTGCAGCCTATATTTTCAGTCAAGTACAATGTAAGCGAAACTTCTTGATGTGAGAGCTGCATATATAATTTTACTTACCGAAAAAATAAATATATATATATATATATATATATATATATATATATATATATATATATATATATATATGCATACATGCTGCGGTTTGATCCTCGCTAGTCAGTTTGCCGTCGTACTCTGAGAATCATCGTCGAAGATCTAAACGTGTTAGTTATTATGACTAACGGTATTTTGGTGTTTGACGGTCGCTCAAATACAACGGGATTTGTGTTTACTACAAGCCACCAAACATGATCTACAAATCATTTTTATACTTATATATATATATATGCATCTCCGGTAGACGACTTGCTATAGTATGCTGATGAGAATAAGGGAGGTCTAGACGTGCAAGCAAGTGAATCAAAAGTTGGTAGATTTGATTTGGTGTTTATAACATTTTCAGAAACTTGATTTTATTAATAAAAATCATAACATCCTGATTACAGAATGCCTCAGTGAAATTACAAGAAATGAGTGCCTTTTTAGCGGCTCCCTCACTATTATCTAATGAAATCTTCAGTGACGCCCGGGTCGCTTTATTGCGGGCATCAATATATCGACAGATTATATATAAAAAGGAATAATTCATTGAATATAGTATGCAAAACTCGTCAGCTGAACTCCTAGACGAATTCCTTTTCAACATTTATGCACTATCCCAATTTTCTCCTGTTTAAGTTCAGCATCCATGATACGAAAAATAAAAAAATTTATAAACCATTTTACTATGAACGTCGATTATGTATACTCAGGATCACACCGCATAATACTTAATTTATCTAGACTGCGAATCGTCTCTGAATCCAAATAACAATTAAATTAATTTTTTATTGGACTCCAACTTGCAATCTAACAATAACATTCAGACTCAGGAAACAAAGTATATTATTCGTTGACCAATCAATAAATACAGCGACGAAATTGGCAAATGCAGAAATTAGCATTATGTTACGTTCAAGAAGTAAGATGGCAGATGGAACCGTATGGAAGAGCAATACCTACCAGATGAACCCACAGGAAACTGCAACCAGGTACGAAAGAACAAAAAGAAGTTTGAAGAAAATTTAAATTTGGAATGCTCCAGATAGATTTTAAAAACATCTTCTTACAGAAAATATTTTTATTAAACTAGCGATAACTCAAATGTCTAAATAACGGATGATTTTTTTGTTATAGTAAATACCATTTACAAAATGAAAACATCTTCAAAAATTACCGTTTCTACTTATAATTCTTGGTTATCGATAGTCATCAAATAATATCTAAATTATTTTAAAATATGCTCGAGTCAAACTTACTTTTAAATGCGCTGCATTTATAGGAAATAATATTTTCCTTAATAAATGTTAAATTTACTGAAATAAATATGTATGCAATTATTGGGGATGAGTGCCAATACGTAGATATTTTAAAAGATTTCTCACGACTAAATGCGGTCCTTTGCTCTTTAAACGAGTTACCCGTAAACACTAAGTAGACAACACGCCATTAGTTGTAACTGATGGTTTATTCACGTACAGTCCCGCTGGATATTTTTTCAAGTTTGGAAGTAATGTCATTCACAGATAGCTATTTAAAATATCCAATATATTTTCGTACACAACACAGTACTTTATCCTATAATTATTTCAATTTTTAAAAATGATTCATGTTTCTTATTTAATAGAGGAGAAATTTTTAAATATTTCTTAATAAATATTAAGGACTTAAGCTATTGCCTAAATATTCAACTTACTTAAAGCCTTGTTATTAAACATTCAGCTATATTAATAGTGTTAAGCTTTGTATTTCGATCTAAACACATATCTTGTTAGGGAGGCGAAACTATTTAAAGGAAGTGACAAATAACCTGCAGAAAATCATTGTGTAATTCACAAATATGACTGCTAGTATCACTTGTAAATTTTACTGAAAAAGGATTTTTTATGAATAATGAACATTTGGACATAAATGTGAATTTATTTGATATGAAATACGGGAAATTTCCAAATGAATAGACCATATGTTTCGCAAGGTTCCATATTCAAAAACATTTTATTAAATTCCGTAACTCTTCAGTAAGAAAGCATAAACTTAAAAGAAATATCTTACGTCTTTTAGGCTACAAGTTACATTGTGATAGAATTATTTTACTGAAATGTTCAACATTCGAGTTTTGCGTAAAACCTGAAAATATTATGAAAAGCATTTCGTCATGCGTCCGACAGGTGGTAATTTTGTTATGTTGTTCGACGACTGGTGAAATACAATGGGATCGGTGTTTACTTCAAGCTCGCAAACCTCATTTAAAGATATTTTACCACCACCCACGCAATCAATGATTGTTTAATTTTATTTTCTATTTATATGTGTGTGGCGAAAGCTACAAATAGCTAATGTTCGTGACTGCATAGAAATTGTGTAGCCGACATTTCCATTCAAGTACAATATATGCGAGACTACTAGAAGTGAGAGCCGCGTATCTAACTTTGATTTCCATATTTATGCAATGCGGTTTGATCCTCGCTAGTCAGTCTGCCGTCGTACTCTAATAATGATCGTGGAATGTCGAAACTCGTCAGTGCGTGCGATCTGCAGTAGTTTTTCTATGTTTTTCGTCGACTGGTTAAATACGATGTGATTAGTGTTTACATCAGGCTCGCAAACTTGATTTAAATAAGTAAAAGATCTGTTTTTTACTCTACAGATCTCTACATGTTCGAGATATCCGATTTTGTCTATACTTTATTTATAAAAGATAATTCAAGCCAGTTGAATTACATCTATATACTATTCAAAAACAAAATGTTAGCGAAAACACAATTTGCCGAGGCTGACATACGTACAATTTTCCAGCTAATGATTAATTAATGTACAATTTCCCTCCCTCTATTGAATCGTGGCAAAATCATTTTTCTGGGCATAACTTCCGCAATGTGCAGCTGACTTTCTTTCCTTGCTTCGAAAATCACATTGAAATCAGCTGGGTTAGGATTGTGATTTTTGTAAAATAACATGCTGGTTCTAATAATTAATCAATTTCTGCAATGATTTCAGAAATTGAACGCGCAACTTACTAATATTTAACCAATGAAATATTAACATGTGTAATCTTAAATGTAATTCAAATGGGGTACTTCTTGTCTGACAACAGGAGAAATTTGAATGCAATGTCGAAACGTTGCTTCAGAAATTTTAATCAACACCAGCTTGCAGCAATCAAAAGTGTTGCCAAACGCATAATTTAAACTTCCTCTAATTAAGAAAATAGGAAATTGCTCGGAGAATTCTTTGAACACAAGCTTGACTCCAACACCTACTCTATGAATCTGTATGCTTTTAACATTAATAGGATTCAAATCATTCGGATTTGGTGCTTTTTAAAACTTATTTCACAAAATATATAAATGCTTCGTATTTTAATTAATGTCTGTTTAAAACATTTGCCTGCACCACCTGGGTTGGAATTAACTGATTTCTTTGTAAAAAAATTGATGAGATATTTTACTGCTCGTATTATAAATTTCTTATAATATCGTTGAGTCTTTACGTACGTCAAGCGTTATTACCGCTGGTAAACATATAATTGCAAAAAGAACAGGTTCTACGGACAGCATATTTATTTACTAATGTTAACACACGCTGTTATTTTATAGTATTCTCATGTGTGATGGCCGAGTGCAATTATATGTCTTTTAAATAAAATAATTATCATTCAAATTTCCTTATAAATGTTTATCTAACGTCTAATTAGTAGTTCAAACTTTGTTAAAACTCGAAGCTCTAAACAAATTGTATAAATTGAATTACAGGATATGTCGTCCTAGTTATCAAAACCAAATCAATCCTCAAAATAACAAGTTTATAACACGTGAGTCTAAGTTGAATTAAAACCTGGAATTCTTCATAATGGAGTTTTTTAATTTTATTTTCGGATTGGAAGTCAGATGGTATCCAAACTAGCTCAATTTATTAGTGTAACGGTTATGAAAGAGAGTGCAAGAATGTTAATTCTTTATTTATTTGGTGAGTTGGCTCTTGTTCCGATAGTTACAGTTGTAGAATTCGTAATTTTGTGCCATTTTTGCTTTACTATAAAGACATTTTCTACCCAACGATGTCAAAAAAATGATGTTAGAAAGACCTGCATATGCCAAATGTAAAATAACAAGAAACAAAGAGCTGAACACGTATTAGAGTATGACACCTTAATCCCACTCATAAAAGTGGGTGCACATTATCTCTCAAAGAATAAGATAGGTCTAGTTCCAGAAATTTAGCGTGAGATTAATTGGAATCCGCAAATTTCGAATATGAATCATTTTGCCCCTTGTGCTCAAAGGAACTATATTTCACATCGTATTAATTAGGCTATTAAAAGTAATCAGTAAAACCAAATTGATTTCTGGTTTGCACAAGTGAATTAACCAATTTAGGCTATAATCTGAAGGGGATTACATTCCGTTTGCATGTCCTCAAATTTGAACTTGTATAAAAAAATTTTCATATGAATTCCCGTATTGAATTCTTTCGAGGATTTCAAATGCCGCCACCATTATGCAAATCAATAAACGCAGTAACTGTGACGTTTTTTTTAATTTATAAATTATTCATGTATTATTTTAATGTCAAAAACATAAATCGGCTTTAAAATACCTTAATTTAACTAAATACATAGGAATGCTACTGAAAAGGTCGCTGTCTAATGTTGATATAATTTGAATGAACTTTTGAGGTCTGACACATCGAATAAAAGTATATCAAATTCAGGATGGCCAAACGTAATTAAAAGAATCTCATTCACCGGTTCACTTCCTTTTACATTTAAACTACTTTAAGAAATTATATTTGTTTTGTAAATTGAATTGCTTTTCTCATATTTAGTTTAACCAAAATATTCAATGATCGATAATTATTAAATTAAATACAATTCATGACGCTTTTATTAAACTTTGGAGTATTAATTAATTTAGCTATCGGGAAGTGCTAGCACATGTTTTTGCTTTAAATATAGCGCCCGATTTTCGTCCCGTATTTTATGGAAAGGTAATTTTGTTGCGATATATAATATCCCAGCTTAAAAATAGTTTCCAGTAGTTGTTTAGTATGAAAATACAACATAATGATAAATCATACATATATTTTTTAAATACTGCATAATCAACATTCGATTTAATTTTTTTAAAGTAAAAAACGTATCCCTTTACTGATTTATGTACCATTTCACAAGCTTTTCATCGCCAAATTCTCTAAACAGCACATTAAGGGAATTGCAAAACGTTGAAATAGGTTCAAACACACAGTTTTCATTAGCCAAGCATTCAACAGCCTTCATTTCATTAGCCAAATGCTTGGACATTTTGTCGTTCATATCAGCTAGGGGGATGTTTCTTTCGTTGTGCAAACGTCTAATTGTTAAGGCAATGTAACATTCCTCTTTATAGGTGTAGTCACAATTGAAACGGGAATTTTGTGGCAAAATTGACAATTCAAGCATACCATCATCTAAATTGATGTTGGCAACTTTACTGGACGTCGAGCTAACGGCATCTTTGGCATTTTGCAACTGGATTATCCATAAATTAGATTTATCTAATGAAAAAGCATCGGGAAGGCCACTGCTTTCGATTGAAGTGTTCATTTTTAAGAACAAATGATCAGTTGACTCATTATTTAAACGATGTTTGAGCTCTTTTAAATAATTAATTTTCTCCACGATATTTTCCATCATAACGACAAACAGCTTGTCAAATACTGTGTCACAATCTTCATGCGTAAAAGAGTGTTCAGACAGCGGTATCTGACAGAGCAAAATGATATCATCGCCTTGGTTAATCGGTGCCGTTGAAAATGTTCCGATGCTGAAACTTCCTTCAAGATTCGCCTTTCCACAGACGTTTCCACTAGAAGCTCTTTTTACTGTCCTAACGTCAACGCTTACGTTACGGGGTCCAGAATATGTGGGTGGAAAAACGAACGCAGGGTTTTGATGGAAAGGAGACATTTCCGTGCCTAACGGCTCATAGCAAATTTCCTCTATAGAGTTATTTGGTAATCGAACCGCCGCCTGAATTAACCATACCAAATGCGAGAGTGTAGCCATTTTGGCCCGTGTGGAATTGCTACAGCAAACATTTAAATTCACATGCATTGCGTTGTTGGCTGAGGTTTTACGCGCTGAGCACAAACCAGATGAGACTGGACTGTGAATTGAAACCTGGCCATGCGTTTGAAATCGTCTAGAACAAAAAAAAATATAATTATGTATCTTTATTTCTGCTTTCCTTTGCGTGCATTTATCCTAACCCAAACTTGTATATTAAATGAAGTGAAAAATATATCGCCTGGAGGACTATCATTATATATTGCAGACTGTTTTTATGAAATACAACTGTTTTAAAAATAAAACTAATTAGTAGCAAAAGTTTTTGGATTGATAATTATTTATTTTAATACAAAAGCTTTATTTAAAATCCAAAGAAAGACTCTCCATTTATCGAAAGAATATGTTTTAAATTATAAATATTAATATATTGAATTTTATTCCTAAGTATCAAAAGCAGAAATGTTTAAAAGTTAGAAAGAGTGCAGATGAGAGATATGAGTAAAAGTCAGATTACTTACTGATGTTAAATCATTCCAAACTCAATTTAAACTCTGTTGCATGCCTAAATGTTTATTAGTCTAGGTCGTGCTTCTTTAAACCACAAGAATAAAAGGTCTATGCATCTTTACGAATTTGAAATTCGGTGAGCATATAATGCACATTCATGCAATTTGTCATTATTTTTCTGTTAACGTGGGAGTAATTATTTCTTTTTAGACGAATTCTACCTTTGTATAAAAAAAATTTTATATTGAAAAGTAACCATTAAAAACGCACTTTCTTCTTCTCGCTTGCAAAACGTAAGAGAAATCTTATACCATACAACAAATATATCTTTTTTAAAGAAAACGTGACTGCACAAACACCATGCAGCAATAATTATAATTATGTCCAATTTTTTGTGGACGATAAAGTTATTTTATTTTCATACTTATAAACCAGTTTATCATTTTGCTAAGACAATGGCCACCAAAGATCAGAAAAAATGATAACTGCCTTTGACGACATAATTTTTATATTCTACAATGTAATGGTAATAGAAATGGAGTTTGTTTAATGACCACATACTAATGAAAGGTAATCCAGACCTTATACCAAACGGCCAATATTGCCAGAACCCACAAAAATTCATTATCATTCGAAAATTGTATTCACAATTAATACACAGAAGTTCGCCTTAAAAAATATATGTAAACTTACAGAATAATTTTTATATATGACCTTGGCTAGAATCACAAATGATTCTTGCCAGAATAAATCAGGCCCAGAATTGGAAACATTTAATCGACCGGCGATTGTTATTATTTTGTGCACTAAACATAAATGTTGGTATGGCACTAAGTCGCATATACTTGTGCTCGATTTAAACTAGTAATATTAGATGCTGTTAATCTTGAACGCTTTTTTACCGTCTGAGAGTGGGATTACATTTTCTCTACTATGTTGGTTACGATTATATTAAACTTATATATAATCTAATAGCGTACTATTATCCCACATTTCTTATCCAAATATATAGTGGTTAAAGGGCGTAATACCGGCTCCTACTGATGAGTCGCCAGTAAGCACGAAACGAATGTGCATGAGATTATACTTTCCGTTCATGCTGCCTTTGGTTTATCCTTCTGGTCACAACTGAACTAATTTGTTACTAGGTTCGCAACACCTAATACATACTTGCATATATATTAGTTCTTCGCAACAAACAGTATTTAACTGTTATATATTGAATTGAATGATGTCTTGCTTACCGCGAAATGTGATAACTGATATCGATCAAGGGCAGAGTGTATGGATTTACTGGAGTAACAGGTGTTCAGAAATTGTTGTAATTCTCAATTTCGGTGAACTATAGCATAAATTGATATCAATCATGTTGGTACCATGTATCGACTCGGAAACCATAGTGTTAGTACCATGTACCTTTTCGGTACAAAATGGGCCGTTAAATTAATTTCATGCCGTTTACAACAGGTAAAATAATAAATTCTTTTACATCAAAAAGAATTTTATTCTTAGTGTTAGTATCCTTTACAGAATCGGTATATATATATATATATATATATATATATATATATATATATATATAAATATATATATATTATAGTGTGAATTAGCGTTGAAGTCGCATTGTCGTAGACCATATGATGTTGGCTTCACATTATGCAGGTTTACACATTCGTCTAGGAGATTGTACCGTCCTATTATTCCACATTCTTCTACCAAAAATATAGTGGTTAAAGGTCGTAATACCGGCTCCTACTGATGAGTCGCCAGTAAGCACGAAACGAATGTGCATGAGATTATACTTTCCGTTCATGCTGCCTTTGGTTTATCCTTCTGGTCACAACTGAACTAATTTGTTACTAGGTTCGCAAAACCTAATACATACTTGCATATATATTAGTTCTTCGCAACAAACAGTATTTAACTGAAGCACAAGTTTTATTTATGCATCATACCCCCGTGAAGTGCTGACGTTCGAGAATGCTGTATGCCTGCCGTTTCGGCTTGGACGTAGCGAACGACTTGGTTCTTTACCAGGCGACTGATTATTCACAGCAACTAACTGACGACGAGCGCGCATTCGTTCCATGGCGCTTTTATGCGCTTCAACCTGCATTTCTGCTTCGGCTGCGGCTTTAAGACTGTCAGTTGAAGACTGGCTTGTGGGCAGTGCTGGTAATAAATACGGTACAAGACAGCATCCCAAATGACGCTCTTTGAAAAAGGTAGTCAAGGCTTGTCCACAGTTATCGGCATGTAAACGACACGAGGAAGATAAATGAGCTGAATCTTGACTGATTACCTGTAAAAAACAATTGTCAAAGTGTAGAAAATTGAAAAAACCTTTATCCTATATTTTAAATTTCCTAATATATTGCAAGTGTGTAATTGATGAGGAATCTTAAATACTGAAAATTATGTATAACACGATGGTACCTTGAAATACGAACAGCTTAACATACGAGCTTTTGGAGATACGAGCCGGAGCTCGGGCCATATTTTCGTTTAAGATACGAGCCCAAATCTGAGATACGATCCGTGTTTCCGGAGCGTCCCGCTAGTTGGCACGCAGGGTCGAGCATCATCCGAGAGAATCTCTCGCTCACTCGCACGTGTTACCCGCTTGAATCGAAGTGTATCTTGTGCGTTGTATCCTTTTTTTTGCTTGAACGTTTTTGTGTGTGATTTCTACATGTGAAATTAAAGACATGCTGGCAATGTGGGGAAAGTTTTCAAATTTCATTGAAAAGGAACACCCAGAAAAAATGACAACTGGGCGTACTTCAGCTCTTTTTAATGACACATGTTTGTCAACTTTTCGAAGCATTTTGAAATGCAGGTCAAAGCAAAGTACTTTGGATACATTTTTATTGAAAAGAGCTGTGAGTGAAAATACAGAAAGTGCAGACAAGAAGGCAAAAACAAGTGAAAATTAAATTTGCCTAAATGTTATGCTTAGTTTAAGTTTAACGTTAAGTGCATTGTTTTAAGTTTTTTCTTCATTTGAAATAAGGAATGTGTAGTTTTAGTTCTGAGGTTACAAAAACAGTTTTAAGTTCTAAAAGAGCGCCGTTTATGTACGTGTCTAGATTGCCCTCATCCCTTCCACCTCCCTCCTCCTTGCCGTTTACCTTCTTTAGCCGCACTTGTCTGTCTCCAAAGTCAGACAATTATGATAAATAACTCATTTATTTCTGTATTTCATATTTCGTTATGTATTTGTTAATTATACATGTCTGTTTGTTATTTAAAAACATGTCTTTATTCATAATTTGCAATGGGTTGGGGATTTTTCATAGGTCCTGAACGGATTAAATGGAATTAAATTATTTTAAATGGGAGAAATTCGTTTGAGATACGATCTGGTTGACTTACGAGCTCGGTTCTGGAACGAATTAAACTCGTATCTCGAAGTACCACTGTATATGCAAGTATGTATTAGATGTTGCGAACCTAGTTCTTCGAAACAAAGTATTTTACCACTGTATATGTTCTTGTACATTCTTAACCTAATTAATCGAAAAATCTCGGCATTTCTTGAATGTTAAGCCTGTTAATAAGAAGAGCAAAATAATCAATAAGCAGTAGAGCATTGTTCTACTGAGCGCTTTGCCTAAAACTGAAGAGTCTTTCTGAAACACTTGGGTATATTTATATTGAAAAATTATGCATCAAACGTCTTAAAGTAGGATTATTCTATTTAATACGGGCTGGATTACTTCTTTGACCTAAAACATTATTATATATATATATATATATATATATATATATTGTAGATTCATTCAATGTCGATTTTTATGAGTAAAAGTTTTTATGTAATACAAACGATAAAATCTTGTTTTATTATCTTTTAAAATCATCAAGAAGTTAACGTATGTTTTACACATATAATCGTTGCAGCTTTCCTCGATCAACGCTAATGGAATTTGCCTTTAATTGCCATTATCAAATAATTAATAGTTCTAGCACTTCTAGGATATAATAGAATGCAAATTCTAAAATATTTCGCAAACTGCATCCAACAAGGTGAGGATTCTTTAAATCAAGTTTAAAGAATTGTTACCACCACCCGCGCAATCAATTATTGTTTAAGGTGAGGATTAATTTAGTTCTTCAAAAAATGGTGTAAAATGAACTAGAAAAATACTATCATTTCTAAATAAATATAATGTAACTATTGACAGGTGTCTGAGTGCTTGTGCGTAACTTGAACAGTTTTAAGCGTATCACCACCTTATTTCGTGCAATTCATCAACTTCGGTTATTAAGAAACTAATTCGCGAATGCACTTTTCTTGCAGCGCCATTTATGTTTTTGCTTACTATTAAACATTAACAATAATAAAGTTTCCGCAGAAGAGCAGGATCATAATGATATGGGGAAAATTCAGAACATACTGTGGCGATATTTTTATTGTTAAAGGAAAAATTATGTGAAAAAATGTGCACATAAATCTAACATATGGGTAATCTAAACCCGAAATTAAGCATAAATTCAAATTACTTCCCAGGTGGTACACTTTCCGATAACTCATCCGCCCCTTTGTTTCACCCACAGTCGTGGTAAATCTGAAAAAGCCATGATAAAGTTCTAGAGTAAATGAATCCTGTCTTGTTAATGAATTTAACTGCTACCATACGCTACGTTTATTAAAGCCGACAATATATATACATATATATTTATATATATATATATATATATATATATATATATATATATATATATATATATAGATATATATATATATATATATATAAATTGGTGTTTTCTTCTTGATAAAGTTTCACAACTAGGCGGAGTTATAATCACACACTTCCAAAAACAAACATGTCAATTACTCTCCTTGCCTATCCAAGTATCATTTTTCGTACTTGAATTAACATGTTTTCTCTAATTTGTATTTTACATATGTCAAATATTCTTTTTTTTTGCATGGTTCACAACCTGCAAAAATACATATAAATGGGTATAATCAGAACTTAATTTTCTTAGGCTGAAAAATATTTCCAAAAACCAAGATTTAGCTATTATTTTAAAAACTTATTCTCCTCAAATAATAAGAAAAGTTATATTTATAGGAAGCACTAATTAATTACACCTGACTAAACTTGATCCACTAACCACAACTATATGATTTTTGCTCTTATTTATTAAGAATCTAAAAATTGGTAACTCTAGTTACTACATTAAAATTTCAAGGTGATAAAACCTTCCAATTAGCAGTTAATTTTTAGAAAGGCTCTTAAAAGCGGTAAAACCGCAAGGCAGACATTAAAATAGAACAAACTCATATGAAATTGCCATATATTCTCCAGAATTTATTAATTGCTCATTGTGATTAAATCAAGCTGAGACATAAATGGAGTTATAGGTATTGACTAACTGCCTTATAGTAATCTCCCAACCAATAATGTATTAATGTGCTGATGAAAGTTGCTCATTTCATAGTTTGAGAATATGTCAACCCCCAATATCTCAGGTTTAATGCCAGTCACCTGCTTATATCCTACCATGCTCTTAAAATCTAGGACAACTAGAATATGTATTCACAAAAAATTTAAGATATACATAAAAATGAAAACTTTTATAATCGCGACTGTTCTCGATTAGATCTCTGCACTCAGATTTAATACAATGCGAAAGTTTCGAAATTGATCAATAATTGATTGCACTCGTGTTGACCAAATTTCTGTAAATCTAGTTTTCGTACTTAAGGTAAACACCTTTCCTATTTTTTGTGTGTCGGGTTGAAAAAATTGAATTGTTGTTAATGTCAAGTAAGAAAATTGGATTTAAATAATTTGTGAGTTTGGCGGATTGCTAAGTTAAATTTTAAAGTAAAGATGTATTATTACTAGCAACAGTATCTAGGTCAATCACGCAGGCTTAATGGATTGCAAATTGAAATATTATCATGAATATTATACAGCAGTAGTTTTAGTAATTTTCAATTTCGATGCGAATGGTAGCTTCACTATAAAGTAAACAGATTGAGATTCGAATGCAGAATTTGTTTTTTAAATGTCAAAGAAATAATATTTAATGATATTTTGAGAAAATTGATGACCAATTAAATACTGTTTGTTGCGGAGAACTGAGAGTGTAGTATAGATAGGTATTAGGAATTTAGTCAATTAGTTGTTATAGACCAGAAGAATAAACTGCTCTCAAGCTGCCTTTGGTTTATCCTTTCTGGTCACAACTGAACTAATTTGTTACTAGGTTCGCAAAACCTAATACATACTTGACCAAATTTATTTATTTATGGAAATTGACAAGCTGAAAATAGGGCGTCTGGTGATCTTCGATTGTTTTGAAACAGATGACTGATAATTTGGCTAAAATATACTTAAAAATTTAAATTTTAATGAAATCGAAGCAGTTAAATGGCATCAGGCTGACACATTTTTGACATTTCAGCTGCAATCAAACGCATATGCTTTCCGTGTAATGATTTATTCGTGTGTCCGCACGATCCTAGGAGACATGTACATAATCGTTAGAGCGGGAGGACCTAGTTTTCTTCCTCCGCATTCAATTTCATATGCACTGGCTTAATAGCATCGATAAATCTTGAAAAAACAATTTTTTATTGAGTGATCAGAGGCGTTAACAATACAGTTAATCTAATTAGAAACTAATTCACAGTTATACTGACGACTGGGCGATTTTTCGACGCCGTACCGACAAATACAAACTTATAAAATGTCCACATATGACGCGTTAAACATTTGCGTTAAGGTGGCGTTCATATGTTTTGCTAACAAAATATGTAGACATGTTTAGAAATATTAAAGGTAGGCGTGACTGAATTTAACATTTACTCGGCTATCAAATAATCATTATGTTATGAACAATTGCCAGTTTCTAATTTTCTCCTATAATTCCATGCGGATGCTGCTACTATAATCGCTAAATTAAGCTTTAATAATAAAGTTGAATTAGTGGAGTTCAATTAAGCATTTAAAAATAAACCATTTTCATTTTTGAATCAGCAGTCATATCGGTTCACATACTTGCGAGTGTAAAAATCTATTATCAAGGAAATGCGTATAATGTTTCATATTCTAGATCGAGTAAATATTTCCACGATGACACAAATGTGTCATTTATTTTCATATAAATATCAATTTCTTTCGGTATAAGTTAAATGCATAGGATAACAGATGAAACTCCTGAACTAAGAATGAATTCAATCCTACTGGGTACCCATTATCCTCTTTCATAATGACTCTGGCCTGGATTTGAACACGAAATGAATTGATTCAGAGTCGTGCAATTCATCCCCCACGCAACCAAAATCGCTTATGACATTATATTCTCGGTTATATACTTAAGAAATTTTGTGGATAGTCTTTCACTCAGGTTGGTTCTTTAGAGTATTTTTTTACTCATTGAGTTCTATAATAATGCTTACTTTATGCCGACAACACACATACTCACCTGTTAAATTTAAAAGATTAATGCATAGTGCATTCATTATAAGTGGATTTCCAATTTCTACTTTCTATGGTGCTCCGATGCAAGCATTGCCAATCCGAAAACCGCCAAGAAGGATTTTGTGCACGATGTAACATGCCTATTTGTAATCGAGATAAACACGATATTATGCAGTTTCCAAGAGTGTTTTGATACCTCTATTTTGGTGTTATCCTCAGCCTTCACAACATAATTTAAACAAAAAAGTAAGCCCTTTTTGATAATCTGTCTTCAAATTAATCTGTTTAGATCTCTTTTAAACATTTGAAATGCAAGGTTTTAAAACTAATAATAACAAATATAAGGGATTCAAAAAATATTTCCTGGCATGCGCAATGAATTAGAAAAGCGCAACTTTATTCATCTGACAGGTCGTATGCACAAGGGAAGAAATTATCGATGCTATTTGATATTATCGAGCTTATATGTATATAAATATATATATTTTTTGGGCTGATTAGTAAGTGTGTATGCGTATATATATATATATATATATATATATATATATATATATATATATATTATTCTACTAAAAGTTAGTAAACGAACTAGCCATTTAGCTAGTGCATGAAACGGAGAATTTATCATTCATAAAATTGGCCTCATAGAACAACCTTTTTTGTGTGTTTTTGGTAACCCATATATTGTTGGCGTAGATGATCCAGTTGGCTTGAGCTTCTGTGTAGTGGCTTCATCAATTAAACCGGCATCTGTCAAGATCTTAATTTCATTTATAACTTTGCGCTCCACTTTTTTTATTTAATCTGATTTATCGTCTAGATGTGTGAATTTTGTATTGTTCTTTAACACGTTTTCCATCTTTTGTACGTAGTCAGATTTGTCCATTAAAACTACGCTCTTTCTTTTATCAGCGCGTAGTATTTTGATGTCTGCATTTCTGCTGATACCTCTAAGCGCATTTAGATGCTGCTTTGTCAATGCATGCAGTTCTGCGCATTTAGACAATTTCAGATGTGAAGCCTGATCAACTAGTGTAGTCTTGAACCAATTTTTATAATCAATACTGGTAGGTTCCAAGTCAGCTGTTTGTTCAAATAGAAATTCAAATGCTGCCTCAAAATCAACATCGCATTTATAAGAAGGATGTATTCCATAATTTCGGCCCATCGATAGTGCCTCCATTGTAAGCTGATCGATTGGCACTTTTGATAAGTTAAGCACACGCTTATCAAGATCGGTCGGTATTAAATCACACAAAACTCCATTAAAGCTCGCATTTAAAAAGAATATATATATATATCCAGGTCTGCATCTAAATGTCTAGGTGCATATGCACATGTTAACGCTTGTGGTGAAATAGTTATTGAAAACCCTGTTTTTTTATCCAAACAATAACAACCCTGACTTTGAATAATTGAATAAATATAAACAGATTAGTTTCAACGAAATTACTAAAATTTTCTTCCTTTAGTGCTGATATTGTTTTTTGTGTTCTAATGATGCTGCGAATGATGCCAGAAAAGATAGAGAGAAATGTTCCAGGGAAAATCTGCAACGATGAGACAACTCAATTCAAATTGGGCATAATACGTAAGGCTCCAAGAGGTGAAGTGAACTTCAAGGTGTGCAGATCAACAAAAACTAGTGTGTCTTTGAGACTCATATAAAATGACTATGGAGAATCAAAATACGCATATACTTAAATGACCATTTATTTATTTTTATTTTTATTTATTTATTCATTTAATTATTTAGTTATAATCAAATAATTTCGATGTAACTTAATTTAATATATACATGTATATACACTCCGAAAGAATAAAATTATTTAGCATTTAGCATTATTTATGTAGCATGATCTTTTAGGCGTACAATATTGAACTTATATTTCGCGCGACTTCGTCAGTAATAGGAGTTTAAGAGCTTCTTTCCTGAAGGAAACAGAAATCTTATATCTAAAAATCTGTTATATCTGGTGTTATAACGTCTAATAAACTAAATTGTTTGGGAATTTTATTTCGAATTATATAATTTAGGGTAGTTAACATTTACCATAAAGCAGGTAGGTATAACAGAGTTACGATTAGTATGTATTGGCTGTTGCGAACCCGGAAACAATTTAGTTCATTTGTGACCAGAAAGATACACCAAAGACAGCATGAAAAGGAAATATAATTTCATGCACATTCGTTTGGTGCTTACTGGCGACTCATCAGTAGGAGCCGGTATTACGCCCTTTAACCACTATATATTTGGGTTACGTTTGTGGGATAATAGGACGGTACAATCTCCTAGACGAATATGTAAACATGCACTAGTGAAGCTAACATTATATAAAGTTTCGACAATGCGACATCAACGCTAACTCACTCTATATAATATATTTACCGAGTCTGTAAAGGATACTAACACTATGGCTATTGTGTCAGAAACAGATACCAAAATTATAGTACCGAAAACGTACATTGTACTAACAATATGGTTTCCGAGTCGGTTCATGGTACCAACATGATGGATATCAATGTATGCTATAGTACACCGACATTCAGAATTACAATTTTGTCTGAAAGGAGAAATTTGACACGATATTTATTCTTCAGAATAATTAGAATATTTTCCGAAATATTTCAATGTAAATAACTAGCGGTGCTTAAAAGAATTTTGAAGGAAACGGATGTCCGAAACATTTTGTTGGAATAAATGTGAAAGCTTAACAACTATAAAAAAGAAATGAAGCTGTACCAATCCAAAAGACTATATATGTCAGTACACCTTTTAGAGGAGACGCCACACCTGTAATATTTACTATAAGAACTAATAAAGTGGTGAAGTTTCTGATGACAAATGAGAAATTGATGGTTGTTTATACTCTATGTAAGCCGGACTCGCTCATTGGTAAA
Source organism: Eudiplozoon nipponicum (assembly GCA_029291075.1). Taxonomy (NCBI): domain Eukaryota; kingdom Metazoa; phylum Platyhelminthes; class Monogenea; order Mazocraeidea; family Diplozoidae; genus Eudiplozoon; species Eudiplozoon nipponicum. The sequence continues at coordinate 70,886 of JAQBSW010000023.1, read as the reverse complement.
TACGCGAAATCAAGGAAATTTTAGAAAAAGAACAGCTTACGTGGAGGAGAAAGTCTCCGCCATAACTAAATACATTATTTATAAACGTTTCACTCCAAACCAGGTAGATTTACAAGTATAAGAAAAGGCAAAAAAATGAAAAAGACTCAAACGTAGCTGAGGCTGTTGTGTTTAACATTGACAATCCTCAGTTAAATAAACAAACGAAGCTCATTCCTGAGTAGAATATAAATCTGAATTTGATATTTTATTTTAATATTTTTTAGAAATCACATGATTTTGGAATCAAATTGAGTTCTAGCGAAATGAAAATGGCCTTTTGTCAAATGTGTTGTTCATACCTGATATATAGTAATCGTTTACTTCCATACATGATTAAGTTCTAAGTTAACATTAGAAATGCATGAAAGTGATCAAACTAAAATTATATATTAAATTATTTTGGTTTCCAGTTTACCACTTGAGGTTTCATTGTAAGTAATATTAGTGATTCAAATAGTTTTTATGTAAGGAAACAGCATTTAGCATAGCTGAATGGACATTTGTTATATATATATATATATATATATATATATATATATTTTTACATATATATATATATTTACATATATATATATATATATATATATATATATATCGATTTTCTTCTTGTTTGTCTATTGAAATTTTGCTATCTAATGCGATACACTCTTTGCTTATGCAAACGATTATTAAATTCATATATCGATGCTTGTAACACGTTTAGCTGGCGGTAAAATGTGATATTTCCGTCTGATAATATAAATGATAGGTAAGATAAATTTATTCAAGCTGTGGATAGCACTGACCGATTTGCATTTTTTTCATGTTAATAAAGTTTTTAATTTATATTTTCTCATCAACCTCGATTAGGTAAATAGTCAAGTATATTATTAATGTTATGCCTTAGTAATTTGTTTACTTAACCAGTTTTTGTTAAGAACTTACTTAACACAGTTTATAAACGTTGCCGGTGTTTAAAGGTATTCACATTTTTTCGTGACCATTTATTGTTCAAGTGTCTATCCAGAATATCCAATACAGACGTTTATCTCATACGTGTAAGAGAAGCTATGCACCCAATCAAGAAAAAGGTGGAGGTCATAGAACTACAAGCAAATATGATCATGTTACTAGATCCGCTTTTGCGCTTTTTTTGTTGTGACTATGCGGAAATTAGCACGAACGATTGTGAACGCATACTGGTATGCATTCGTAACAAAGAGACTAGACCGATTAGTAAATCTATTGAAACTAAGTCGTGATATAATATTCTGAATGAAAATGCGGTGGAAAGATTGTCATTTTCAATTCGGAACAGAACCAAAACTAGTGATTGTATGCGACGACCGTACATATTGGAATTGGAAACGATTCCAGCTAATTATAAGGGATGATAAGTTGGTGTTTCTTTTTTGTTTAAGCAATCCCGTATTGTGATAATGTTCCGATTTCCACTTCTAGAGATTATCTTCAAAACTCGTTCAATCGTCACACAAATTTTAATACAGATGGCCCAATAAAACAAATCACAATTAAACCACATTTACGATCCAACCTCCTTCTATAAACAATAAAACGACTTACTATTTTACAATTATTGTTTTCTTCTAACAAATACACACACGTACGTATACATCAATATAAACTTATGCAGATATTTATCATATCTTTTTTCGTGTTTCTTAGTTCAATTACTTTACCAAGAGTATTGATTGAACTTACTACAAAATTAAATTAACCCACTACGCTAAGACAATTTATTTAATGATATAAAAACTGTTAAAATTTCGCACACAAACTGACACATACCTATATAAATTCTCTCTACATACATTATTAAATAATTATTTTATACAAGTCAAAAAATATGCCAGATCTAATTCAAGCTTCTGAAGCTTCACTAAATCGTTAATTTGCTTCCTCAAATCTGTGAGCTTCTTGTATTACATAACTAGATTCATAGCAGCTTCCAAACACGTTACTCGATAGATAAATAGATTCCACCCATTTAGATAAGTCAGGTTCATGTTGCTGGTTAACAAAGTGATAATGAGCGATAGAACAGTGGTAATTGCTTCCCATGATTAAAATTTAAATGATGAGATTAATTAGAATTCAAAAACACGTGGAAATATCAAAGGCAATTGAAATGAAGGAGCATGAAAGGGCGAAGAATAGAAAAAGGATAATCAAAATAATCACAAAAGGCGTCATGCATACATATATACTTCAAGCCTAATTTTAAAATAGTTATAAGGCATTATTCAAAATGAAATACAGATTAAATGAAGCTAATCTTATAATGAACCTGTCCATGTAATGAAAATTTGTATCATCAACTGAATAATAATGAGGTTCATAAAAATAAATAAAGATCCTACAGACAAGGTACAGACTGAGTTTATGGCCATGATAAATAAAATGTTTATGCCAGAGAAATTGGAGAATATGCATGGTGACTCAGTTATACAACGTTATGCAATCCCACCTACGGTTTATTGCTTACAGAAAATGCATAATGAAGAGTAACAATTAAGAATAATTTTAAATGTCCAAATTTCACTTACTTGTAAAATGTATAACTTTCTTAGTCATAAATTTAGTAAATATTCTTATTTTTTGAACACACATTAATAAAAACCCTATTATTTCATAGACATAGTCCACAAATATAAATTAATTGAAAGTGCCAGTTTTTCCACCTCAGATGTTAAAACTATATTTACACATGTGTGTGCCAGCAGAGTTGGAATGCTTTAAACTGTTTCTAACTGAATACCCGCAGGTTTTAGATGGAAGCCATATTATGTTAAGAAGTTTGCTGAAAAAGCTCAAAGTATGATAACTTCGACATAATTTACTACTAAAAAAGAAATATTATTAACAAGTGCTAATGTGGCTTCCCTTGTCTGTTCCACTTGATAACATAACTATGCATTATACCAAGAAATTGCTCATTAGAAAGAAATTGTTTAGAGATTCGTCCATAATTTTGCAATATGGTAATGATGAAATGATAAAATTTCCTAATATGGCAAATCATATAGGTGATCTAACGTTCACATTTGAGAAGGACACAAGAGGAGATTTATCATTTCTTGATATGAAATTATGGAGCAATGGAGGTACATTAGAAACAATTGTCCATAACAAAATACTTATTCGTGCATCCTAATTCATTTTTACTCGAATCATCAATATTTTATGAAAACAGGCATCTTTAAATCTGTTATTTAGAAGTTTTAAAAATGCTCATTTCAAATAAAGAAAAATGACATGAGATAACTTGAAGATATATTCGAAGATAATAAGTAAATGCAATAACTAATTGATAAGAAAGTGGAACCAACAATAAGGAAATATGATTTTGATTTAATATATGAACAGCCGTAGAAACCTGAAAATAATATCGGATTCTAAAATCAATAGAAAACTAAAAACATCATTATCATGGTATAATTTTACAATGGTTTTCAACAACCACCCATCTTGAGTAGTAAATTACTCTAAATTTTGCTCTCCATATGTATGCAATTCGGTTTGATCCTCGCTAGTCAGTTTTCTGTCGTACTCTGATGATGATCATGGAAGGTCGAAACGCGTCAATACGTGCGACTGGCGGTAGTTTTGCTATGTTATTCGACGATTGGTTAAACACGATGGGATTGGTGTTTACTTCAAGCTCACAAACTTCATTTAAAGAATACACTAACTACTGTTTGTTGTTTAGCCTTGTTTTAGGTGGAGCTTATATGAAATCCCTTTTGGCACAAGGTTTCAACTAACAATCCAAAATCTGTTATCATAGAACAGACACCACACTACATAAGGAAGTGGTATTAAATTTAACATTTATAAAATAAAATGAACATTGGTTGCGCGGGCAGTGATAACAAAACAATAACATTCACATTTGCTTTGTTAGTCTTCCATAAAGCTGTGTGATGATCTATGAAATGAAAATGAGTCCCCCCATACAGTTTTCCAAAATCCACCGCTGTGAAGGGAAACTGAATATAATTCTTTGTTAGTCATAACATGCATCGGGTAGTAAATAAAGTGTTTATCGTGATACTGGTCAAGTCTGCGTTGCTATCGTATTTGTTATTATTTTAGGCTTTAATTTTCCATTTATTCGTGGTGCTGTTAATTTGTTTACTTTAAAATTTTCGCTACAGATGATAACGCGTTATTTGTATCTCAAATTGATAAAAGGATGATCTTTAACTAATTTAACTGAATGTCGAATTTGCAAAACCTTTCTATTTTTTAGTTTTATTTGCTGGCAACTGCTAAAGCTTCTTAAATTTTAAAGCTTCTTCCTGTTTTTCCGATGCATAGAACACTAAGATTATCGAATATGCTCAACCATGGCAGATTCTCTGGCTAGTACAATGTGCTGACAATTTCTGACAGCCAGCTGCATCCTAGTGCAGTATGTGTACATTTCAGTAAATGCACACATTTGTGGACCACGTGTAATTGGGCGGAAGAATGCAAACTGTTCAGTAGCGACTAACTGCGTTACATCATGTGCTTTAAATATGAAATTGCCGCTAATAAAAAAATAGTTTGTGTTTGTGATACACGTAACACAACAGTTTGTTATACTAACTGAAATTTCATCCTGATAGGTAAGTTTAAGCGCTGTATTTCTGATTTTGTTTTTCTGGTAGATGAAGCCGAGGTCGTATATCGATTTCTAAGAACTAACAAGGATAATCATTGTCCCAACGTTTGACCCTTAGTTCCTCAAATTTATTGTTTTTCAAGGTTTATCGCCGGATTCTGCTCTTCTGATTTGGCAACTGTACCATCAATTTAATGATGTTTTCATGTAGAATAAGTATGATTCTAAAACAATGAGCATTTGGAATCTATATAATCTCTGTTTACATTTTGCAACAATCGCGGAGCGTTTGCAAAAAATGTTTAAAAAAATTACATTTACATACCTGTTAGTTTCTTTTCTTGCATTCAAGATAATGCAAGTAAACCTCTGCCAAACAGTGAGAAATCAAAATTGATGTTGCAATACTGACCAATTAGAGCAAAATTCCCCATTTAAAATTGAATTCTACATCTCTGGTGCATACAAAAGAATGCTTCATAAGATTGCGTAATGATATTGAGAAATCAGAAATTTAATTTATATTACGTATATATATATATATATATATATATATATATATATATATATATATATATAAATATATATAATTTAAATACTAGCAGGGAAGTTAAAATGATGAATGTTTTAGATTAATGGAAGCTATAAATTTCACAAATAGCTTTCTCATCACCATAATAATTAAATAGTCCTAACTCACGTTTAATGTTTTATCGACAACAAATAGGCGTGCTGTGAGACTAGCAAAAGCGGCAGGTCGTAAAATTACATAATCGCGCATTCGTGAATGTCTTCGTAGCCATAGAATTCGGCCAGACGCGTGCCAGTGCTCAAGGCATGCTGCTAATTCATCGCCACGTGGAGTAAACGGCATTCCAGGTAGACAGCTGGTAGGATGGGCCAAAGAAACTGTCTGGTTGTCAGCACGATCATTAGGTAAGGCCGTTGGTGTAGTGGAGTTTATTTTTTCATGGACTCCCTGGATTTCATTACTTGGTGTAGGTGGGCTAACTCGTAGATCAATGCCTGTGGTGCCACTTCCTGTAGAAGACGCCTTCTGTCTTAGAACATTGTTCTCCCAATTTTCTATATTACAAGAAGCAACAACATTCAGTTAATTTATTTATACATTTCTTTACATTTTGATTGCGTAACAGAAAGGCAGATGGGCCTCTAGTGCGCATTAACACCCATAAAATGGTTGGATCAAAGTGAAAAAGACAATTACTTTTTGCATATAATAAATCGATCTATAAACTGCATATGCAAAAAGTTGCGCAAGATAATAAGCACAATCCGTCATGTGGATTAGAGTTTCGTACTTAATCGGCAAACGCTAAGTGACGGCTAGGAAAGTGCGAGTAGTTGTTATAATGACAGTCACTTGCTTCTTGTGATTAAAGTACTTTGCCATGGAATATTATTTTATCATCGAAATTTGCACCATCATATTCTAGCATTAGGTTTGATATTCAGTATATAGGAGTGAATATAATTCAATACTATATTCTAAATTGGTACTGCGCAAATTTATATGTATATACTGATTACTAAATGATGTACAGTATGTATTGAAATATTTCTCAAGTTTTGAACTGCATCAAATTCAAACGATTAAATTATATAGATTAAATGCTTTCATTAACATACTTCGTGGACCCTGAGGAGTGGTGCGACACGAGCTATATGGCAGCGGTGACGTTCCAAAATCCTCCAATCCGTCAGTACCGGGAGAAGGAGACAGATCGTTTTTAATCGATACAACTATTCGATGTCGAAACGTCGATTGTGCAGCATTCAAAAACTGCGCCCACAAACTTGGCACGTAGTAATGTCGTTGGCTGAAGAGTTTCGATATTACTCGTCTCTCAATTTCGTACCTTCGATAATAAGTAGGCAGTTCGCAAAATCATTTCGTGACAATTATACGTAATATTGAGTTTAGCCAATTTTGTAAATAATTAACGAAAATTGATAAATACTTCCTTTTTTGAAGAAAAACTTAATTATAAAATGCAATCTAAATAAGGCTGGTTTTTTCCGCTCGAATGACATACCTTGTATTTTATCAATTAAATTTAGGAAGAAAAATGTTTAGGCTTAGAACAAATTAACATATTAGACAACAATAATCCAGGAGGCAAAAAAGTACATAAAGAAGGCACAGACAGACAAAAAATCACAATAACTTACAGCCAATTCAAGTAGATATTTTTTTAAATTTAACTATAGAAACATGATGTTGCAACTGACTGCTTCCGCAATACACATAATCTTGTATTTAATTGCTTTAAGGACTCCTAGAATCCGCCTTTTATTAAATGTGAATTTTGTTAACAAATCGTTTCGCTTTCGCAAAACGTTCATCGGGTTTATGAGTTTTTTTTTAATTTAAATCATCCGGCTCTAATTTGATAACGCATTTAGTGGTTATTCTCAATTTAGAAATATTTAATATTAAACCTTTTGAGTACAGAAATTTGTTCCTTTATATTTTTTTTTATTAGATGTGTCGTTGGATTTATAAATATTTTTTATCGATCGTACATATCAGTAAACTTTGCTATTTTACTATGATATGTTAATATTTCTTATGCTGTGTCTTCATCATAAAGTAAACTAACAGATATATATTTGGTTAGGAGTGGTTTTTTGGTATCCTTATGTTGTTGAAGTCTTATTTTTGATTCAATATATCCTACGTGATATATTTTTTCCCAATAAAATTTTTTTATGCAACGACAGTTTATGGCCAGTTTATCATTTTGAACAAATTGGCTTATATGCTATAAGTTTAAACGCGTAAAAATCTGCTTTGCGAAATTAAGAACATTCAGCAAATCTTAATTTAGTTTTCAAACAATGTCTGCTTTATGAACATTTACCTTTATTAATGTAGCATCCTTCTGCCTCTACATTGTTATATCAAGAAAACCAAGTCGTTAAAAACCGGGGTCTTGCGCTTTCAAGTATATTAAACGTGATTGTCCACGTACCAAATCAAATGATTATTTATGTCAATAAGTGGGAATGAACAATCCAAAATATTTGCTCGACAAATTCAAAAATTAGTTAGAATTCGGATGCCTAATACGCATTACGCTTCTGAATACCATAACTGCCTGCTAAACATGAAAATAGTGGATAAACTCCCCGTAATCAACCGGTCCAACATTGCTTATTTATACATATTTTGCATATGGGGAAACGTTTCGCAATAATAGAACACGTTTTTCAAAACGTTTTCTTTTATACCGTTTGAACTTGCATGTTTTTCAAATGAAGTCATGAATACATGCTTCGTAATGCAGAAAAAGTTAGTTCAATTACCATTTATCCGTATTTTAATAAACACAAATATTTGTACATGATTTCAATTTACTTTAATGTATTGTATGTCTCTCTCTGTGCCACTGAATTTGCGTTTATTACCTTTAGTTCTTTGACAAACGTATGTGTTTAGTTCAAATAAATTCCTTTTTTAAAAAAAAACTAATATAGAAAGAACCCGAAATATTAGTTGAGATGAGATCTGGTGAAAATAAAATTGATATCAACAGCTGTATTTTCTAAATCTACTATAAACAAATAAGGTTTTGTTATATGTAGTACAACTCTAACTTCTATCTATTTTAAGCTTCTTGACTTCCTTCTTAACTAACTTCGTCCTAAATTTAGATTATAAGGCAACAATAACTTTCAAACACTCTAAGCGATAATTAAACATTTTTTACATTAGAATATTTTTCGGTCCAACATATATTTCACAATATAGGATATCATTTAATAATATATATTCAAATTACTAACAGGGCAAATTTACTCTCTTTAAATAGATGACTGAGTAAACTGTTAGTTGCATAAGTAAGGCTTATGATTAAATATTGTTCTGAATAAAACATATGTGGACTTCTCAAGAAGTAAAGGTCTGCGATAGGTGAAAATTACAGGATTTAAATAAATACCCATATAGTTACATAACTTCTTACACAAATTATCAAATCTTACTTGAGGTTCGAGTTCTGATGCTTTACAACCGCACGTGGTTACAAAATGGCAAGGTGGTAATTGATTTAGGGGCTTCAAACTGTACTGTAGATAGGGCTCCGGAGAAGCAAAGTTCTATTTCCCTATCTAAGTTCCTTCATGTACCTTATCAAAAATTTATTCTATTTATAAGTGATCAGATCAAAATTGTGACCAACGCAGAATTGTTCCCGGACGCTAACTTTGATGAAAATATTCTGGATGCCTTTGTCAGTATCCTTCTTCAATGCGCAATGCAACAGAAGTCTTAGGAATAAACCAATAAAGCAAGCATTTTATCTCCTCTAGCCGATTCAACTATAATTCTAAAAGGTTAGTCGCATAAAAGTTAACTTATGTCATAAAAATCGCGATGCATCACATATGCGTATATCTCGAACTGCCGTTCAAAAACAACTATGTCAAATTAGAGTCGCTGAATTTTTATTTGCTCTCTAAATGCCTTAGACTATTTGTTTAATACATACCATATGAACTGACGTAATAGAGGCTGTCCTAAAATTTAGCATTGAAAACAAACTAAATAAAATACTCGCTAAATAACGAAATATCAGCGTAAGCTATACAAAGTAAAGGTAGACGAGCAATGCAAGTGTGAAATTTCACTAAAAACTACTCTATTCACACCTTTGATTGGCTAATTTCATAACATATACTGTCATTTTGTTGAATATGCCTACGTCGCATACGTAAATTTGAGTCTGAATATACAACTAGTCAATAGTCAATTAAATATAGTTAATAGGCATGCACATCCATCGAAGTGAAACTTCAGTCACTGCATGTTAATTAACAATTTGTGGGCGTGTGACTACGGGTTTTAATCGTACCATATGGCATGATGTAATGCAAGTGTGACCTCCAAAGTTAGGGGGAGTGCAAAGAAAATCTGCCAGAGTAAATGATAAAATTGGTGTTAAAATATGCAGCTTAACTAAGACATTAAATAAAATAAATGATGCTCAGACAAGAATATTAAGAAAATTACCTGACGAATTTATGAATATTATTAAAAAAAATAAGCAATTAAGGTAAAAGTTACTTACTACTCGTTAAAATAAGACCCCCAAAGTATAACATGAAAATAAAGTGACAGTTAAAAGACTATTTTTTTAATTGTACTATAAAAAAGTGATGAGCCAGTAGTAAGTTTATAAAATCACTAATATACAAAACTTTATTTGATATAATTAATCTTTTATTGGAGTTTGATTGCTAGAGTGATGTGCAACTTTACTAAAAAGACAAAATAAGGATTCGGAGGAAGCAGCTACTGTTGAAGGTCCTTAATAGGGCTAGGGAGACATTCATCGGTAAATTTCGTGAGAGTTTGTGAGTATTGACAGGGTGTGGATGCCCAGAATTCGATCTATACACTAGCTCTTTGTATCATGTTCGTTGGATGGCGATCCTTTGAGCAGATCCACATAAAAAAGTACAATTGACGAAGCAAGACGTGTTAGTTTCTGTTAGAAGGCCCTGACTAAATTTGTTGATGGTCTGCGGAAAATCCGTGATGGCTGGCACACGTAGAAATCCGATTAATAGACGATCGATTACGTATGACTGGATGCGCTGCAACAAGGAGAATGGCGTGATTGAAGAATAGCTGAATTAGTGACACAGTTTGGTAAACGCAAGCAGGACAGTTGGCGTAGATAATCAGTACAGCAGAGAAGGTGACAGCAATCACAGTTAGCGAGCAAAGCAGAATGTGTTGCCTGGTAATTACAACGCGCATATATATAGGTGAAATCGCATGTAATTTTTCAACTTAATTTTGCGCGTCCTCCTTGGTCCAGCGTATTCAATTCTAAATTAGTTTTTATCAAAATGTCGGCGAATTAATTTGAGATGTTACATTTCTACTACGTAATTTGTAATCCAGCTATTATTGGTGTAATTGATTTACTGCGTATCCCATCCTGGAAAGTGAGTGCAACCACAATTATGTAGTTTCAAATAGTGAGTATAAAGCAAATAATCTAACACATCGCAGTGTGTATAATAAAAAGCAGTCATTCTAACTTCATTTAGTTGGTTGCAAACAACAGTAATGGATAAACAAACACACATAGGCGTGACGCGTACCTAACTAGTGCAACTTCTGTTGGCTATTATGAGAATAAATAGACAAAATGCATGGACTATCTTGGAGAAAACGGTGTACCGAATTAGTTGAAATTCACACTTTTGAAGAAATTTAGGATATCCTGAAATCCATTGTGTTATTGCCATGTACCTACACGGCAATCCTAGCTTTTTAACATTTACGGGCTTGGTATATATTATATATGGTGGATCGGCTTTGAAATTGCCCTCTCGAATACTTTACATGAAGTTACCTGAATTACTGCGTGAATACACAATTATATAGGAGATTGCACCGTCCAATTTTCCCACATTCCTAGCCTGAATATATAATGGATATAGGACGAAACACCGACACCTAATATTGAGTCTTCAGTAAGCACGAATCGAATGTGCACATGAGATTATACCTTTCGTTCATGCCAAATTTTGATTATCATTCTAGTCGAATTTGAGCTAATTTGTTACTAGGTACGCAAAACGTAATATAAAATTGAACATATATAAGCTCTCCGCAACATGCAATATATAACTATTTGAAATGGATTTTTGGAGTGAAATTTCACACTTGCAATGCGTTTCTGCCTTCAATTATTATCTTTTACTTTGATATGATTTTATTGATAGCGTATATAATTTATTTCGCTCCCCATCCTAAAAGTGTATGACTCCTCTTTTACGTTATATCATACTATAAGTTCAAAACAAATAATCTATGGCATGTAAAGTATAAATTTAAATGCAGCCACTGCAATTCAACTTAGTTGACGGTGCGCAGTTGAACAACGGAAGATCTGGAATGTCTAGTTGGAATTTCAAGAATTAAGAGATTATCAATAGGTTCCATTGGAGGGTAAGACTGACCGGAAACACGAGTTACTCTGATTCTAATTGCGGGTAGTATGCGGCAAGGATGACGCAGTGGATAGGGCTTCAGACTCTGAAAAAAATGTGCCATAGTTCAATTCCTAACACTTGGCATTTCTGGACAGTACTTGAAGAGTTTAAAATTTGGACGATACCGGTCTTCTGGATTAATTACCTTTGCTACACGATGCAATGTATAGTAATATTAACATTACATATATTTAATGTCCCCAAAAGAATTCAAATCAATATATATATATATATATATATATATATATATATATATGGTTTCGTTATAAACTAAGCATTTAATCAATTAGACCAGTTGTTTTCTTTTTGGACACTCATTCGAGTATGTTTCAGAATTGTAGTGACCAGCATTTTAACCTGTGCGTTTATATTCCATTGTCTAGCCTGGCTTCGTAATGAGTTGCAATAAAATGAAACATACGCGCCCTGATGCAAATCATGGAAGCGAAAATTCTTTTAACTACTTGCTGAGGGTTAAATAAGGACGAAACCGATCAAGTTGGAGAATCAAATTTGGTATTTGATGCAATTCTTATTCTGTAATGACACTATATATATATATATATATATATATGATTATTATCGTTAACAAAATCATCTTCACCGCCTTTTCAACACAATGCTCTATTATATAATTTGCGAACAACTCAATTATCGATCAAGACTAAATAACAGACTCACACAAGAAAAGTAAGTTTACAATTGTAAAAGTCGACCGAGAATCACATGATTTATTAAATTAATAGGACAGGCCGGGACAGAAACTCTATACGAGTAACTTGACGTGTTATAAAATGCAGCAAACCAAAACAATTACATCAATGTATTGACTTGTACAATTTTTTTCATACGAATACGCACATAAACGCACAAAACTACACCCGAACACGCTATGAATCATATATATTAATACTTTATTGGGACTCGTATTTCATTAATTTGAAAAAAATTATGCACATCCACATTTAGAAGCTTACTCAATAAAATTCCTTATATAAAAATCAATTTCATTAGATTGTGTCGATGTTTAAATGCATATCACTTCATCTCACCAAATATTTTTAAGAATTATTATCGTTTCCGAATTGACGATGCTCTGGTTCTATATATATATATATATATATATATATATATATATATATATATATATATATATATATATATGTGTGTGTATGTGTGTTGGATGGTGTGTTGAGGGTGGTTTGTGTTTGAGAGTGTGTGTCTGAGAGAGATTGTGTGTGCCTATATTTTAAAACTTTTTAAATAAATACTTATTAAAAATAATTTCTACTTTAGTGGCGAAAGATGCAATAAACCATCTAAATACCTACCATAAGTTTCCAATTTGTTGATAAGAGAAGACTGGATTTTCGAAAAGTCTGATCAAATTTTCTGTCGGGCTGAACTTTGCCTCTCTTTCAGATATCTTTGCGCTATCCAAATTCGACGCAAATGTAGAAGTAACCTCATCTGTAGCAATTGTCGCTTCATCATTTGTCAATGTGGACTGGTTTGTATGGGTTGAGCCTCGAACATCAAGTGCAGACTCACCAATAATTGTTAGTTCTGGCAAAATTCTCAGACGACTAACTAAGTGAGTTACATCGGTGTTTCTAAGCAGCTTCGATAGAACTGACAAAATTTTCCACTTTAAGTAATTTTGGACGTCCAAAATTTTTGACCTCGTCATCCATTCATCAACTGCTATAGACTTCTTTGGTTTTCCTGCGCTTACTGAACCTCCACCGTCTACTTTATTTTTAGAATTATTAAAAGAGTAGAAAATAGCCAGCATGAGCTTATTGCAAGGAAGACGGAAAGTTGTTTGCAATCCTAGTTAATGCATGTTAAAAATTCAATAAATTCAGTTTATCGAATTTTTACGGAATTTTGATCACTCTGCTATCGTCAGAAATCTGATTACGGAATCACATCATTGAATAATAGCAATACAAAGCAAAATTTTAGCATTTCTGACAAATTCTATCCTCTCAGCGTTAAATTAAATTTAATTCATTAGGTTAAGAGAATTTATTTCAAAAGCAGTGATACACATGAATAAGTTTATCTTTTTTGTCCATGGTTGTCTGATTACAAGTTAGTCACATGAACTTAACTACTATTCAAGAAACGATTTATACAAATTAGTTTCGCAATGATAAAAATTTCTTTTAATCAAGATCGTAATCTTGATATAAACATCTGACACAATATGTAAATATATTTGTAAGTATAAACAAATTATTTTATAGTGTGGAAAAGGCAATTCATCCACTGGACCGGTTTCGTCGTTATTGGGCACTCAATGGTTAGATCCCCAGATTTCGAAACAGATTTACCTAGGTTCAAGCCCTGTCCGCGGCAAATTCTGTCCAATACAAGATGAGTGCCCAATAACGACAAAACACGGTCTACTGGATAAATTGCCTTTTCCACACTATAAAAAACTTAGATTAACTGACAAATGAATGTAAATAAATTGTCAGGTGATCATATCAGGAATCGCAACCTTGGTTAAAAGTAATCAGAATACGAAGGCAAACTGACCAGCCATTATCTAACCGCTATGCATTTTACCGCTATAAAAATTTCGATATAGAGAGCTCAATTCTAGTAGTCTCGCATAAATAATACTTTATTGGAAAATATAGCTGCACAATCTCCGTGCATCACGAATTTAACATGAATAAATAATTTTTGTGCTACCTAAAAAATTATTTCGATAGCAAATGCAATTAATTTATTTTACTGTTGATATATTTATATTTGGCAAATTCACAATAATAGTGATTGCTACCGTCAGAGAGCATTTGTCGTTCTATTGTTAACTAGCCATATGGTTTGGTTTACTCGAATATCGCTATGGTACACATAAGTAATGAAGAATGCACGGTTCATTTTTTCCGACTTAATTATCAATTTTACAGCTAATTAATGTAATTAAGCTGGCTCTTATTATTGAATAACCAGAAAACATTTATTAATTTCGTCACGAATATTACATTTTAAATGCAATAATTTTTTACGATAAACTACTGATCCAAAATTAACTGATCTGTTTCAAGACAAACCTCGCCTCATACATCAAAATTAAGTTTTCATTTGCACATAAATTCAAAACGTAACTAGAAGTCTAGTTTAGTTTTACATGCGTATCGATCGAGCATTCAAAAATAAATAAAAACTTGAAGGGTTACCCTATCTTTTCTTAATCATGTGTGTTAATTTCTATCCCATACTTAAAAAAAGACAAATGTTAATAAAATTTTGATAACTTTTTTGGAATAAATGACCATGAAAAACATCATTTTATTTTATATTAGAAATTATGAGTGCCATAATATTCGCGTTAATCAAATTATTGTCAAACAGGATTAAAAATAGATAACTATGACATTTTAATTATTGTTGCAAAAATATCTCGCAGATAATATGTATTCTTATGTATATTCGGTTCACTAAAACATATTTTCGATATGCTTAAGCATTTTCCATTTATTTTGTGTGAATTATTTACGATATTATGTTTGGATTCTTCAGATTTTTCTACACGAAAATCTTGAAAATGGATTCATTGCTCAAATAGTTCCAATTGTACATAATTTGCGTTAAAATTTTTTAAACCCTCTTTAAATATTCAGTCTAGAAATTTTATCGTTGCTTTTTAATGAAACTTGGCGCACCATGTTTAATATTTTATATTTTTCCTAACACCAACCAAAATATAAAAACTTCAAATATAAAAAAGAAGCAGCCACGTTAAGACGCATACATCTTAAGATTCATATTTAATTATAATTGAAATAAACTAATCAAATGAACTAAAAATAAGACTAATTGCTTAAATAGATATAATAAATCACCAACACATTGACATAATATATATTTGACTAAATTTACACAGATATCGCAAAAACTTGTTTTTAAAAAGTAAAATAATATTCAGATTGATAACAAAAACAGTCTTCTTTCTGAAAAATAATAGATTCTACGTATGGCGTAAGTTCGATAATTTTGTGTTTAGTTCTCCACCTAATCTCGTTGATTAGAAGTTAGATTTGACTTACCATTCATATTTTGAAATCATACCTAGATAAATCTATTCAGATAATCCAAAGTTAGGCTGTTTATAAACAGAATAGTCAAACACGACGGATGTATGATCATCAAACTTGTGGTTAGTCAAAACATCGATTCTTCATTAATGAATTAGATGGCATTTTTGGAATTATTATTATTATTATTGTTTTTATTAGTGGTGGTAGTGGTAGTACAACTAATTTAAAATGAAAAAATTTGTTTGCGAAACTGGATTTATTTAAATTACATTATCTGTATTGGGACTGACACAGGTTATTCCCATCCACTTCCTCTATTGGAAATAGTTCTGATACCTTTGTCAGTATCCTACATCATTCCACATTTCATCACAATTCTGGGAACAGACCACTTTAGCAATTGCAATACTTCTTTTAACCGTGCCTTTTATACGTCTGCCTGGTTGTCACTTTAACAATCATTGATTGCTGCAGCAGTGACAACAAATCTTAAAATCAAGTTCGTGAGTTTGATTTAAACACTAATCCTATTTTTTAACCAGTCAAGCAATATGGCAAAGCTACGATCAGTAATCGTTTCACTAGACAGATACGCATCACGTATTTGTGTATGTCCATAACTGTTGTGTAAAACCAACTAAGAGAAATTGGAGTGGCTGTTTATTGATTTACACTTTACATGCGCTAGATTATATGATTCAAAGTCACCACGTGAAATGATATAATTTAGGCTGTTTTAATATTTTAGGATAGAAATATTTCAAATGCCTTTGTCGGTATTCTTCATTTGTCCACAATCAATTACAAGTCTTAGGAACAAAGCAAGTGCGATAGTTCCTTTTATCATTTCATGTGTACTTTATAATGGATGGTCTCATAATAGCTGAGAGATGTTTCATTAGATAGACTCTCACCTACCTAGCAAAATGTCTGAGAGCGAGTATGAGACCAACCGGTCAGAAGTAAAGGGGAAATGGTAAAAGGAAATGTATCAGTTGCTTTTTAGGATTGTTCTTAATACGTGATGAATTTTGGATCAATAATGGATATCAACAAAGGTATCTGAAATACCAACAAAGAAGTTTGAACTGGGAACAATCGTGTATTAGTCACAAAAATTCTTAAGGAATATTAACATACTTCTTCAATCCAATATTGTTTCGAAAAACATATAGAACTATTGAGACATGAAAATAACTTCTGATTAGTATAACAAAAGCGCGAATTTCCAAATATTTCAAAATTTTTCAAATTTTCTTCATATCCTAAATGACACAATAATTCACCTTATGAGTAATATACTTCACAGGTAAATAAATATTTTTTGCTTTCATATGCAAACACAGTGGACGCATCTCGTGTAGTTTTTAAGGTAGATCTTATTTATAAATCGTTCAATTTGTATCTTTCAAATATCGAACTGTTGCGGTAATTTGTAACGGTGATTTCAGTTAAAAACTGGTTGCACTGCTCTTGTCATTTAGTAATTGGTATTCATTTCGCGAAATAACGACATTCTGATTTAGCTCAGGTAGATTGGGTTGCACCTACTTTTGCACGGCCGTCTAAACTAAATTTAATACTGATGTAGAACAAATTGGATAACATTAACATCTAAGCGATTTAATGGACTTACAATATAGGCTGGACGATTTGTCATCCAGGTGTTTGATGCTGGATTGTTTTCTTCGGCGTTTTGCTTTCAATTTTGTTTTTCGTAGCTCGCCGTGCTCCTTGCATGGGTCTTTTGTAACATCTAAATTTGATTTAGACTCATCGTTGTCTGATAATGGTTCAATTTTATCTCCAACGCCCATATCACTTATCGGACAACTATTCTTATTCGATTCATTGGCGACATCATTGAAACAGGTGTTAAGTTTCACATCATCATTTTCTGTGCAAACCGCTTCATTTAACAGCATCTGATTAACGAACAAATTTGAATTTACTTGATTGTCGACGGGAGCTGGTAGATTTGCATTCCAAACAGCTTCTTGAAATGATTCAGACATCTCACAAACTAGTTTATCAGCTTGCACACCAATCAACTTTACAACTGCATCAGGAACTTGTCTAGCAAGGAAACGAATCCATTTGGCGATTGATATGTCGACTTGCCTTTCAAACTCTTCTGAAGTGGAAACTGAAAACAACTTGGCAATATTGAATACAACCATGTTCAGGCAATCTCTGTCGAACAAAAATGGCTGAATTAAACGGAATCGATTCTCATCTAGCTGACCAGTGTTCACATCAAACAACACAAAGGAAAGTTTATTTGGCGAGCTGCATTGAGATATCCCGTAAATTGGCTTTGGAAATGCTGTTCTTATAAACCTGAGTATTGGTGTGTTTTCACAGAAATATTTACGCGTAAATTAGGTGTATTACAACAAGGAAACTTTTAATAAAGATCACTTATGACGCAATGAATATTTGCTGGTTTTGTTTAATTATTTAAGTCTTTTATTTTAAGTAAATAGCTATATTTAAATTTTATACATAATATTGTTATATTAATAAAAATTTTTACTTCTCAGTAATTTTTTATAATATAGGATTTCCGTGTTAACGACTAGAATGCGCATATACATGGGATTATATATATATATATATATATATATATATATATATATAAATCATCGTAACTGACGAAATGCTAAATGCGTGATACGCACCTCTTCTGTAAAGCCTTTTCTATCATTATCATGCAGTCCCAGCATGCTGAGATCATGGATCGAATTCGATGTCGTATGCTGTTCATCCACAAAATCATTTTGTCTCTATTTTACACTCCGAAGTAAAAAACAAAATAGGTCTAGCTGGGGATCCAATCCGGCATCATATGAAATCTATTTACAAAACCAATTTGGGGCTTATATTCCACTCTGACTTAAAAGCCGAAATTCCTCTGTAGTGGATCTAATGCGATATCACATTAAACACAGCAATAAAATATTTTTGTCCTTATTTTTCAATTTGAGGTGGAAGTTATAATTGTTCCGGCGATGTAGAAATTTCAGTATTATATACAATTCATCTAAAACATTTTTTTGAATATATTGCTTGCTGGCATGGAAGACACAATTGCTACGGCCTGGGATAGATACCGATATTATATGCAAATCAGTTACAAAATAATATTTTTCATTATAATACAATCCTACATAGAATACAGAATTGCTCCGTCTGCAGATCGTATCCATTATCATTTTCTACTAATCTGCACAACCGCTTTGTAATTATTATGCTCTCCGTTGGAGAAGGATTTGTTGGTGCGCCTGCGGATCGAATACGATACCAAATAAGAATCATCTACAATACTACATTTTTAATTATCATCCGCAGAAGCCATAATTGTTGCGACTAGGGTTCCAATCTGATATATTATGCAATTCATCTGAATAGCCAAATTTATCCCTATATTGCTTTCTGACGCAGAAACCACTATTGCTGAGGCCAGGTATAGAATACGATATCATATGGAACTCATTTAAAAAAACATTTTTTTTCATTATAATGCAATCTAACATAGAATGCATACTTGCTCCATCTGCGGTTTGATTTCGATATGTGTCACTCATCTGCAAAATAAGTTTGTCCGTATCATACTCTCCGAGGTGGAAGGCAAAGTAGTCGCGGCCAGAGATTGCATATTATATCAAATGTGACATATCTACTAAACTCTCTTATGTAGAAGCCACAGTTGCTTCGACCAGAAATCTAATTCTATAACATATGCAAATCATCTAAAACAATATTTTTGTAAAAACAATTATTGTAACGGCTAGCTATTCAATTCAGAAATATTTGGGCCCGTATTATGCAACTGCAATCCATCGCTACGTAAAACAAGCATTGCTTACAAATTACTTTTTTTTAATTCGTTGCGTTTTGGCTGTTCTTTCCCCTATTTGAATATGCAATATCATAACTTTTACTTGAAGTTAGAATGCCTCAGCTCAGATCTGCTATTATGAATCAGACCTCACGAAAACTTCCAAGTTACGATTTTATGTCAGAAGTGAAATTAATTTTCGTATATAAATGTAAAACAAAAAAATAAATTGTCTGTTCATTTAAAATAAATGCATTTTATCATTTTTCTGATGGCAGTATATATGTAATAAATTATTTCAATAGGAAACGTGACGAATCAGATAATTTATATTGTCTGATAAAATATTAAAATAAAGGATAGCCAAAATTTCGCCTTTTGAACGAAACTTTACCAAAGATC
The DNA here is from genome assembly GCA_029291075.1 of Eudiplozoon nipponicum. Lineage (NCBI taxonomy): Eukaryota > Metazoa > Platyhelminthes > Monogenea > Mazocraeidea > Diplozoidae > Eudiplozoon > Eudiplozoon nipponicum. The sequence goes on along the minus strand of JAQBSW010000023.1, from coordinate 50,899 downwards.
TAAGATGCTATTTTAATCTAAATATGTGCTCCGATTATTTTATAAATCCAAACAAAATTGTTTAACCAAGAAGGCGGCTTGGTATGGAAATAAATTATTCATACGAAACCAAAATTATGCGAAGCCCACCAATTATATTTTCCACATTTTCTTCTCGATTATTTACAATTTAGCGTATTTATACAATTTATAAAATACAGAGAAAATTATTTTGCGGAGATGAATTGTGCGAGATAAATAAAATTCAAATTAATTTTAATAATTAATCACAGCTCTGTTTATGAAAATGTTCACTTATGGTTACAAATGTGTAGCTGATAAATGTTATTTCATAATGCCACCTCCTTTTGTAATTTATTCAGTATCTGGTGAGTTAGTCATATAGATGCATGTTTACTTACTTGTAATACCTCTCCGGTTTAAAACTCTAAAGGATAACAAACCCATTGAAAATGAGATTAAGACTACTTATGACATTGACATTACTACTGCTTAATTAAAATACGAGTAGGATACTACACAGCCAAACTTTTCAACATTTCTTGACTCAATTTACATAGTGTTAGCTGCGTAGTGTCGGCACCCACTGAAGTGTCACCAATTAACAGGAAACGCGTCTACACAAGAAACCTTATCCTTTAGTCATGCCCACTTTCGAAAATGCGCATAATTATATTCGAATTAAATTATTTAGAAACATAAAACAAAATTGCACATATATTAGGTGAGTTTGACGAAGAAAAGATAACTATAACAGGTGCAATAACTGTTATATTAAACAGTAACATGTCATCATTCGTGATGTAAAGCAAGAAGAATAGTTTTGCATGTAAACTTGTGGCTTAGACGCAATTTTCTCTCATGTCTTATCCTTTTCGTTACTGTCATTAATAGGCTTTTGATAAATTAATTATTTTAACATCAAATACCACAAATTTGCTTACATGTCGAACTTGTTTTCGCATGCTTCTTGTGTTAACAGCGAAGTACATGAGAATTCTTCGTCTATGGTAGATGTCACATCTACATAGCATTCGTTCTCTTTTTCTTCTTCTCTCATTTCCCTATCTTTGTGCACTAGGTTTTTCAGCCTTTTATCAACTGGCCTATTTTTAAAAGTGCAAGTTTGATTGAGCTTATCCAATGCCATGCTTGCGACATCTATGGAGCCAGGACAGAATTCGACAAGTTTCTGTTGAAGCGTACTCTTTCCACAGCCTTTGTCGCCGAGGAACATAATCTTTATTGGTTGCAAATTAGATGACAGAATTTTGACTTCCTGTCGCTGAAACAAACAACATGCGCAATTTAATGTAAATTCAAATTTTCAGAAATTAACTGAGCATATTCAATAAAAATTCTACATTTTACATCGGTATACAAATTGTTCCAATTTTTCGCTGAAAAGTCATTGAAATAAATTAGGCTGGAAAATTCATTTAAGTAAAGCACCAGCAATTTACACTTCATCGCTCATTTATCTACAAAGTTCAATTAATAATGTATTATTTAAATAAATTTAATCAGCACGGATATGATTCCATTACTAATAACTACGTAGAAACTAAAGTTTTTGATCATCTTAACGTTTATACTTCTAAATTTTATTATTTTATTTGTTTAAAGCAGTACGTGTTCAGCTTTTTCGGATTTGTAGACGAGAGGTCGATTAAATTCACCTACCTTAAACTCTAATAAATTCTTGTTCTCGTGCGTGGTAAAGTCGCTCTTCTTTGAACACTGATTTCCAATTTTATTATCGTATAAATAAAAACATCGTCTTTTTAATAAATATAAGCTCCAAGGCTATATCACACTATACTGACAAATTTAAAGATGTTGGGATTGATGTTTATATCAAGCAAGCAACATTGATATAAATAATTGATATCACCGCCTGTCCAAGCAATGGTCGATTAATACTATTTCTCGTCAAATGTTCATTATTGCAGAACTACCTTGAGGTTCATTAACCGTAATGTTTATATCTTATCAAGTTAGAGTGAAAAGACGATCTTCAACACTAGATATCACAGATGTATCTTATATAACTGTAGTCTCCACAGCACGATTTCTCGATAGTCCCAAATCTAATGTCGAATCAGCTATTCTGACTTGATTGATATACATAAAAGCATAAACGACTGAAATAATGGCGAAGCCAGATATATCAACCTCACTTGGTCCGCAATTCGACTAACACAGGCTGAATTCCAGATATTTTATTACTTAAAGGTATTTCAACAGCCTTTGGCGGCAGTCTACTTCTACATCTGCAGGTAAGACTGACCAAATTACATATATCCATATATAATATAGGGTCATAGGTAGTACACGGCATGTGTGGCGTAGTAGAGTAATAAAAGATTACAAAACAAATGTATTCTGATTCGAGCCCCAGTCACGGAAAAGTCTTCTTGATAAATACACTTTGATAACCAATGCAATTTTTAGATTATATTGATAACATATATATACTCGAAATCCTGCCAAAAAATAACAACTTATTATTACGTCCCTTCTTAACATGTCATCTGGTCTATAATAATTTATCGGAAGTGGCTTCATCTGAACGAGAGGTTCAGCATCATGTATGTTGGTATATTATTGTAAATTGTTTGCTGTGTGCGGCATGAGGGACGAAGTGGACAGGTGTAAGATTTCGAAGAAAATTTGCACTGGTCTGAACCATGGTTACAACAAATTCTCGAAAGTACTTGACGAGTTCCCAATTTGGACGCAACTGGTCTTTTTGTCGAATTCACCTTTGATAACTTATGATATTTTGAATGCACATTAAAAAGGTGTATATAACCAGAATCCTGACATAAATTTTATATATATATATATATAGTTATATATATATATATATATATATATATATATATATATATATAATTATTTATTTATTTATATGTATAAATGAAAAACATTTTAGCTTCTGTAACAGATTATAAATATGTGAGTAGGACAATAACTGCCATTGGGCATTTAAATTAGCATTATTTATGTATTACTTGATTTTAGAAAAGTGTATAAAGTTTAATAAACGATAAAAAAAACAAAATTAAAAAATATAACAGATTGCGCGTCTGGATTTTGAACAATACCACGTGCCAGTTTTAAAAGAACACGTTTATATTCTACTTCAAATTTCGCGAATAATTCAAGTAAATAAAACCACGATGAAGGGATATCGATATGGTCATCATACGTGACAGGTTAAACTTTGAATTCATACTACGTGAAATGACATAATTAATACTGATGTCAGTGATTAAGGAGGAATTAAACAGATGTTCAAACTGAAGTAGTAAAGTAAATCAAAACTATTTGCTCGTGCACCGCATACTCATGGGGTTTTTAAATTGCGTTTAGACACGTTTGACATGTTTCAGAACTTTGGATATATATATTTATTTATTTATGTATTTAATTATTTATTTATATCCATAGCCTTCGAATATTACACAGTATATTTTTTAGTAGGGAAAATACACATCAATAACAAACTGGATAATGGCAATTTATTTCGAGACTACTAAACTTCACTTTCATTTAAATACTTCCAGGGTTTTCGTATGATTATGTGGGTGGCAAAAAATCTGACTCGGTCCTACTTCTATATATTGTTTTGCCTGCTTATTAAGTGTGTATACGTATGTGTCTATGTGTGTGCCTGTTTGCGTGTAAAGGCCTTTCTCGGTATATTGCAAAGTGATGTCTGGGATCTGGGTATTTTTTTATTGGTTGATTGAGAGTTAATCAACTGTTCGCATCTTTTGGCTGTTATGTGTAGGAATATTATTGTCCCGATTGTATTCTTTCGCTTCTCTTGTTCCGCGGTCTTGTTTTTTCCACTTGGTAACTACGCAGGTGCGGATTGCAATGCTGAATGCTCACCTTTTTTCGAAATTTCAGTCTCCATATGTGCAATTGTTTTATACCCTTCAGTTTGTTACCAATCAGATCGAATGTTTGTTGAGTCTGGTCGAGGTGGTATTTGGTCTTGCCTGGATGCTGGAGAACCTTTGTTGGGCTTAGTAATTCGTGGTCAGTTGATTAGAATATCATGATGATTAAGCCTTCGAATATTTCGGCCAGATGTCTGTTGTTTTATATAAAGGGCTTCATATATACATAATAATTTTGCTGATTTTGCTTTATGTATTATTGATAAATTTGTCAAAATGACTGGGTGCCCCGTTTCAAATATATGAAAACATAAAGCTGATTTTCCTAACGGGACCAAGCCTTTTTAATCAATTTCTGTGGTAAATAGAAAGCTGCACTGCACCATTCCTGGCAGATGGATACATGCATCATTTTGAACAAACGTGTCTAAAATGTATACTTGGCCAGTGCGCACTCTACAAAAGGTATGTAGATGATATATTATTTTTCACCTAAAACGATCCAAAGGAGCCGATCCAGACATCAAAGGCAATAGGTTTTCCTTCCTTAACATCCAACTCACTCGAGAGGAAAATGTTGAATTGACAATAGCCACACTTAGAAAATCTCTTTTCATCGGGAGCACGTCTGCTTCGATCCCTGTCCGCGGCAAATTCTGGCTAGTACGTGATGAGTTTCCAATAAGGATGAAAATGGTCTACTGAAAAAATTTCCTTTACTACACTATACAATTCGTAGTTTATACTGACATATGCAAGTATTTAATAGGTAAGGTGCTTATATCAAATCTCAACCTTGATTATAGTAATTGTTATCACCGCCCGCGCAACCAATGTTCTTTTAATTATTTATTCAGATTGAATTTCTTTTTCTTGCGGAATATACGTGGTGCATTTCTTAATTTGCAGCCAGAAAATTTTATGTTTTGTTGAAAGCACTTTGGAATATTCAGCAAGGGAATTTATTGTTAAATATATATTGCGTCATAAAAGTTTAAGTATTTTTATGACAGAACTTTGTGAAGAAATGAGAAGTTAGTTGTTTTGACTTGGTGCCATGTTTGGACTATATGACCAGTAATTGCTCATTTAGCATACTCTCTGTTGATTAAATTTTGAGACACTCGGTGATACGTTCTATTGTTTAGATCATTTTGGTTCCTCCAATATATATATATATATAATGCCAAATAGACTTTACTTCACGAAACTGCTAACCAACGCTTTAAGTTGGCGAATAACTCAATATTCCAAATAATGTGCGAATCACATATTCCCCAGTTCAAGTCCCGTTCGGAGGAAATTTGAGATTGTACTTCACATGCGTCCAGTTAGATCGAAACCGGTCTACTGGATGAATTTCTTTTTCTACCTGATACAATATTTAGTTTATACTGGCAGCATATATAAATGAAATCCTGACATTAAATTTCAATTTATATATATATATATATATATATATATATATATATATATATATATATATATATAAAACGTTTTTGTTATCGTTTAGTAATTTTGTATGTACTTTTTTTAATTAAATACTTCACATGCCAAATGTCTTTTATTGTCTTACAGGCATATTTATAATCTGTTACGGAAAATAAATTTGACATCATTTATACGGATAAATTAATATGATCAAAGTTTAATGTCAGAATTCGGATTATATATACTTTGCCAATGTAACCTAAATTGTATACGATATCGAAGGTCAATTCATCATGAATACCAATTTCGTAGTTGCTTAGAACTCTTCATGTAGTTGCTAGAGTTTACCGTGGCTGTTGTTTGAACCGGAGCACATATGATTCGGAGTCTTACATCTGACCATATCGGCTCACATTCCGTGCTCATCACACAATTTTCAGATATATACCAACTTGTGTTGTGATTAACCCCTCATTCAGATGATGCCTATATCGCAACTCCGTCGTAAAGTCCATCCCTCCTCAACGTGGTACGACGGTGTCAACCATGTCTCGATGGCCGATCGTACATGGGCTAACGGGGCTATGGCGGTGGTGTCACCAGGGCGTGGTGGATTTCCGACCGGCAATCGGATCTCCTATAAAATACCACATGAGCCCGACGACGGCACCATGACTCGGCGTGTGTTCCCCGCCACAAAAGGGTTCAACAGGCATAGGATTACATGGACTCCTGGACAGTACCCCGTACTTCCGAATGGCGAATGTGCTCTCAACAGCCAACGGCAACCATGCAACTTACTGCTGCCTTGCAGACTGCGCTTGGATGTGCAAAGGCTAGAGGTGCGCCCTTGATCAAAAAGCCGAGTGGTGAGGGGACACCACTTGTACTAAATTCCCAAGAAACTCCATAAAATGTCATTGGAGCCGGCTTATCCTCCAAAAGGAGTCAGCCGCAGTAAAGTAAAGTAAAAGTATATCGCAACTTCGATACAAAATTCTAACCAGCCACTCCTGATTTATATTACGGACGAGGTAACATGCTAAGTAGATATTTGATATTTACTTGATGTTTTATGGCAGGATTCTGCTTATATATACGTTATCAATGTAAAATTAACATTGTAGTTATAAAATTTTTATTAATCAAGAAGACTGGTATTGGTATCATTAGGAAATCAACAAATAATTTCAAGAATTTTTAGTCCCCGTGGCTCGAAACAGGGCACATTTGCTTTTGAGTCTTTCATTACTTCAGTAAGCCACTCAAGCCGCAAACTACCTGTAACCCTCTGTTATATAACATATTTCATTTGTTTAGTCCTACCGTTAGATGTAGTCTATTTGGTATCATTTTCAATATAAAATTCAAACTGGGCCATTCAGACTCTGTTATTGAAGAACAGCCTACAGGTCACTTACGTAAATGACATTAAATTGTAGTAGATGAGCAGGATAGTGGTGTATATATGAAATCAGTAACAGAAAGCTTTTTATAAAATAAGAATTGCTACTCATCAAATGGACCATTTCGTAGAACATGAAATTTTAAGTCATATACCAAATCATGGATTTGGATAGTATTCCTTTCAGGTGATTTGAGAGCAGGCCGCTACAATTCCGGCTAACATGTGCCAAATAAGAATGCCATAGGTCTTCTTGACGAATTGAGTTGGCTACAAATTGCAAGCTTTAGTTTCTCATGAAAGTATATTTAAAATAAAATGCTATTTTATTACTTTATATCAATATACTTTCATTTAAATTTATTATTATATCAACATTTAATTATGAATAATAAAATATCAAATTATATAATTTTTGAATGTTCTAAACACAGGAAATTCCTTTATCTCAAAAAGTGTAATTGGAATAAAGCAAAAGATTTGACGCAAAACGCGAAATATGTATCATAAGAGTCTTGTTGTCTGGCTATTATACAATTCTTTTTATACAAATTGTCGCCTGCAGCCATTCTGGATACTACTGACAAGTTGCTCAATAGCGCAATTTTCCTCTTCGCAAAGAAGAACTTTATGTCTTTTTGTATGTTTTGTTAATTTTATGCCAATAGTATGCCGCTTAAATGAAAATTTGTTTTATATAATTATTTATCTGGCTAGACGATTTGTTAAATTTTAACTGAAATTGCGACATCTTGCTTAAACATAAAAATGACAAATAAACATCCTATGTGCTGAGCGACACAAAAAGATATTAGAATTCCTCAGAGATTCAGGTAAATTTTTATTTTATTATTAATCTGAATCCTTCTTTTGCATTCAACTGAAGCCTACATTACGTAAAAGATTTTTGCATGTTTTAAACAGGGCAATGTAAACAGAAAGGTACCTTTAAATAGTCAAACAGTCGTCTTGTCTGACCCGATTGCCACACATCCTGAGGTAGATTACGCACTGGGTTTCCTATCAACCATAAACCAATACGAGTTAGTCCGTCATAGCAGTGCGCCCTAGTCAGTCTTTTCAGTCTATGCAAACGTGGCGACAACGATTGAAATCGATTGGCAGATAAATCAAGATATTCAACTCGGCAAAGATGCTCGCAAAGACCATTTGGCAGTCGACAAAGCCGGTTGTTTGCTAAGTTTAAACTAACCAGTCGGCGTCCTATACTTTGCCAACCTAAGTCCTCACCAAGTTCGGCAATCTGTTCATGAAGAGTCAACAAATGATACAAGAGGATTGTCACGCAGAGCTCTAAATTTGTATTTGCTCTTGGTACAATTTATCATCATTAGTCAATTAATTATGATGAGTTGAATTATAATTGTCTCAAGTGCAATAACAAACTAGTTATAGTTATTTAAAATGTTCAAAATGTCACTGAGTTTATACCTAACATTTTGATACAAACCTTTATATTATGTGCATATAGTTTCCCAAACTTGCCTAAAATTTAACATTTGAATTAGTTATCGCAATGTGTACCCTAGAAAATACCTTTTGAAACCAGATATTTAGATCAAAACTGATTAAATCTATTGGTGCGATAATTGAACAAAGCAGGCTAATTATTATATGCTTAAATATAATTTGGGCTATCTTTTAACAAGCCTCAAAACAAATGCTTATCCCAAAATAAAATTTTAACCCCCTCCTATAATATAATTAATTTCATATGCGGAAAATTTTAAAACCCAAGTATGAATGTCAAAAAATTCATATATTTTAGAGAAACGTTTTTGTTTCATCTCCTGAACTGATTTACTGGAAAATAAATAAAACAGGTAATAATCTATTTTACTTTTAAACCACGATCTATATAAATAGGAGATAAAAAATATTAGTCCAGAACAAAATCCTAATTCAATCTGTAAAAAATGTTCTTTATATTTGGAAATGTATTTGTAGGCAATCGTATTTGAAACAGATGCGGAAGAGGATGGATTCACGCATGTCGGAACATAAACCGAATTTTTGTTATCAAAGATAGTTATGTGGCCGGAACATGTATTACTAAACATATTTTGTAATGCATAAAATGCGACAGGCCAACAAAACGCTTTCCGATTTCACTAAAGTTCATGTGGGCGAGCATTCTACTCTATTTGGAGGGTACTGTTATGAATAGACGGTGTACGAAACTTTGCAAACAAAATAAAGTTATTTGTACACCGGGTTAAATATAAATAACATTTGTATTGTATGTACGAAAGTAAACGTTTACGTATTTGAAAACGAAATATCCTACAAGCATCCTCGTTAAATGTGATGAAATGTATGTTGTGTATGCCAAATAATTTTGTCGCCATATTATTGCATTTGTAAAATCAAATCTATTAATGTGACAAAACTTATCTGGTTGGAGCACATTGGCAATAAAAATCAAAATCGCCACACTAGGGGACAAATGGTAGAGTATTGAAACCCTCAAAATCATGATTGAAGTTCTTAAAAATATTAAATATAAAGTTTATTTGGAAAATGCTATTTTAATCTACGGATATTGAAAAATATTGAATACATATTCAGTAGAAGAAGATTGATACCACCAGGGAAATCACCAATAAGTGCATTTATGATATTTTTACTAGTTTAGAATAATTATCGCCATATTGTTTTCTTAGAATTTTCTATACATCGTTAAAATTTTGAAAATCAGCAATTAATTAAGTTCTTCAATAATTAATACATAATATTTCAAATGTAATTTAATTTTATTAAAGATGTGCAATTTTGCATTATTTCGGTCTCTATATCCTTGATATGATCGGCTTACTTCTGATTGATGCTTACGTGATGTATTATGGCATCTGATGAAAAGGATATTTTTCGACTTAATTTAATTATATATAAAGTTACACGAAAATATATTTACCGACATTACCTTTAGATGCTCTCAATAAAAAATTTTTTTTCTTTTGGAATATGATTCTTAATAAAATTCATAGTACCCTTTCCATGTGCAAAACGAAAAAGAAAATGAAATTTTATCAATAGAAGATCATTTTTTTCCAATATTCTTTTCAAGTTTGTATAAACAAACATCTCTTTATATATAAATTGAAAGACAAAACAAAATAGTAAAATTCAAACGTGGAACGCGTGTGCAAAACGTGAACAACAAGTCAACTGCGTGCATCACCTTCAGTTCAAGCTCAATCTGCTTGAATACATCCGGCTGCAATTTGTTTATTCATGAAGATTCAAACGTGGCTAACTCCCTCCCCTTATTGCATTTAGTAGTAACAATGTACTGCGCAATTGCAGACTTGTGTTCACCATTTGATTTAAGACAGGCATTTAAGTTTCACTGTTATTTCATTCGAGTAATTAAACGTCTGGTTGATGGGCCTTCGTAAGTTGATGGGCAACTTACGCATGTATATCGATAAATAATATTTGATGTCGACATTAACGGCTGTTTCTCTTTGATTGCTTGATTCTTGTATCTGATAAAATTTCTTCTTCATTTTTCACCTGGAAATGATACTATGAATACATTCATTTCTGTTTTCAACTTTATGGAAATGAACTTTCCACATTTTTATGTCAAACAGGCAGAATCCATATTTTAAACTTTTATTTTTTTTCAAAATAAACATAACTTCTACTTAATCATAATTCATTTACCTTGAAAATCAAATATTATGCCGTAGTATAATTCTATTCGCTGACATAATCTTATATTTTTATTGAGCATTGCAAGGCATATATATATGCCTTGCGAAGCTAAATAAAAATATAAGAATAGGTCAGAGAATAGAATTATGCTGCACCATAATATTTGATTTTCAAGGTCGCTAATTTAATAATATATGTATTTGCCCAAACTAAATATGTATAATATCGAGTGAAAACAAACAATCGAAGCTCAAATTTGCTAACTACCATGCTGAATGGGCTGTAGCGAATTTTACGAACTACCCACGATAGAAAACTTTGGATACTTTAAATGTGCCAAACGCACTGCACAATCTTCTAAAAAAATATCTTAGAATATATTTTTCTGTTATAACAGATTAAGTGATATTCTCCCTCCTCATATGATTTCAATATTGACTTGGTCACTTATTAATATAGCTTTTGACATGCCCAAAATGCATCTGCGTCATTTCGAACAGAATTCAATTTTTTGGAAATGCAAATAGCATATTTGTTTGCACGGAAATGATTTTTACTATGATATAGTTATTTTTTCGATAACGCACGCGAAAATTTTCAACGTCACGCGCCATCGGTATTTTGCTCTTATCTAAGCCCATGTGCGACGATAAGGAAACGTTAGAAGCATTATACTGCCGTAAAGCCAAAGATCGTGAATTCAATAAGAATTTCACAACAGGATAATTTTTGAGTTTCACTTGTTTCATGCATACCATGCTGCAGACGGCAAGCATATATTCGTTTGACTTTCTTATTAGATTTAACCTTATTTAAAACTATAAAATACGTTTTAGCAAATGAAACGTACTCCTGAAATTGCAGTTTTTAATTAATTTTCTGGCAGCCGCATGAACTCGGTCCAATTGATCCGGCTCGGCTTTCATTTTCTATAAGCGGTATAGCCAAGTTATAAAAGTAAAATTGGATTGAAAATACTAAGAAGATTTGGGCTTCGTACAATTGAAGAAGAGGTAATCAAGACCGCCACCTATAACTAATTTTCATTTATCTTAACTATATGAATCTTTCGCCAAATAGTTTTTGAGCTTGATGATATCACATAAGAATTTCGAATGATCGAATTATATCTATCGATCAGTTTCAAAAAGAAGGAAGGCGAGGTAATTTTTCAGATACGCGACCATGCTCTTTTTTAATAGATTTTAAAAATACACTGAGTTTTGGTTAGTCGATGGAAAACAATAGCATTTAAATTCTTTTTGATATACGAATCCGAAACATTGGACACACACTACTTGCAGGCTGGGTTCTGAAAAAAACACTTTTTTTCACTGTTTGTCCTGGTTATTTAATGGGCAGTTATTATTCCTCCAGCAACATTTACAATCTTCATTTAACGATATTCTATTCGAAACTCCAATAGTGAAACGGAACCCAACAGCAAACGACCCAATTCACCCGAATCCTACTCTGCAATGGCAGAAATCTCATTAAGCATTCCATCGGTGCCTTAGCCTATAATAATGCTGTATTTAGATAATTTACTTCAAATGGATATTTGCTTTGCCACTTCATATTAATTCAACTTTAGTTAAGGTATTGTTTTGTACTGGCATAGGTGAATACTACAAGCGTATCTTCCAATTAATCGCCAGAACTACCTCATGCCACACACATAACTCAGTGAAGAAATAAAATTCCCCGTTGACTGCATTGAAATTTGATCTTTGGAACTTATTAACAGAGAGGGTTTGGCGCGCTATTCAAATTTGTAAACTGTTACATAATTCTCAAAGCCACGAATACATACATAATTTCAGGTCACCAAATTGAAGATAAATCAAACTGACACATTGATTTTGCGTAGACAATAGAGCAGAAAAATTTTCTAAATCAAGATTGCGAGCTGCAGAAAAACTTCAATCTCATTTTATTTAGCTAGCTGCGCAGCATAGAGAAGTTAGTGCAAATCGCATTAAGTGGTGCTATTCCAGTTTCGATAGCCACCGTCATACAACGACAGGAAACTAAATCATCAGGATCAAACCGCATTTCATACAAAAATTTTGTCAAATCAGATAAGCAGATCGCAATTAAACTAGTCTCACATAAGTTTTACTTGAATGGTAATGTCGACTGCATAATAGCTATGTAGTCAAGACCATGGTCGTTTTTCAGCTTTCACAATATTTGCATACGTTTTGCAATTGAACAGTCATTAATTATGCAATCATCATCATCATCATCATCATCATCATGTCCAGACATACAAAAGTCAAAAGTGACTAATGTTTCACTGCCATATAACCAAAAGGAGTGAAAAAGTATATAAATGAAATCAGAAATAATATTTTAGACAAATTATTAGTGAGATTTACGAGGCCGAGAGAGAGAGGCAGAGAGGCATAGAGAAGGAATACCTATCTACTATGAGCAAATTTATCAGGATAACTCACAGAAATGAGGCAAACTAAACCTCGCCACAACACCATTTTGGCCAAGTTAGCATTCGGGCAAGGCAACATCAGCAATACAGCTTCCTTGCGGATTTCACTGTATCTCGTCATTTACCAAAAAAAATTATGCAGTTAGTGATCACAATTGTTTAAATCAAGTTTGCGAGATTGAAATATACACTAATCCCATTGTATCTTTCTGGCAACCCAGCATAGCTGAAAGCTAAATAGCAATTCATCACAGAAATTGACGCCTCTCGAATTTCCATGATCATCTTCAGAGCATGACGACTAACTAAATTACTTCTTCTTCTTTACTGCGACTGACTCCTTTTGGAGGATAAGCCGGCTCCACATTTCATGGAGTTTCTTGGGAATTTGATACAATTGGTGTCCCCTCACCACTCGGCTTTTTGAACGAGGACGCACATCTAGCCTTTGCACATCCAAGCGCAGTCTGCAAGGCAGCAGTAAGTTGCATGGTTGCCGATGGCTGTTGAGAGCTCATTCGCCATTCGGAAGTACGGGGTACTGTCCAGGAGTCCATGTAATCCTGTGGCTGTTGAACCCTTTTGTGGCGGGGAACATACGCCGAGTCATGCTGCCGTCATCGGGCTCATGTGGTATTTTATAGGAGATCCGATTGCCGGTCGGAGATCCACCACGCCCTGGTGGCACCACCGCCATAGCCCCGTTAGCCCATGTACGATCGGCCATCGAAACATGGTTGACACCGTCGTACCACGTTGAGGAGGGGATGGACTTTACGACGGTGACTAACTAAATAACCGGGATCAAACCGCGATTTATACAGAAGTTTTGTCAAATTAGGTATGCGGCTTTAAACTCTAGTAGCCTCACCTAAATTTTACCTGAATGGAAATGTCGACTGCACAATATGTATGCGGTCACTAACATGATCTTTCTTAGCTTTCGCCATATTTGCATACGTAATGCAAATGAGAAATCATTAATTATGCATTTTGTGACAACAATTCATTATATTATGTTTACAAGGTTAAAATAAGCACCAATCCCATTTTATCTTATTAACCGCTCAGCATAGCTAAATGTTAAACAACAGTCAGTCACACGAATTGACGCGTTTCAACTTTCTATGATCATCAGCGAACAGGACGAGGATCAAATTGCAATTTATCTATAATAAAAGCAAAACTAGATAAGTGGCGCTCACTAATAGAAGATTCGCGTATAACTTACTTGTCTTTATTTGTTAGCAGAACAATTTCTGTGCATTCACATACATAAAAATTTCGCAACTTTCGCTACATGCATATAATATATAAATTACATTCAGTTCATCAGAGAACACGAAAACCCTCAGTCTAACGCCGTCTTTCCTTGCCGTACTGCTGCTGAAACAGGAAGATAGCAGCCTAATAAGTAAAATAAATCTAAAGCAGACATGGAGTGGACAGCAAATCTTTTACCCCAGCCCTAAACCAAATTCCGAAAAATACGAAATTTATCCTGCAGCATAAATAGTATCTGTTCCGACAAATTTCAATATCAGTAACTGCCAGTGCTAAAAACGTTTATTAGGAAATGGATTCCCGGATGGGTTCTTGAAAAGTATTACGGTATAACTACAAACAAAATCAATGAAGCGGTACCTAACCAAGAGGTGATATATGCCAGTATACCTTTTTTAAGGGATGCGCTATCCTATATATTTATTCGAAGAATTGAATAATCAATGATATCTTGAATGCCTAATGCACAACTGCGTCTTTATACAAAAACACGCTTGCTAAACTAAAAAGTATAGGATAACCACACTGAAACCGAACAATTCAACATTGTTTGTGTATACATACATATCATTGTTTCTCAACTCGCTATGTCGCCGGGCTGTTCGATTACTAAATAAGCGAATTCAAAAGAATTTCGGTCAAAAAAATCTTCCGTAGGTGTAAGCATTGTCAAAAAATCTGATCACGTTATTAATAGTAAGTTTACTCTGAATCAGGAGTTTTTTCCTAGTTTTCATCAAAGCAGAGCCCAGAATAGAATTATGTACAGCGGACGTTGTTTTATGCAACATTCTTTATACCCAGGTAAATTAACTAAAGAAGTTTGTACATGATTCAAGATTAAACTAGTGAATTTGTGTTTGTATGCCTTTGCATTTACGATTCTCGTCTCATGTTTGCTGTTGCATAATGTATGTGTTTAAACGAACTTAACTCTACATGCGTTCCAATAATTGACTATATTATGTACCAGATACTACAGTCGAATGAACATCTAATGTAAAATAAATTGTCTATTCAAAATCGTTTTATATTCTTGCGGCATAACACATTTATGCTGTGGTACATAGTTTTTTCCCAATTCTCGATACAAATTTATAATAATAACTGAACTAAAAAATTTTTACTTGAAAAAAACATACAGTGGTACCTTGAAATACAAACAGCTTAACATATGAGTTTTTTTAGATTCGCGCCGGAACTCGGGCCATTATTTTGTTCAAGATACGAGCCCAAATCCAAGATACGAGTCGTGTTTCCGGAGCGTCCCACTAGTTGGCGCGCAGGGTCGAGCATGATCCGAGAGAATCTCCCGCTTACTCGAACGTGTTATCCGTTTGAATCGAAGTGTATCTTGTGCGCTGTACTCTTTTTTGCATGATTTTTGCGTGATTACTGAACCTTTTTATGTGTTATTATGGGGCCGAAGAAAGTGAGTGCTAAGGACAATGGTGACAGGAAGAAGAGGATGATGCCGATAGAACCAAAGCAAGAAATAATAGATAAGCATGAGCATGTCGTACGAGTGATTGAACTCGAAGATAATTATGACCGTGGTAAATCGACAATTTTTACGATATTGAAGCAAAAGGATGCCATCAGGTGTTAATTAAATTTATGTAAATGTTAGACTTAGTTTAAGTTTAAATTTAAAGGGGTTGTATTAAGTTTTTTATTTCATTTGAAATAAGGAATGTGTAGTTTTAGTTTTAAAGTTAAGAAGATAGTTTTAAGTCTATCTCCAAAGTAAGACTAGTATGCTAAATAACTCTTTTTTTCTTTATTTCATATTATGTTATGTATTTGTTAATTATAAATGATTGTTTGTTATTTAAAGACATATCTTTTTTCATAATTTACAATGGGTTGGGGATATTTCATAGGTCCTGAATGGATTAAATCATATTCAGTTATTTTAAATGGGAAAAATTCGTTTGAGATACGAGCCGATTGACTTACGAGCTCGGTTCTGGAATGAATTAAACTCGTATCTCGAGGTACCACTGATGTAAATTAAAATTATTTGAAAATTTATGATACTGTTGAACATGACTCTAAAAGTATTTAAAGAATTCTATGGCTGTCAAGGGAAAGATGTGGACGGATTCAAAAAAGGTAGGTTATTAACAGAATAAGAATATAAAAATATATGCACCAATAAATAGATTACTAAATAAACAGTAATAAATTCACATCTAGCTTGTTAAATAAACTTCTAAACAGACAGGCAGAGCTAATAGCTTCTTGGCTAACTTAATGAGTAATTATACATTCTACCTATTGATTTTATGCTCTATGGTATGTTTGTTTTATAAATCATGCATTAATCAACAATTGTACCTAGTTTGCGATTTTTCGATAAATTATTATATTTTAATGTACTGGAGGGCCTCTTGTTGACTATTCTTAGTGGCAACTGAATGCTGCGCTCACGAGAATATGTGCTTCGATTTGTAGATGGTGTTTTAGCACAAAATGCCAGGTCACATCAGAAAAGAAGTTCACCATAAACACATCAGTCTATCTCATTTGCATTCGCAGCTCAAACAAAGCAATAGCCAGACAGGCAGATAAGAAAAAGCATGTTAGGTAACCTAGGTGATTGCAATTTCTAGAAACTTGTGTGCATACCGCTTTTATTATATTTGCGTTCAAGCATACAGTGAACACAATCACTTTAAACGCAAATACTATTCTCTCGTGTATACGACATGCGATGCAAATAGTAATATATATATATATATATATATATATATATATATATATATATATATATATATATATATATTCTATTAGATTGTCTTGTAACGCCATCACAAGTACATGAATAGATAATAAAATAATCCTCATTCTAAAATCTGCACGTTTGCAAAGATTGCTGACCGCCTTTTTGCAATTTCGCTGGAATAAAATTTACTAGCCAAATGACGTCAAATATGCTATTGCGATTCGAGCTCAAATTACATCATAAGACAGTCAGCCACCAATCATATTTCATTTTAAAAACAAAGGAAATTAATTCCCTCAATCCAGTGGTTTTGGATTGCTGTGCAAATGATTAATTATCTAAAAGCCGCAAAATTTATTTAAATCGCTTGTATCTCCACATTGACAATCAATGATTGCCTAAGTAAATACATTTCTGTAGCTATCGAAAAGTAAAGGAATTTGAGACCTCACGCATAAATTTGCGTTCAGCCGAAATATTTACTCCAAGAATTAAAAAAAACTAACTTAGCAAATGCTTAATACACACCTGATGTGTGCTTATTCAAAAAGGTGCCTGTAAAACGTAAATGTAACGGATAAGCTCCTTGCAATGGAACAGTCGAACGTTTCATGTTAACCCAAATTCAATAGTTGCTCAGTGCGAGTTCAAGAGCAGTTTAGAATGGGCACAACTAGCAAAAACGAGAACGTTCAGCCATAAATAAACTGATTTTTAATATAATTCTCACTCCACGTCTGGCGGCCTTCCAGATGTTTAAAATTGCAAAAACCCATAAAATGTTAGGCAAAGCAGAAGTTATTATTAGCAGCATCCTTAAAATTTAGCTAAATTAACGAAATAAGGTCCCACGTTATTCGAATTTAAACTGGTTATCTGTCTTTGTGCATTTCTATGCCGTGTGCAACTCAGAATGTGCGTTTTCCGCTACATGTTTGTTGCTGCAAAAATTACTAATTTAACCCAATTTAAACCCCCCTGCTTTTCAATATTGACTATACAAACTACTGGTCATTGCGGTAGAGTTGAATGTTGGCGAAAAGAAACTGATATATATATATATATATATATATATATATATATACATATATATATATATATATATATATATATATATATATCCGTCTTTTAACCTAACTTATAATAAATTTATGCTTCAACAAAAAATTTAATTCAAAATTAATATTCCATATATAAAAACTATTTTCTTGACTGCATAGAAATTTTGCTACTGATAAACCAGTCAAGAGCAATGCATGTGATATTACTTGAAGTAATTGCAGCCTATTAACTTTTAATTGCACTTTGGATCTTGTAAGTCAGTTTTCCGTCGTAATCTGATGATGATCTCGGAAGACCAAAATTCGCCAAAGTCTGCAATTTACTATAGCTTTGCCGTTATGCGACTGTTGAGAAGAATGTAATTTCTTTTTTTTTTACTATTTTATGCGTTAGCTGATGTACTATTGTAAGTAAACTCTTTCATTACCCATGAAAGACTTATCCAACAGAGCAAAAATTCTTCTTGATATATATTGATTGATACTTTGCTCGACACGACGGTATACAAGCTAAAAATGGAGCAATAATTGTTTATATTGATAGTCATAAATATGAACGTAAATAAGTTAAAATAATGATCATTTATAATCTGTGTGAGTTGTTGAAATATGAAAAGGAACTTTTGTAAAAGTCCACCAGTGTCGCGATTCAAACATCATTCAATATATATGAAGAATAAATTTTCGTAAGTCTGTGATAGATTTTTTATCAAAAAAAGAACCGCCTATTGAATATTTAATCTGTGTTTTTTAATTATTTTTGCGCCTGCCGATGTTTTCCTGTTTTTAAGTGTCTTATTTTGTCCCAATGAAAGAGGTCCCAAACACTTATTGATATTTATTGATTAATATTTAGATATTTTCAAAGTTCGCGAACCTTATTTCAACAACACATCACGTCTTACCCCACCTAGTAACACAGATACCCTTTTATTCGAAAGAAAAAAATTTGCCACAAGTTGTGTTTTACTCCTGTGCGTATTGTGTCAACACTGAAGATGAGACTGGAAATAACGTCTCGAAATATATGTCAAAGATCAATGGCGGATCTTGATCCTAAAGCGCTTTCAGACAATCAGCTAATTGAAGGCTTAAAGGAGAAGGGACAAGTGAGAACCCATCAACTGAGGCCAAAAATAACAGCATCTGAAAAGACAAAAGGTTCAAGATTTTGCCGACCTATGAGTGCTAACAATTGTCCCGCACAAGAAAAATGCGGTCAAATCCGAAACGAAAAGGACAGCACTGAGAATCAAAGTAAAACATCATTTAAAATGTATGTAATCTGTTTTAGCTTTACTCTTTTCACCATTTCAGGTTCAGATTAAACTGATAGCCAATTCGACAGAAATTGCAATGAACCAATTGGTTAATTTTTTATTGGTGTTGCGCACCTAGTAAGAAATTACACCAATCCCATTGTATTTAACCAGTCGTCGAACAACATAGCAAAACTACCGCCAATCGCACGCACTGACGCATTTCGACTTTCTATGAACATCATCAGAGTACGACGGCAAACTAACTGGCGAGGATCAAACTGCATTGCATATATATGGAAAGCAAAATTAGATGTGCAGCTCTCAATTCTAGTAGTTTCGCATACATTGTACTTGACTGGAAATGTCGGCTGCACAATATCTACGCAGTCACGAACATAAACTGATTGCAGCTTTCACCATAAATAAATATATAGGCAATGTATGCGAGACTACTCGAAGTGAGACCCGCATATCTAATTTTGCTTTACATATATATGCAATGCGGTTTGATTTTCCGTCGTACTCTAATGATGGTCATGGAAGGTCGAATCGCGTCAGTGCAGGCGACTGGCGGTAGATTTTCAATGTTGTTCGACGTCTGGTTAAATACAATGGGTTTGGTGTTTACTTCAAGCTCTCAAACTTGATTTAAAGAATTGTTACCTCCACACGCGTAATCAATTATTGTTTAAGTGTATTGTCTATAGATATGTGTTTGGCGAAAGCTACAACCAGCTCATGTTCTTGACTGCATAGAAATTGTACAACCAGCGTTTCCAGTCCAGTACAATTTATTCGAGACTTCTAGAGGTGAGAGCTACATATCTAATTTTGTTTTCCATATATATGCAATGCAGATTTATCCATGGTAGTCAGTTTGCCATCGTACTCTGATGATGATCATGGAAGGTCGAAACGCGTCAGTGTGTGAAATTGAGGTTGTTTTGCAATGTTGTTCGACGACTGGTTATGTACAATGTTATTGGTGTTTACTTCAAGCTCGCAAATTTGATTTAAATAATTGTTACCACCACCCAGGCAATCAATTCTTGTTTAATAGTATGAAATTAGTTCAAATAGGACCATAAGGTTAAACAAAATTTAACATAAACGGAAGGTATAATCTCATGTGCACATTAGTTTCAAGCTTACTGGCGACTCAACAATAGAACCTGGTATTACGCACTATACCTGCTATGTATTTGCATGAGAAATTTGGGAACATTGGACGGTACAATCTCCTCACAAAAATATATAGTGGGCATAGGGCGAGATACTGGCTCCTACTGATGAGTAGTCAGTAAGAACAAAACGAATGAGCATATAATATTATACCTTCCGTTAATTCTGACTTTTGTTTATCATTCTGGTGCTATTTAATTAATTTTTTACTAGGTGCGCAACATCTTATACAAAATTGCATAAATAAAGTTTCTCCGCAATAACCAGTATCTAACTGTTATATATTTTTAAATCGTTTGGAAATAACTCTAGACTGCTTCAGAACAATAAGTATGCAGAAAAAGTTTTGCTACGGTAATAAAACTGAAAATAATCAGCAACAGTTTAATACCGCAATTATTTACGCATGGGATCAAGTATTTGTACTAACAATTTGGTACTTGCATGGAACAAAGAAGTAACTTTGATTTTATCTGGATTACATATAAGCCCTTATAATGTGGTCTAGGTATTACTTACATAGGAAGTGTAGATAACAGATAAATATATACTTCCACAAATTATTTAGTTCTCGATTAAAATTACAAATATTAATTGTTTTAATTCAATTTATTAACTTCATCAGAACGTAATTCTTCGATATTCGTATACCCGCTAATCCCTTTTAAACGCGTTTGAACGTTGCCTCGTCAAAGCAAGCTGTTCTATGCATTCAAATAGTTTATATATAGTTATGCAGCTTCTAACCAGATTTTATATTCACTTTTACTTCAAATTCATATGATTCTTTTCCAAAATATTTATTTTACATTGAGTTACCGTTTTTTATATATTTTCACTTGCAAAAGATAAAGACTGTTATATTCAGTTGTTAAAATCACGTTTGTGAGCTTGAAGTAAGCACCAATCACATTGTATCCAGACATTCGTTGTGCACCAAAGCAGATCTATCGCCAGTCACACGCTTTTGTACAGCGAATAGTTAAATTCAAAGGGGTTGGTGCTTACTACAAGCTCAAAAACGTGAATTTAAGAAATTTTGCCACCACCCGCACAATCAATGATTGTTATATGCTATTTTCAATTCTCTCGGTATCAATCACATTCAATTCTAGTCTATTCAACGCTTACGTTGCTTTGTCCTTTAAAATATGTGGCATAACACTCATTAATCGCAGTCTGGCGAAAAACTTGAGCATATCTAACAGAACAGAAAATAATCCCATTTTTCCTCTTAACACCGCTTTATCACTTTCGAGTATATGACGGTTGAGTACGATTTCTTTGACTACCACGTAGTCAAGACCTGCATAAACTATGTGTTAAATCTCAACTCGTAATTGATCTTATGATAACAATGCTTAATGGGAACTCTTTCTTGAAATCACTTATTCATCTTGTTTCGTGAAAAATATATTTTTAATACAAACCTTTAATTAATTATTAGCATCTATATTATGCGCATTGATCAAAAAATATTTTTAGAGTAATATAAATATTTCTTACCGATTTTCTACAAAAGAACTCACAAATAAGTACATATTTCAGTTTTACAAGCAAACTGAATTCTGGCCAGTACGTGATGAGATCCCAATAGGAACGAAACCGGGGTACTGGATGAATTGCCTTTTCTACACTATACAATTCTTAGTTTATCATGACAAATGTATGTACTTAATGGGTCTGGTATTTATATCAAGTTTGCAACCTTGATTATATTTAAAACCAAAAAATTGAAATGAGGAGAAAGTGTGCAATAGGAAAACGTCCACTTATTTGCATATATCACCTCTTAATCAGACAAAACGTCTGAAAATGATTTCTTTGCCTGCACGAATGAGGCTGCAATATTTTACCTTAAAAAACTTTATAAATTGCAAACGAATGTATTTTATTTGCATTTAATAATTATATTAAAGACAATATCTGGTGAACATGCCTGCGAAGTTTTATAATATTTTGTAAAATTGTAGACTTAAATGCCTCATTCTAATCTGCACATTCATTTTAATTTCTGCTTTCATTCACTCAATTTGTTTACTATAATATCATTATGTGTATATATGTTGACGGAGATGTTACGCACTTTTATTTATAAAAATTGGTTCACTTAATCTAATTGCTGAAAATCAATTTTGAAAGTAGGTACAGCATATATGGTGTCAACCTAAATATTGTATAAGATATTTCCATGATCGGTTGTTATTCATATTTTACTCCCTCTCCTCATTTCGGTTTTCAGTAAGGTCTGTGTTGGAATCAAAACTTATGTGCTTATTTGTAGAAAGTTTCGGAACAAAAGGCAAAGAACTATTCTTGTATCTAACAGTTAGATACTGTTTGTGGCGTAGAACTAATATATATGCAATTAAGTATTAGGTGTTGCGTATCGAGTAAAAAAATAGTTCAATTATGACCAGAAGGATAAAGCAAAGACAACATGAACAGAACGTATAATTTCATGCACATTCGTTTCGTACATACTGGCGACTCAACAGTAAAAGCCGGTATTACCCCCTTTAACCACTATATATTATGTTGAGATATGTGTGATAATAGGACGATACACTCTCCTATACGAATGTGTAAATCTACAGTAGTGAAGCGAACACCATATAAAGTCTTCGACAATGCGATTTAAACGCTAACTCACTCTACATAATATATATACCAAGATTGTAAAAGATACCCACACTATGGCTATTGTGCCAGTATACGATATCAAAATAATAGTATCGAAAAGGTACGTGGATCTAACACTAGGGTTCCCGAGTTGGTACATGGTACCAACACTTCTTTAAATTAAGCTTGCGAGCTTGAAGTAAACACCAATCCCACTGTATTTAACCAGTCAGCTTGTTATCGTACTCTGATGATTATCATGTAAGGTCGAAACGCGTCAGTGCATTGCAACTGGAGGCAGTTTTTGTTATGTCGTTCGACGACTGATTAAATACAATGGGATTGGTGGATTCCCGCTCTCTTTATGTTAAGGTATTTTCCACTACCCGCACAATCAGTGAGTGTTTAATGGTATAGCGCGATGAATTTCAATGTGTATAGTTCACCGAATTGAGAATTACAACTATTTCTGAACACCTGTTACTCCAGTTAAACCATACACTCTGGCCTTCATCGATATCAGTTATCCACATTTCGCGGTAAGCATGACATCATTCAATTCAATATATTACAGTTAAATACTGTTTGTTGCAGAGAACTTATATATATATATATATATATATATATATATATATATATATATATATATATTCAACTGTGTATTAGGCGTTACATCTAGTAACAAATTTGTTCAGTAATGACCAGAAGGATAAACTGAAAAGCATGAATTGAATGTAAATCTCGTGCACATTTTTCTCGTGCTTACTGGCGACTCCGTAGTGGGAGCCGGTTTTAAACCCTTCACTCACTATATATTTTCATGAGGAATGTGGGAAAATAGGACGGTACAATCTCCTATACGAATGTGTAAACCTGCAATAGTGAAGCTAACATCATATAAAGTCTTCGAAAATGCGACTTCATTGTTAATTCAATATATAAAATAGATATAACAGGTCTGTAAAGAGTACTAGCACTAAGGCTATTGTGTCAGTTCCTGATACCAACATTAAGGTTGTCGAAAAGATCCATTGTACCATCATTATGGTTGCCGAGTCGGGACATGGTACCAACTCCTTGCAGGGTGGCTAAATATTTAGAGCAACAGATTCCAAAGCAAACGTGCCTAATTAAATACATTTACTTCAATAATTCACTTACGATGTTTTCCCAGAAATAGATCAATCTTTATCATCAAAAGCGCTTTGGCATTGTGAATATAAATGATCGCATATTTAAATAATAAACCTTTAAAATCTGAACAAAGTGCTGCGCAATTGAAAACAAACATTTAAAACGTGTTTTGAGATATTTGTTTAGCTTGCACGATTATTAACTCTGGTTTTTAACAGTTCTGTAGATCTGCTTATATAATTTGATAGATAAATTTTATTCAAATTCTAAACTACTCGTCAAATTTCAACGGAAATTTTGTAACATTATTGTGAGACTACTAAAAGTAATAGACCAACTCTGATTTTCAATAAATTATTTATTAATTTTGTTATGCATTTTGCTGGATTGTTTGGAAGGGAAAAGGGAGAAGTTAAAAACAGTCGTTACTGGCCATTACATGATGAGTTCCCAATAAGGACGAAACCGGTCTACTGGATGAATTGCCTTTTCTACACTATACAGTTCTTAGTTTAAACTGGCATATGAAAGTAATTAATGGGTCAGGTGTTTATATCTAGACCGCAACCTGGATTATAATAGTCGTTACATATGACTTTTTAAACTAACGGCACTGGTGCTTATTTGAAGTCTACAACTTTGCTTTAAATTAATAATAGTCATCTCCACTGTACAGTCACTTGTTGGTATATTGTATAATTTGTGTGACAATCAGAGTTTATTTGCACTAAATATTTGATATATATATATATATATATATATATATATCTTATTAGAAAAAAAAATATTGATAACAAAGTTGATAATGACCATTTAATTCGAGTCTACTAAACTTAACTTTGCAACATATGATTCGAATATTTTGGTGGTAGCTAAGCTGACCCACATAATCACATTTAAGCCCAGGGTGTATTTAAATGAAAAATTTCAAAGTGATGTTTTGTAGTCTCCAAATTAATGGCCATTATTTAATTTTTTGTTAATGCGTGTTTCTTCCTAATAAGAAATATACTCTCTAATATTCGAATGCATTGGACATTATATATATATATATATATATATATATACATGTATATGTGTGTAAAGAAATATATACATATACATATATTAAGTTCTTATAATTGAGTTGCTGTTTGGCTATATGCTGTCGAAATAAACTTAACATTGCATATATAATTTCATTTTTAACTGAACATAAGATAACACATCAAATGCAACTTATATATTAGATCGCTTTAGACCTTATTCTGTATTACTCAGTAATATTTATAATGTCTGAAGCCGAGGATTGAATCAGGGTGTATATAAATAGAATCATTCAACTAATACCCCAGAACGTGAAAGCCACATATTACAAGTTTTATTCATTGTTTGAACATATAATTATACTAATGTACACTAAATTAAAGTTATTTGACAGGATTAGGAATGAAATATTTTAATTTGCCCTAAACCTAGCAAAGGATGATAAGTGCGATATACTTTCATTAAGCACAAGCAACGAGCAAGTAAGTAGACATCTTTTTATATTTTAACTATTTTGAGGTCATATCATATATATGTAGGATTTTTTTAATACCTGCCAAAATACTTTAATACAATATTAATGTTCCAATCTCAATGATGACTTTTTCATTATAAGAGATAATGAATCACTCGTCAAACGTTTCCTGTTAAAAGTGGTTGCATTCAATAACAACATGAATCATAAACTAACAACAATACATAGTTGCGTTTATAAGTGCATTTAATGAGCAAATCCCATTCCGTTTCCAATTTTTCGCCTCGGTTCTAAACCAACAGCAGTGGGTCCAATTCTGGCCTGCGAAAATGTTATAAAATTGCATGGGCTATAATTGGGCTGCACACAAATAATGTTTCCTAATTAATTTTATGCAAGCAGATGCCTCTGAAAGCAACAGTCTTATGCTCGATCACAGCGAGCAGAAATTTTGTAATATTCCATAGGCTACAGATAAACTGCGCATAAATATTATTTTCTAAATCATTTTTCTTAAACAAGACGCATATAAAATCAACAGGCGTTAATTCGATCCTGGTCAGCGTAAATCTTGTGATATTCTATCGTTTATAGATAGGCTGTACATTAATAATATATACTAATGAATTTGCTAATGCAGATGCATCTGCAATCCAAAATGCATGACAGATGCTATGAAAACATTAGCTGACTTTCCAGGCAATTTATATATATATATATATATATATATACATATATATATACATATATATATATATATATATATATGTGTACAAATTCCCAAGAAACTCCATGAAATTGGAGCCGGCTTATCCTCCAAAAGGAGTCAGCCGCAGTAAAGTAAAGTAAAGTAAGTGTAACTAATAGGAGATAGAGTCATCTTAATTTGGAAAACATAATGTATATAACGCAACTGTATTATCGTTTATCAGTTTTATGTCGCATTCTGTTTCTATGTTAAGCAACTGTTAATAAATTCTATTTATTTTTATTTCAAGTATGTAAAAAATAGTTTGACTGGTAATTTTCACCATCTGTAATCTCAATTGTCGCTTAATTGAATTAGGTTTAACCAATTATTTTGCTTTAGAATAAAGTTGACAAACGAAGTATCCATGTAGACGCATAAGGCGTAGAACATATATTCATACAAAATATGTAATAGCTAAGCATTAAATTAATCCTAATAAACAAATATGAATTAAATTGTATTTCTCACTAAACCTCAAGAAATTGTTATTTTGGTTTAACCTAATCCCGATATTCTTACTAAAACAATGAAATCTAAAATTTGGAATATTTTTTGTGGGATAAGTTTAAATGGTTAGCTTGCGTTGATAGAATTTTTATTGCCTTAAATGGGCTCAACTTATAAATGGTTTTGTGGCGTAATAAGGCAATCCTAAATTTCTAAGGTGTTTTTCACGGGTTCATTTAGAGAATTTATTTGCAATAAATATTTAAATGAATTTTATAACTTATATTATGCAGCGTACAAATTAACAAACAAACACACAAAAACCCACTGGCAATTCACAATTTTATGTTCAAATTATGCACGAAGCTCCTTTGTTTATTGAAATGAGGAATAGGTAAGTTGCACACAATAGTCGCCGCCTTGCGTAAAACTGTATTTCTATTTTACGTTACAGAACACCTTAAAATTCTGTACATTTGCAGTGACTTTTATGAAACAAATTTTTACATGTATTATTGAAGCATTCTCTCGCATGCCGGCATTTGTTAAACTAAAATATTCCTGAATTCGATTCTTCAGAAATCCCCCAGTCTTTTTATATAGCGCAATGAGCAACTATAGCATTAGTTTAAATAAACAATCCTGTACTGTGGAATTGCGGGAGCATATTCTTCAATTTTATGCTTAACAGCTGTTTTGATGTCAAAAAAAATTAATTGCGTATTAGGCATTGGAAAATACCCTGGGTTTTATTATTGGAGTAAATAATTCGGATAGTGTAACCTCTTCAAAATGTATATTAACATATTTTCCTTTGGTTTTGCACGCTTCGCTGTTTATTCCCGTTTTGTATGCGTCGTATTTGCTTCAACATAAATTTCGAGGCAGCAGCTTATTATAACTTTGTTTTAAGCACAGCGCTGTATTCTTGGATGCCCTGTCTAGTACAAGTATGATTTCTGAATATTTTCCTTTTCAGACTACTCCTTCTTGTCTCATTAACAATATATCAAGAAAAAGCAGTGAGTCAAACTGTGGGGTTTCGCGCTCGCAAGTAAATTTAAAGTGATAATTCACGTTGTTAAATTCTTTAAGCATGTCATGCGTACAATAATTTCATTTATGATTCTGAATTTTTCGTCAGCATACCTGTGATATATAATTTGCTTCTTTCTGGCATTCCTGTTAATGCGTGGTGCTCCATTTTCGCTAGAGATTTAATTCGGCTCACGCACTATAATTAGGAAAAGCTCGGAAAACGCCTTCTTTTAAGCTGTTTATATGCTAGTTGATGATTGGATTGATAACTAAGCGTGCGAAATTAATTTGGCCCTATTTTTGAACATGTTGTTGTAGATTTGATGTTTCCAGGTAGAACAAGTATTCGACCGCTTATAGACTCCTTAATTGGACCGTTCACTGCCGCGCATTCGGCCTGTGTGAAATGTAGATCATTGAAAGTGAATTAAAAATCTTTAATGCAGACATTTAGGAGAATTTTCAGGTAATTTGTAGGTATAGCGAAAAATCGGTGGTTGACATCGATGAACCTACAGAGAAAATTGAATAGTTTGTCGCTTGTGAATAGAAATTTCACATCGAACGAAATCATTTTTATTCCTCACATTTTCCAATTTTACTATATGCATTATGTCAAAAGTATCGCGCACGTATTTATTCGACATTTAAATTTATACTAGTTCTAGGATTACTTTTAGTCCTGCTACCAGTTTGTACTTTGGAGTATTGATTATTGAATTTATTGATCTTAATGGCGCCAGGTGTCTCGTTACAACTTCTTTGCGTAATTTTAGCACGCTTTATATTGTAGCCGTGCGTGTATCCCTACTCTGCATGATGTCATGTAAAAATATTAGTTCAGCCATTACGATGCCTACGTGAAGTTAATTGAGAAATATATCATGTAAGTAATTCTAAATTTATTATAAAACAGTTATACACGACGCAGATTTAAAAATCCATTTTTTTTCCAGAATATAATGAGTTTATATGTCTATAAGTTATTTGTTTCTCATTTCAAATTACAAATGCATAAGAATGGCTGAACAAAAAGTTATAATATATATTCTTAGACTTTTAATATAATCGCTTTTTTTAATATATATATATATATATATATATATATATATATATATATATATATATATATATATATATAACTTTTGTTTATTATGTACATATTTATCCACTAATTTTTAAAACTTCAGTACTAACTAGCCATAGATACAACCGAATTCTGAAACTATACTTATAGAATCATATACAATTATTTAGTAATGATGAAATAAATATCGCATGAAAAGGCAAACTTAGTCAAAATACGAGACTGGCTTCCTCCTTATTGGACGCTCCTTAGTAGTAAGCAGAATTGATGCGCCCGAGGACAAAAACATGAAACAAGCTCGCAAACTCGATTTAAAGAGTTGCTACCACCACCCGCACAATCCATTAGTGTTTAATTAATTCAATCATCCAATTTATACACTATGCGACCAAAGCTGCGCAATGCTAAATATTTTACTTTTATGCAAAAGCATATTTTTTCCAATAGACAAACCTGTCAATCTATCGTTATAAACCAGCACTAATAAAATATCTACTGCAGCCAGCACTGCCAAAATTTTTGTAGTAGCCAGCACTGCCAAATTTTCGGTAGTATTTAGCACTGTCAAAATATCGTTAATAGCTAGCATTGCAAAACAATCGGAAGTAGCCAGCACTGCCAAAATATCGGTGGTAGCAAACATTGCAAAACTTTCGATATCAGCCATCACTGAAATGTGGAGCCGGCTTATCCTCCAAAAGGAGTCAGCCGCAGTAAAGTAAAGTAAGTAAGTATCACTGAAAAACTATTGGTAATAATAAGCACCGTAAAACTATCAATAGTGGCCAGTTTTGATAAACAATCGCTTGTAGTTAGCATAACCAAAATATCCGTAGTAGCCATCACAGCTTAACTATCATTAGAAGCCAGCACAGCCAAACTATTGGTAGTAGCCAGCACTGAAAATATATCGGTAGTATCCAGCATTGACAATCTTTCATTAGTAGCTAGCACTGCCGAGCTATCGATAGTAGTCAACACTGTCAAACTATCTGTAATATCCAGCACTGCCAGATTATTGGTAGTAGAACGCACTGCCAAACTGTCGTTGGTAGCCAGCGCTAATAAAGCGTCACCAGTAGCCAGTAATGCAAAAAAAATTGTAGTAGCTATCACCGCCAAACTGTCGGTTGTAGTCAGCACTGCAATAAAGTTGATAGTAGCAAGCACTGCCAAACTATCTTAAGCAGCCAGCCATGCCAAACTATTGGAAATATTAAGCATTGCCAAACTGTCCGTAGTAATCAGCAATTTTAAATTATCACTATTAGGTAGCACTTTCAAACAATGTTTATTAGCCAGCACTGCCAAACTATCGATAGTAGCAAGCACTGCAAAACTATCGGTAGTATCCAGCATTGCCAGATTATTGGTAGTAGAACGCACTGCCAAACTGTCATTGGTAGCCAGCGCTAATAAAGCGTCACCAGTAGCCAGAAATGCAAAAGAATTTGTAGTAGCCATTACCGCCAAATTGTCGGTTGTAGCCAGCACTGTCGTAAAGTTGATGGTAGCAAGCACTGCCAAGCTATCTTTGGCAGCCAGCCATGCCAAACTATTGGAAATATTAAGCATTACCAAACTATCCGTAGTAATCAGCAATTTTGAACTATCACTATTAGGTAGCACTGCAAAACAATGTTTATTAGCCAACACTGCCAAACTATCGATAGTAGTCCGGACATCACAAATAAAGTCAGTAGCAAGCACTGCAAAATTATCGGTAGTAGCCAGCACTGACAATCTATCGGTGGTATTCAGCATTGACAATCTTTCATTAGTAGGTAGCACTGCCAAGTTTTCGATAGTAGTCAACACTGCCAAACTGTCTGTAGTATCCAGCACTGCCAGATTATTGGTTGTAGAACGCACTGCCAAACTGTCGTTGGTAGCCAGCGCTAATAAAGCGTCACCAGTAGCCAGGAATGCAAACGAATTTGTAGTAGCCATCACCGCCAAACTGTCGGTTGTAGCCAGCACTGCAATAAAATTGATAGTAGCAAGCACAGCCAAACTATCTTTAGCAGCCAGCCATGCCAAACTATTGGCAATATTAAGCATTGCCAAACTGTCCGTAGTAATCAGTAATTTTAAACTACCTCTATTAAGTAGCATTACCAAACAATTTTTATTAGCCAGCACTGGCAAACTATCGATAGTAGTCCGGAAATCACAACTAAAGTTAGTAGCAAGCAATGCAAAACTATCGGTAGTAGCCAGCACTGACAATCTATCGGTGGTATCCAGCATTGAAAATCTTTCATTAGTAGCTAGCACTGCCGAGCTATCAATAGTAGTAAACACTGCCAAACTATCTGTAGTATCCAGCACTGCCAGATTATTGGCAGTAGAACGCACTGCCAAACTGTCGTTGGTAGCCAGAGCTAATAAAGCGTCACCAGTAGCCAGTAATACAAAAAAAATTGTAGTAGCCATCTAAGCCAAACTGTACGTTGTAGCCAGCACTGCAATAAAGTTGATAGTAGCAAGCACTGCCAAGCTATCTTTAGCAGCCAGCCATGCCAAACTATTGGAAATATTAAACATTGCCAAACTGTCCGTAGTAATCAGCAATTTTAAATTATCACTATTAGGTAGCACTGCCAAAGATTTTTTATTAGCCAGCTCTGCCAAACTTTCGATAGCAGTCCTTATATCACATTTAATATTAATAGCAAGCACTGCCAAATTATCGGTAGTAGCTGGTACTGCTGAGGATGAGAAACGATGAAGAAAAACGAGAAATTCCTTTTTTTGATGAATGAACAGGCAGCTGTGGATTATCTACTAAGTAGCATATGAGAAATGTGTCAAATTATGTAGCTGCCAGTTTTCTAAAGACGAACATGCTATAACGGAAAAGTCTCAAATACATTTTTGTTAAAAATCCCACAGCAGATATTACAACAGTTACGCTAAACAATGGAATTCATTGTTTTTAATAACTTTTGTTGAATTAAAAGTACAGCACCTGAATACAAGTACCGATGTATACTAGCCGGCATATAATATGTGAATATGACTAAATATTGATCCCGTTTCAAATATCTTCAAAAAGGAAGTGTAAGCTCTGTCAAATTGTTTAAGGAATTGTTAAGCAGCAATTTTCCGAAAAGTTCGTTAACTTGACGCCTCAATTGCTTTTTAATTGAAGCAATCCCCCAGAAGAATGTTCTACAGCGATTCCTAAATTTTAGTGTGCTATACATACTAATGAAAATAGTTTGTGCAAACGATTTTTTCTAATTATTGATTTTTGGTACACAGTCGCAAACAATCATCTGACAACTAATCTGAGCACTTAAGCGAAGCAATTCAATTCACAAACAAGCCGTATGCTTTCGGTTTATACTTAGACTAGTGTGACCCTCGAATAGATTTTTCAAATACACTCAAAATGCAAATATTATTTGGATAAGAAATTATTTTCAAAAAAGTCAAGTGAAGTCATTACGGATCGATTTCAATTAAGCACGCCTGCTAGGTCTTGCGAACACCGAAATTAAAATGAAATCGTTCTTAGTTATTGTTCAGCCTGTCCATTGAAAAATGATTTACGTCTCAAGCTCGTTTAGAAATCGATCAATTCTATTAGGCAACGTAACCCGCACACTTGAGTAAATTTCAATGCTAAAGCACAACAGGTAATGTGATATTATACACAAAATGTTCACCAGTTTCAGGTATTTACAACAAACTCCATAAGGATACCAGAACATTGTGACGAACAGTCAAAATTGTAAGATTGCATCAGTCTATGTAAATTCCTGATCGGATATTAGATGACCAAATAGACTTCGTTGGTTTTCAATAATTTCAGATTTAAAAAAGTTAAACATGTAAGAGTTTTTCCGTATATTCATGTATCCATTCTTAAATAAACCTATAAAGATTGGATAAATCGCATTTCTCTGCAACAAATGCTTCCGAATTCTATCAAAGGCAACAATAATTCTAGCTACAATGAGAAGTAATCCATTAGAACCAAGCCGGTCTATTATATTTATTTATTTTGCTATAGTATGCTTAGTTTATTATAAACAGATACTATAGACATTTGAATCGTGTCATAATGTTTAATTATATATATATATATATATATATATATATATATATATATATATATATATATATATATACAGATCCTCATAGTACAAAAAGCGGCATTAATAAGCAAATCTAATGCAACTACACTACCAGGTTTACCTAGACTAACAAACTTACCTTTACAAGCAATCAAAGATAAACAGCCGTTAATGTCGACCTCATATATTATTTACATGTGCAAGTTGTCACTAAACTTACGTAGGCTGATCGACCAGACAATTAATCGAATGTGCGGAAATTGCAACTTATACATGATTTAAATCAAATGGTAAATACACGTCCGTACTTGCGCAACAAATCGTTTAAGTCTTAGAGTTATATTCTGCAGATGTAGAATTTAGGATCATTACTAATTGCAACAGCAGAAACAGATTTAGCTATATACAAAGCTTTATTGTTAAACAAACGGATTTATAGAAGTCAAAAATGCGTATTAGGTCATTGAGCTTGAAATTTAGTTGATACACGCAAGTGATTGGTTGCTACCTTACTTCACCCAACCTCTAAGTTTACATTTTCTACTTTGTTGTGATGAAATTTCTTATACTTTTTCGCATCGAAAGGGTACTATGAATATATATATATATATATATATATATATATATATATATATATATATATATATATATTGTTGTGTGTCTGTTAGTGGTTTTTGTAAAGGCCAGTATATCTGAGATAACTAGTTGTAAAATTAAGTCTAAGAAGATAACAAAGAGGATACATTTGAACGAAACACTGATCAATAGGTTTAACATGGCAAGTAACTATAATTTCGTGTAGAACGCAGGATTGATGGAAAATTGAATGAGATGCGAAACATTTTACCAAATGCATCATGTTCAAATCGTAGATGAAGCATTTCTGGTCAATATTTACTAAACAAAAATAAAGAACGAAATCGATACAGTTCTTGAATTCAATTGAAAATTTTAAGCAAGTTTTATTTTTAAAGCGACAAACTATTAATAACAAAATCATGCAATTTTAATTAAACTTAATGACGATTCCCATACGTGAAATGGCACATATTTTATAAAAACAGATGAACAAGAGCTACTTGTAAACTAAAGTCAAAAGCGATACCAAATTTGATACACCTAAAGAAAAGTCCAAGTAGAAACATAAATTTATAAATTTAGAGTATATATATATATATATATATATATATATGTTATATATATATATCAAAACTTTATACATAACGATCAGGGTGCAGGAAAGCCACCAAGAGCCTCGGTTCAAATTTGATCACAATAATTTTCTAAACTTAATGAAAGTAAAACATTTAATATTACACTAATTTGATATTATATACTTATATATATATATATATATATATATATATATATAATGCATTTTGTCGGTGTAAGTTAAATATCGAAAAAGTATATCATGTGAAATTCATCAACCAGATCGTTTCTGTCCTTATTAGGCATTGATCAAGCAATTCTGAAAATTGTCGCGGATGGGATGTGAACTTAGACAAATATGACTTAGTCTTGCAAATCATTTAATAATTTTATATAATTTTATGTTGAGCTAACTCACATGCAATAATGCATTATCCATAACTTAAATGAAGATAGGTTATAGCACATCCGACTGGAGAATATGTTTGATTTCGCACCAAATAACGTTGCTATCACATATGTTCACACGCGATTTGTGCCTATGGCCTTCTTGTAAATAACAAATACTCAAAAATACTGTTATATATTTTTTTCATGTAGTTTGAAGAAATTAGACGTCGCAATTTTCATAATTTTGCATAGACAATAACCATTGTAGTTAACTTCAAATCAATTCTTTCACAGTGTGACTACAAGATGAACGATGAATTTACAGCATGTAACAACTCAATAGAAAGCACTGACACATGTTATTAGTGCTAAATTATGATCATCCTACTGGTTTTGTTAGTGAATACCTCTACTGATTTCGAACAAAAGAGTCAACGTGTACTAACCAAGTAATGAAGGACTTCGATGCATGCAATGTTAGATTATACTAAAATTTGCACATTTATTGTGTTATTACTGGCAACATATTATAATGATTAGTTTAACAACAGAATATGTGGAGACCGCTATTTCTTCAGGCACACTGCGTTTTATCATTAACCAGCACAATTCCAAAGACTGTTATTTTGAAAATTATTAACGGAAAAATTCAGCTGTAAAATCCTTGATCGTACTATTATAAAAATTAATCTTCCGAACTTGAAATAAAGACCTAAATGATTATATTCAACTAGCACAGCATATAAATCGTACAGACAGTCACAACTAAGGTAGTTATACTATGCTGTTTGAGAAAGTAATAAATCAGAATTAGTGTTCATATTATGTTTTCAGTACCCGCGAATTTACTAATAGCATAATTCAATAAATTAAATTAATATTTCGCCATCTACAAAAAGCTTAATCTACGTGACTGTGTTTCCACCATTCCAGACAAGTAAAAAATTTACAATAATAAAAGAAATAAATTGATGCGATACTGGATAGCTCATAGTTACATGATACATAGTAAGAATAACACAAGTTTTCTCCCAATTTCATTTTACAGCGGATAGTTTTGACACCCTTCTCAGAGTAACCTCATCTGTCCACAGCTCATTATAAAAATAAAGACAAACAAATTATGCAAGATTAAACGAACATTGGTTGCGCGGGCGATGATAACAATTATTATAATCAAGGTTGCGATCTTGGTATAAACACCTGACCCATTAATTACTTACATATGCCAGTATAAACTAAGAATTTTATAGCGCAGAAAAGGCAATTCATCCAGTAGATCTGTTTCGTCCTTGTCCGCGGCAAATTCTGGCCAGTACATGATGAGTTCCCAGTAAGAACGAAACCGGTCTACTGGATGAATTGGCTTTTCTACATTATACAATTCTTAGTTTATATAGACATATTTAAGTAACTAAATGGTTAGGGGCTTATATCAAGATCGCAACCTTGATTATAATAAATAATGCAAGAGTGAAATTTCACATAAACCACTGCAATCTCGTAATCGCTACTGATGCTTGATTAGACAGTCTTGTGTGTGTATTCATTTGTGTGGCGCCTATATCTCGTAATTTTTTATTCAAATTCAACTATATAAACGAGTACATCCATCAAAGTGAAACTACATTTAATGATGTTTATTCATCCTTTTTGCACGTCAGAATGTTTGCTTTATTCTTATCGCGTGAAATTGCATGCAAAAGAGTGACCTCAGTGGTTAGAAATTGGACAATGTTATATGAATGCAACAATGTTACAATCACGCTAGGATAAGTGACAACAAATGTATTAAAATTGCTTACTGAAACAATGAGCATTGTCAGGCAACCGAATAAGGACCCTTAATTAGTAGCCACAATAATATAATAATAATTAAATGATTAAATTTTGATAATGCAACTGTAAATAATTGATCAAAATAAACCAAATTAACAAGCCCACCAATGAGTTAAGCTTAATAAAATATTCTTAATCATCTGCAGCAGCTAGTGTCCAATTCTGAATAGTGAAATCGCCGTTTCCTGCCATCAGTTTGTTCTGTGTTCCAAATGTAAAATAACGAATCATTTAATATATAATCATTCGACTTACTTTCATATTTACATGATTATTTTGCCTTTATTTACACCATCAAATATAGACTGACGAAGATACATGGAAAAGGTTATCGAAATATATCAGCTAAACGCGGAATTGGGAACAATCTTTTGTTATTCACAACAATACACTAAAAGACTACTGGATAATAGAATCTCAAATTCATTTTGAAAACACTTACAAGCAATTATTGTTTGATTCTAATTTTCCAGATTTTCTTGCAGTTTTTCACAATAAACACAGAAGGAAGAAAAGTATCAAAATATGCGACTGACGGTGGTTAGCTATTTGGGATTAAAATGAAAATGGGTTCGTCCGAAAATACGATCTAAACATGTTTCGTATTCAAAGGTACATTTGTGATATAAATACATCGCATGCTTAACGGAAAATTTTATAGTGGCCTTAAAATATTTCTCAAATTTTATTTTGGTAGCTTTTTAACCGTAAGAAAATATTTTACAACCGTAAACTGAGCACAGATATATTTATCCATATATATATATATATATATATATATATATATATATATATATATATATATATATATATGAATATTATATATATAGTCAAGAAAATAAATGACGAAAGTAAAGTTGTCTTTATTAATTCTGCTTCATTTTGGAAACTGCCTCCTAAGCCAAACGGGAAGAATTGAATACTTACTTTTATTATGCTCAAAAAAGTTATTGAACATAACTAAAAACGGGAAAATAAGCAAAATTGAGTATTGCAGCAATTTCTGAACACATGCTACTCCAACAAACACACAAAATCTGGCATTGATTCATTTCAATTAACACATCTCACAGTAATCATGACATCTTCATTTATAGCTTATCGATGAGAACTAAAATATATTCAATTGTGTATTAGTCATCGCGTACTTAGTAAAAAATTAGTTCAAATAGGACAAGAAGTTATTATCCATGTTGAAATAATCGAAAAGTGTAATCTCATGCGTTTCGTGCTTTCTGACGACTCATCAGTAGAAGCCGGTATTACGTCCTATACCCAATATATTTTGTCAATTAATCTTAAACAATTTGGCGGCACAATCTTCTATACGAATGTGTATCCAAACAGTTATTAAGTCAACTTCATGAAAAGTCTTCGACAATGGCATTTTAAAGCCAACTCTTTATATATTATGTATACCGAGACTGTAAATTTTGCCAATGTGTTGAGACCAAATTCAAACCGGGAATTGTGTAAACAATAGCGTTGGTAAGCTTTCAGGCTCAGTATTTAATAAATATAGCGAGTTGTTATTGAACTCGCACTGTCGAAAACTTTATTTAAAGCTAACTCCATTGCTGCTTGAATACACCTTCATAGAAGAGATTCCATTGTACAACTTACCGAAATTTCATGAACAAATATATAGTTGGTCTATGGCGTTGTACTGAATCTTATTGATGAGTCGCCAGTAAGCACAAAACGTATGTGCACATGAGATTATACTTTTCATTCATTTATTGCGAGTTACGCATTACCCAAAATTAACTACATATATATATATATATATATATATATATATATATATATATATATATATATATGTGTGTGTGTATATATACTAGTTCCCTGCAGCTAACAATATATAACCATTATATATTTAATTGAATGATTTCATGATTAACGCGAAATGCGATAACTGATATCGATCAAGGCCGGAGTGTATGGATTTGTTGGGATACAATTGTTCTGAAATCTTTGTAATTCACAATTTTGGGTGAAATTTGGCTAATCTTGAAATCCATTGTGTAGGTACCGTATATTAAATCAGCAATTTGGAAACCATAGTTTTGGTACTATTTTCTGGCTCGGTATATCATATTTACAATGAGCTGGCTTTGAAATCGCATTGTCGAAGATCTTGCATGAAGTTAACTCCATAAATAATTGATATACATTTGTATAGAAGACTTTACTGTCCAAGAATGCTATAATTTAAAGTCACAAATTATTCTTATTTAACATTACCTTATATATATATATATATATATATATATATATATATATATATATATATATATATATATATATATATATAATGAAATCAGCAGCATAGTTGATAACATTAAAATTCAAATGTGTCGAAAAATTAAAAAAAACCCTTTCATGAATGGTTATGCAGTGCGAGTTACAAATGTTGAATCCCCGCAATTTGCGTTCGCGGGTTTTCATTTTGCTCTATAAGTTTCGTAAAGATCCGATTGATCTCCATTTCCAAATACGCAGTGAGTTCGTCTTAACGTTGACTAGATGCGAATTCGTCCCTTCCTTCCTAAGGCTTCAACATCGTTCATTCTAAATATGGGAAATAAGAAACGATCTAACAAATGTTCCATCTCCGCGATTTGCTTTGGCGGCCACATGTCTAATCTCCGCCTACCTCATTTACAGTGGTTAGTATGAAAGTTATTGAAGCCTTTGGAAAAAAGGGACAAATCTGCACCCAGCCAACTAGAAGAAGAATTCTATGCGTACTTTGAAATGGGGATCAATTGGATCTTGGCGAAACTGATAGTGCAAAGCTACAACATGCGAATGCATATCGCGGCGATTCAAAAACAAGAAAAATCTTACGTCTCACACATGCGTACGCTGAATTTTAATTGATCAGCATATATTTGGTTTGAATTATTGAAAAACGTGCTTTTTCATACTATCTACCTCCAACTTTTCTTAACGAAAATGTATTACGTAAGATCTATTAATTTAAACATTTAGCAAATTTGTATGTATATAAATGCCTATAAATTGCTGTTTAATCAAAGGTGAAGCTTTACGATATTGTGTAGCTCAATTGTAGCTCGCTACACATGAATAAATATTTACTGCTTTAAGTGTGCATTAGACGTATGGGGTACCAAACACCCGACGAGAAAAAAAATCTATGTCAGTTATCTAGATTTCTTAAAAAGAAGCACACATCTTTATATTTTTAAATTGAATTAACTCATTTAGCTTTAGTGTGTTACTATTACTTATTTTAATTTATAGCAATTTAATTAACCTTTGATTACTATGCAATTATTTGAAACAGTTCTTTGCTCAATTTTTGCTACTACATTATTTCAATACTCAATTTAAGTTTGCTACTTAACCATAATTATATGCTTACTTCATTCCTTATAAAATAAAATTGTACGCCATTTAATATCTGCTCATATGAAATTATTAGTTTTCATCTAATTTTGTTCGCCTCAACTTGAGCGATTTCCTTAATTCACTTCTTATTTTGCATGGTTATAGTTTTCTATTTGAAACTTATTATTAATAATTATACATTATTTGTTGCGGAGAGCTAATGCATGTGCAATAGTGTATTAGGCGTTGCGCAGATAGTAATAAAATAGGATATCAACGATTTTCTTTCGTGGGTTATCGTTCTGCACTATCAGTTGTGCAAAGATCCGATTGATTCCCGTTTCCAACTACGCATCGAGTTCGTCTTCGTGGTGCCTAGGTGATGATTCTTCCCTTTCCTCAGAAGGTTTCAACATCTTTCCTACTAACCACTGAAAATGAGGTAAGCAATCATTAAAAAAGTAATAAATAGTTCAAATGTGACTAGAAGGATAAACGAAGGTCAAAATGAATGCAAATTGTAATTTCATGTACATATGCGTTTCGTACTTACCATTTACAAGCAACGTAAATGCTATGGATGTTGTGTGTATGTGTATGTGCATCTAAGATTCCGATAACCAATTTACCATCGGTTTTACGTGAAAATACATTTTACCATTCATAGTAATTCCGCGAAAACCACAGATCGATAAAGAAACTTCAATTGGTACAATAATTTGCGATAAAGAACTGAGTTCCCGATCGGAATAAATGAAGCCATGAATAAATAAATATATATATATATATATATATATATATATATATATATATATATATATATATATATATATATATATATATATATATATATAATTTTGCAATGCGAGCCTAATTAAAATACGCAAAGGAAAAAAGAAATTGTATCACATACGAGAACTGTTACTTTGTCAAATTATTCTCCTAATTATTTAAAACCAAACATATCTAAATACGCATACACGAGAGATACGCACTGCAGACAATCAGTTGCTTACATCAGCGCTAAAACATACGACTCGCGCCGAAGCAGTCTCACTATACAGCTTATTCCTCCAGTTTCCCATGTACCGCAGCTGGACGACTTTCTGAAACGTCATAAAGAAATTTTCAAGCCTATCTCATTCATGACCGATCTCAAGAAGAAGCGTGCCATCACAGCCCATCGTATCATCTTGTCGAAATCACTTCCACATCCTCCACGAGCACGTCCATTGGCACCACACAAACATAAGGCTGCCGAGCAAGAATTCGCCATGCTACGTAAACAAGGCATCTGTACACGATCCAGCTCACCTTTTACGTCGCCTGTGGTAGTAGTACCAAAGAGTGAACCAGAAACATTCAGGGTGTACGGGGATTATCGTATTCTCAATTCTTGCACACAGTCTGATTCGTACATCCTGCCAAATCCAGCTGACCTACTCAGATCTGCTATCGGTCATGCTGTGTATTCAAAACTAGACCTAGTGAAAGCCTAGTATCAAGTGCCGATTGACAAAGACTCAGTATTATATACTGCACTCAGATTCACTGGAGGTGGCACGCACGAATATCACTATATGCCTTTCGGTCTCAAGAATGCCTCGCAAACATTCCAACGCGTTATGGACGAAATACTAGATGGTCTACCATTTGTAATTCCATATCTAGACGACATCCTGGTATTCTCCAACTCAATGTTCGAACATATACAACATATTGAGATCCTGCTCACACGTCTAGCAGACTATGGCCTCCTACTTCATGGCAACAAATGCGTCTTTGCACAGAAATCAATTGAATTCCTCGGTCATCAAATTTCCGAAGATGGCATGACACCTATACCTGCTAAGGTTTGTGCTATTCAAGATCTACAGCCTTCAACCGCCGTTCGAGCATTACGACGATTCTTGGGCAAGATGAACTACTATTCTCGATTTGTACCCTGCCTTGCCAAGATTCTGGCACCTCTTCACAAATATCTCGTGCCAGAAAGCCGTTTTGTCAAGAAATCACAACCGATTCAGCTCAACGTGGACGACATGCAGGCTTACGAGGATGCCAAAAGGGCCCTATGCAAAGCAACCATGCTACATTCCCCGGATTGGTCTCAACCTTTTGAATTGATAACTGACGCATCCGACGTTGCCATAGGCGCAGTACTTCAACAATCCATCAATGGAATACACAAACCGATCGCTTTCTATTCGCAAAAACTACAACCTCGCGAGACGCGATATGATACATTAGGAAAAGAGTTACTCGCAATCTACCGGACGATCCTACACTTCCACACCTATCTGGATGGCCGAAAGTTCAAGATCTACACAGACCATCTTCCTCTACTCTCGATGCTGAGTGGAAAGAAAGAGTATTTATATTCACGACGTGTCAACTCACAACTTACACGAATACACGAGTATGAATATGTAGTCACTCATGTCAAAGGATCAGAAAATGTGGTCGCAGACTCCCTAAGCCGTCCTGCAGACCTCTGTACCTCAATAATGTGTCCTTCACCTATAAGCACTCAGGAATTGCAAGCAGCTCAGCAAGATGATCAATCACTTCGGACATTTGATCTCAATCGACTGAAAACACTTGATTATGATGGAACTCTGCTGCAGTGTGAAATAACGGGCGTGGGCCCTCGGCCGTTTATACCTGAAAAACTCCGTCACAAGATCTTCGAAGTCTACCATTCAATGAGCCACCCATCTGGCGAAGCATCAGTGGAAATTCTATCAAGAACGTATTTTTGGCCTGGCATGCGGCGAGATGTCCAGAAGTGGTCAAAACAATGTCTAGAATGTCAGAAATGCAAAGTGACGAGACACACCAAAACGGCTCCACAAGTCATTCAAGTGCCCAAAGTCCGGTTTACGCACATACACGTTGATCTGGTAACCTTACCTGCCGTGAACAATATGCGATATCTACTGTCAATACGGGATCGCACCACTCGATGGTATGAGGCCATACCACTGCCAGACATGAAGCAAGAAACTGTCAGTTATGCTCTAGAGCTCAATTGGTTCGCTCGGTTTGGTGCTCCAGCTGAAGTGACAACCGATCGTGGCGCACAGTTCCTCGGCGAAGAGTTCGCAGCCCTACTGCAATACTATGGTGTCAAACACTCCGTGACCGCCGCTCGCAACCCGAGAGCAAATGGTTTCGTCGAAAGGCCACACCGAGAACTGAAAGCGGCGCTCAAGGCTAGCCCAGAAGAAAATTGGCTTGCGGCTTTACCGAAAGTACTCTTATCAATGCGTACAAGACCTCGTGAGACCATCAAATGTAGTTTCGCTGAAATGGTATTTGGGGAATGTCTACGGCTGCCTGGCGAACTATTCCGATCACGCTCTGAAACTGTAATAATGAATTACGATCCGGCATTTCTGTTTCCATTTCGCAGTTTTCTATAACATAACGCTCAGAAACGGCCGATCTGTCCTACACGTCAGCAAAATTGTCCAATTTATAAACGCAAAGATTTTGATAGCTGCAAATGGTTCTTCGTCAACAACGATGTGGATAACAGGATTCTAGCCAAACCGAAGCGCGGTCCTTATCGTGTGTTAGATCGACGTCAGAATTACATCCTTTTGGAGATTAATGGCAAAGCTGAAGCGGTCTCCAAACACAGACTATCCCCGGCCGACGTTGATCCAAATGACCCGCTGTTCCGCGATGTTGACCAATCAGGCGGTGAAGAAACGATAACACCACCCCCAGACAGTCTTGCTGACAACGGACTGACGCCCGACATCTCATCAACAACCAAACCAAATGACGCCGTCACGCCGCCGCGAGATATATAGGAACCAGAATCAGTGTTGATAGAGCCAAAATCTGTCGTTACACGGTATGGCAGAGCAATAACACGTCCTGTAAGGTTAGCCCCCTTAATTGTGTACACATTTTCATTGTCGAGTGGACGTATGTAACACGCGGCTCCATGTTACAACCAAAAGATGTTTGATTTTGACAAATATGGTGCTCTTTAATGTCAAATAATCTAAATCGTTTCTTACACAATATTTCTCATAACTGTGATTTAAGAAACAATCTTTGTTAGTTTCAAGCAATTTTAATTGAGATTTCTTGAACTGCAATTTTATTTGTAATTAATAGGGTTGTTTATTAAATATACACACCCGCGCGCGATACGCATGGAACATGCGGTGGATTATTGTGTCACAGTGGATTTATTTCGCTCAGTTGGATTATTCGCAGTTTACGCAAGGGATTTACTGTTCACATTTAACTATGCCTATCCGAATTTCAGAGAAAATGGATTATTATAATGACATAAGTTAAAAACATAGCAAACAGTGAACTAATTATTTGTGAATTTTTGTCATTGAAGTCTTTACACGAATTTTATCAATTTATTTTCAGTGACAACTTTTAACAGTTACTATGTTCATATCATCATGTATTTTCAATTGTTTTCATATATTCATTTCAATTCAGACATTTGTGATAGAATAATTGTTTGTGTGTAAGACATGTAACTTCATAAACAGCGTTCATTTTGCTACCGTCTAGTGCATGGACAATTTTGTTTAACCGTGACTTGTGCATAAGACACTCAACTTTGTGAACAATGTTCTTCCTTTTTGCCATCTAGAGTACGGACAATTAAGTTTGAC
The DNA here is from genome assembly GCA_029291075.1 of Eudiplozoon nipponicum. Lineage (NCBI taxonomy): Eukaryota > Metazoa > Platyhelminthes > Monogenea > Mazocraeidea > Diplozoidae > Eudiplozoon > Eudiplozoon nipponicum. Next base: position 6,444 of record JAQBSW010000023.1, on the reverse strand, counting down.
TGTGACTGGTGTTTAAGACATTCATTTGTGTTAAAATTTAATTTTATTGCCGTCTAGAGCACGGTCAATTTGGACTACTTATGATTCCATACGCGGTGTTTTTCACAATACATATGTGATCCTTCGCATTAGTCTCTCTCTCTCTCAGACACTAATAGTTAATGAGCCTCTACATATTCCAACTGGCTCTTTCCAAGGCTACTAATTATTACACATTCCAGAGTTGAAATTTACTTTTTCATCATCACAAATGATAGTTAATATTCTATATGATTTCGCTAGATTTTTTATTTTGAGATTTCTTGTTTAAATTGATAAATGGTCTGTAAACGCCCCGGCTTCAAGTAAATGCCGTACGACGTTACAAACTCGGTTAAGGTGCTCTGAATAGAGATTAGTTACTGATATGGGGGCCCTTAAGAGGGCCTTGGCGGCGTTCGCGTAAGTTATATATATATGTAAGTTGATGTTCTGTTCCTTGGGTGGACTCTGGTTGTGGTTCCTGCTGTTGTTATCATGTGTGCTGAAGTTCTGCATTAATTGGCTCGTCTTGCTGGCTGAAGTGCAACACGGTGAGTCACGAATGTTGCCAATTGTTGGTGAAATAAATCAATATCCAGCGTAGGTATTGACAGCCGACAGCACGCACATGTGTAACACGAGGCAGAACGCAGATACGACCAACTGACTTGCATGGTAAATTACTGTGCTTAAATAGCATGCAATATGTGTACTTGCATACTATTGGTTAAACGTGGTTAAACGTGGTTAAACGGCAATTTTGCTTTTTCTCATTGGTGCAACGTAAATAAATTTGAATTTAATTTACGCAATATGTCGGCGATTGATTGTGTCGTTACAACACTTGCCTCTCTGAAAAAAAGAAAGAAATATTCCTCTCTGCGAGGCTAGATAACAAATGCATGACAGAGTTCGAACCAAGTTAAGCAAAATATGATGAACCATAAGTGCTGGGCTTAAATATGCTTGTTGGTTGCTTCAACAATGATATGATGCCAGGTAACCACTAGGAATTGATACACAAATTGTTAGCTCTAGTAGACGGTCATAGCACGTGAGGCAAAATAGAGCAGTGTAAGTTTTTGGAGCCGCAGCGTGAAGATTTCGAGGTAAATCGCCTCTGAATTTGCCAGGTTTAAGTTAAAAACCCAAGCAGGTTGGATCGTTGTCAATGTGTTTGTATACGACCAAAGGAGCTAGAGTGCTCGACGTTGTGGACATGACATTTGTAGAGTGGTCTTTGTGAAATAGATAAAGTTGAGATATGCATTGAAAGTGGCCTGTACCATGATATGTAGCTGATCACTACTTAGTGTTGCTACACGAAAGCGTTAGCTCTAAGTAGCTGGTCATACCAAAATAGGCAGTGTAATGTCATGTGTGAGAAATATATTATAATGTAAAAATATATACATTAAAATCAAAGGTAACTGCATAAAACTATGTACATGAACATTGCCTCAGAGATGGCATAATACCAAAGAACTGTTCAAAAATTCTACACAATTGTTAGCTAAGAACAGCTGGTTATGCCACGTGAGACAAATACTAAAAATAACGAAAGGTTAAAAAAATTTTATAGTTAATGTTAATGTTTAAAAAAAATTAATTACGCGTTATACAAAGCAGGTTGAGATTGTGGGCAGACGGAGCCTGAGACGTGTGTAGAAAGTTGAACGCTCTCAGGATCAGGTGGTTCGATAAACGGTTTCAACCTGTCTATGCTTACTGATGTCGGTGTAGCGCCTTGCATAATGATGAAGTATTTTGGCTGTTTTAGTAAAATCGGGTAAGGACCGCGAGACTTGGGTTGTAGTGGTGCAACAGCATTATTGTTGCGAACGAGTACTCTCTTGCAGCTGTGGAGCTGTGGGCGAACGAAGACTGGACGAGGCGTGTGTCTCGGCTGCTGTTCGGACATGTTACCGAAATGAAGTCGAAGGCGGGTAGCTTCGTTTTGTGGGTCATCTTGTGCCGGTAGTAGACGTGGGAGCTGACTAGGCAGGCGCAGATCCATGCCATACAAGAATTGTGACGCAGATGTTTTAATGGATTCACGTATACGGGAACGCATGGCAAGCAGAACTAAAGGTAGTGCATCGACCCAGTTGCCATTAATGGACGAAGATGCTAAAGCTGCTTTGAGTTCCCTATGCATTCTCTCTACCATGCCATTAGCTTAGGGATGGTAGGCAGTCGTCTGGCGTAAGATGCATCCCATGTACCGCAAGGTGGTTTTGAAACGATCAGATGAGAAGCAAGTGCCTCTGTCCGTGATGACCCCATTGGGAACACCATAATTGGATATCCATGCAGAGATAAAACCGTTAGTTACTTCGTCTGCAGAAATGGCGCCAAGAGGTAATGCTGCAGGCCACCGTGTAAATCTATCGATCATAGTTAGAAGGTAGCTGAAACCTTGAACCTTTGTCAGATGAACTATGTCGATGTGGACGATGGCTAGTGGAGAAGTAGATCGAAAATGTTGCAACTTAGAACGAGTGTGTCGTGTGATCTTGTTTTTTTGACAAATAGCACACTCTGAGACCCATCGTTTAACATTCTGCCTAAGTCTGTGACCCCAGAAACGATCTGTAAGAAGTCGGACAGTCGCTTGGCTTCCTGGGTGAGAAATTGAGTGAATTGTTTCGAAAACTTTTCTCTGAAGTCTGGTCGGCAGAACTGGCTTGTTGGGCTGCGTACCCGTGATGGTAAACAATTGGTAAGCCTTCCCACAGACGGCATATGAACTTGGTTGGGTGACGGGCTATTGATCTTGAATGTGAATGTCACCGCGTTATTCAGTTCGCAGGAGAGTTGGCGTTAGTGCAGGTTCACTGAGTGCCACGGAGTTGACAGTGAATGGTGACGGCGAAGGTGGTTGAAGAGAGACGTCTGGCCTGGACAGGGTATCTGCAATGAAGTTCTGTTTGCCCTTGACGTGAAAGACGTCAAATTGCCATTCGCTTAGACGAGAAAGTTGTCTTTCCACTCTGGCAGGGTACTTGGCGATAGATGAAGTTGCGTTTCGAAGTGAGCTAACTAGTGGTGCGTGATCTGTGAAAACAACAAATCTGCTACTGCCAATGATGCTGATAAAATGGCGCACTACGTCGTGGATAGCGAGAAGTTCTCGGTCGAAAGTGTCGTACCTCGTTTCTACTGGTTGGAGAGTACGCGAGTAGAAACTGATAGGCTTCCGAACTCCGTCGATCTCTTGTTCTAAAGTGGCTCCAATAGCGAATTCAGAAGCATCTGTCGTGAGTAGAAATGGCTTTTCGGAATCTGGATGCGTTAGCATTGTGGCATTTGCTAACGAGTTGATGGCAAGTCGAAGTAATTCCTCGTCTTCGGATGACCAAGCAATGATGGAATTCTTGCTGTCCTTTTCGGTTCCGCAGGTGCCTGCACAAAGGATAAAGTTGTTTTGAAAGTCCTGGAAGGAACTTGCGATAATAGTTTAGTACTCCCAAGATTTTCTGCAAATCGCTCAAAGTCCTTGGTGACTTGATATTCTTGATTGAATTTGTCTTTGACGGCAACGGTTGAATACCTTGGGTCGTGATACGATGCCCTAAGAAGTCGACGGATGAAGTTGCAATCTGCGTCTTGTCACAGTTGATCATGAGTCCGTGGTTGGATAAGCGTGAGAGGACATTTCGTAGATGTTTCACATGAGATTCTAGATCTGGACTGAATACCATAATGTCATCGAGATATGACATACAATAAGCAGAGTCGTCGCGAAGTATGTTGTCTATGAATCTTTGAAATGTCTGAGTAGCACACTTGAGTCCAAAAGGCATGTAAATATATTCAAAAAGGGCAAATGGAGTGATGACTGCAGTTTTCTCGATATCCTCTGGTGCTACCGGTATATGATGGTACGCTTGTCTGAGGTCAATCACTGAGAAGAAATTGCTGCCGTTGAGTTTTTCAAGTAAAGTGTTGATATTTGGAATAGGATATGCATCAGATTTTGTCACTGAATTTAGATTACGGTAGTCTCCACAGGCTCTGTACGATCCGTTTGATTTTGAGACTAAGTGCAGTGGTGACGCCCAAGAACTTTTCGATGGTCTGATGATTCCCTCTTCCAAAAGCCTTGAGAATTCTTCTTGGGCAGCTTTCATCTTAGCAGGAGCCAGTGGTCGTTTCTTGAGTGCAATAGGTTGTCCTTCTGTGACGATATGATGCATCGTGTTGGAGACTCGTAGCCCTGACTTGTTAAGATCGAAAAGCGATTTGTATTTTCGAAGAGCTGCTGATATCTCTGCTGAATGATGCACTGGGGTTGGTTGAATGACCTGTAACTCCAAACGCTCGGAGGCAAGTGTCCAAAAGCTTTGTTCAAGTCCGGTGGAGGGGTCGATGATCTTTGATTGGCAAGATCAACAATGAGCCGAAATTTTAGAAGGAAATCAAGGCCTATTATATTATGTGAGACTTTGGCAATGATGAAGTTGTGGGAAAATTCACGTCGTAGACCTATGTTGAGTGTGAGGTATTGGCAGCCATAAGTTGGTATGGGCTCGCCTGTAGCTGTTGCGAGAAGAACGCCTAGCGACATCTCGGCCATTGAATCACCTTTGAGAACTGAGACTGCCGCACCTGTGTCTACGATGAACTCTTCGCCAGTTTTGAAATCAAGAAGGTGCAGAAGTTCGTTTGGCAGTTTGGCCGGGTCATGCAAACAAGTAGGCTGGTGATTGCGACCGGCATTGTCTGTTTGGTTCTCTGTGAAAAATTCGGCGTGGACGAAAAGAGTCGACAGGGATGTCGGATTGTAGTTGGCTTCTTCCCTGTAGCGCTGTTGATGCCGTTGATGTGCAGAAAGTACGGTCTTCTACTTCCTGCGCCAGACGTTTCCCGATACTGATGCACCCTTGTGCCTGCGGTCTGTTGTCCTCTCCGTCAGCTGTGGAAATTGACACTCATTCGGAAATTCTTCGGAACGACAAAGACAAACTTGGCAAGTATAAAAAAACTTCTGGTGGTTATAACACCAGTTCTTTGGAGCATATTTATTAAAGGATTGCGGAGATCTCGATCACCGCCTACCATTATAATTTTAATTGAAAACGAATTTTGGTCGAGAATTCACTTGATTTATCTCGGATTTGGTAATGGCCAATCCTTCTAGAACTTTGGCCATGTTCGCCAATGTTCTCTCTAAAGAGGAGATTCTATCATCTTGCGGGGGTGAAGAAAAGGATGATGGATTTACTTTGGGTTCCAAAACCCTATATTCTAACTCACATCTCTCAGATAAGTCATCTATAGAGAGAGTGTTGGGGAGCTGTCTGGCAAAGAGTTTTAATGTTTGGGGAAGATTATTAATAAAAACAACCTTAGCCTCATGGTCAGAAATGTTGGTTTTATACCAACGTTTCCGTAATTCCCTCAGTATTTCTATGGGGCCAAGATTTGGCATATCTAACTGCGCATATTTGTTTATTATCTGTTCAGTTTCAGTGGGTCCAAGCAAGGATTCTACCTCGTTTTGTAGGCCCAAAATGGGATTAGGTAGCTTCCTAATGGCCTCAAGCTTTGACAGTTTTTGATGACTGTCATAATCAGGAAACGGGGAGAAAGCGGAGTCTACGCGCATAAAAAATAACTCACTATCTCCATCTCAAACAGGAACATCAATATCTAAAATTGGACCTGACATTTTAACAATCTTACGGGACCTTAAAAGCATAAATTTATAAGCAATATGAAAATGTATAAATAAACTTTAACGAAACGCTTACCCACAATCAGCTTCCACAGTCGAGTTTGACGAGTACGTACGGTGCTGTTTCGTACGTAGGATAGTTAAGTAGAGGCCCAGTTGGCCTTTGATGACAATGTATTATAATTATCCCCACAAATCCACGAATATATATATCCAACAGATTTCCCAGAAAACCACGATCAGGGTAAAGAAAACACAAATGTCAATCTATTTATCCCAAATAGATGAAAAAGGAAGTCAATTTTATTTATACCACAAAATTCAGAACAATAATCAATATCCTGGCGCGGTCGCCAATTTTGTAAACGCCCCGGCTTCAAGTAATTGCCGTATGACGTTACAAACTCGGTTAAGGTGCTCTGAATAGAGATTAGTTACTGATATGGGGGCCCTTAAGAGGGCCTTGGCGGCGTTCGCGTAAGTTATATGTATGTAAGTTGATGTTCTGTTCCTTGGGTGGACTCTGGTTGTGGTTCCTGCTGTTGTTATCATGTGTGTTGAAGTTCTGCCTTAATTGGCTCGTCTTGCTGGCTGAAGTGCAACACGGTGAGTCACGAATGTTGCCAATTGTTGGTGAAACAAATCAATATCCAGCGTAGGTATTGACAGCAAACAGCACGCACATGTGTAACACGAGGCAGAAAGCAGATACGACCAACTGACTTGCATGGTAAATTACCGTG